>JAOTBA010000001.1:11954761-11972950 GCA_025629845.1 Erythroxylum squamatum | reverse complement strand
ATAGTCAGGTTTTTTCTTTAGCTGGTTGAGCCTTAAGTGGTTTAGACTGTGAACTTTTTGTATATATTCTTTAGTTCATTTATTCATCTTCTGATTTACCAAAAAAAAAGTTTGAAAATATATGGAATCCTAAATAATGGGTACATATAATTAACAAATATCAATATTAATTATTTCAAGAAGATTAGAGCTATAAGTTAACCACTTTATTTAATTTGGTCAACTTGCCTCTATAAAAGTCGACACAAGTTTTCTATTTATTAAGATTAAGAATTAGAAGAATATTTTCTCTATCAATCTTTTTACTCTTTTTTTAGAAATGTGGCTTAATGTTTTATACTCTTATGTAAAGGAATTTTCCTTTATCAAAGGTCTTTTGGTAATAACATATTAAAAAATATATGAAAACTAATAGATATCATCAAAAGTCAAACTTATCATGTATAAACCATATGATAAAAATGTTATACCAACATGTTTTACATTAAAAGACAATTTTACACTAGATTCTTTTATTATAAAATTATAGCCTTCTTTATGAAAAAATATATAAATCAATTCTGTTTGAAAGAAAATATATAGAATGTGCCATACAAAATAATTTTAAATCATGTATCAAGATTCAAACAAATAACTCTTAGAAAATCTACATCGACATCTTTATTATTGGCAAATATCAATTTATTGGCCCTCTCTTTGACATGAACCTATGCATAATGGAAACAATATCATTAGGAGCTTTGTTGTCTAGTTAGAAGGAACTTGATTTATCTATTACAACATTACATTCAAAAGTAATAATAGTCAACAATTTATTACCAAACTGTTCATGCTTTTTCTTTCCATACTTTGTATTTTATATAGTACAATTTCTTATAATATTTCCTTTTATAGAAGAAATATCTCATACTCTTTATAACATCCCCAAGACTCCTCATTCCACTCATATGACTGAGTTCTTTGAGATTTTTAGATGTATTACCTTTTTTTAATTTAGGTTGAAGTTTAGGTTTAGCTAGTTTATCTATGTAATGTTTTTGAATTTCTTTTACTCAACTGCATAATGGATAATAAGAGAACTAATATCTAAAGCCTCATTTTGAGGATCATAAGTGGTCATAAGGTTACTAAACTATTAATCGTAGTTAACAACAAGCTCTGTTAACCCCAGTTTTCCTTTAGGTCATGTTTAATTAAGAAGAGCTCGTTAATTAAACCTAGCTATCGAACAACCTAGAACAAACTCTCTAGATGTAATTGGACAATCGCATTACGAGTTAGGAACAAAATAATAAAGGCAACAACTAGATAAGCTTGGGTCATTTAACTTAAGCTATGTTATCCTTAATGATTAAAAACCATTAGATGTTATAAATGAATAAAAAACACAACAATTACGTATTAAATTCGATTGGTTCATACATAAAAACAATAAAAAAGAACATTTATTCGTTCTTACACAATACCCAATTCAATAAACACAAGATAAGATAATCAATTCCTAAGAGAGAGAACAAAAAACATAATGGAGAGAATCTTAACCGAGTTCTTCAACATCGATATCACCTTCGAACCGACTTCAGGAAGCCTAGCCATCTATGGATCTCTAAAGGAATGGAGCTTTGCCCCTTCTCTTCTTCATTCTCACGAAACGATTCATCAAACTATTCATATCTTTCTGCTGTCAAAATGATGTTTTTATACTGAAAAGTAGAGTTTGGGGACAGCTGGCTAAAGTTACAGGTGTCACTATATTGATCATAGCCGTGAATGCCCTAGTTGAGGCTCACGGCTATGTCACGCCCATGCAAAATGAGTCATAGGTGTGACAATGGTGGTCATGCCCATGATAAAATTTTAATGGTAGTGAGACATTTTTCTACAACATGTACTTTTCATTTTTATGCATTTTCTTGTATCCTCTTCTTTTAATCCTTCTTCTTCTTTCTCCATAGAGCCAAATGAGTATGAATCTTAGGAAGACGACTTAAATATTGTGCTTTCAATTCACTTTAGCTCGTTCACTTCCAAATTGTACCTAAAACTAAATATGAACTAAAGTGAATGTTTTAAGCATTTCATAGCATTAATCACTAAGCGTTGTGAAAACAAATGTATAATCAATTAAGCACGTATCAATTTCCCCCACACTTAGCTTTTGATCTTCCTCAGGCAAAATCTCAAAATCAAAGTGACAACCTAAAAAATTTACTCATTTTCAATATTTCCCTAGAATAGATAGTCATAAGTAAAGAGAAATAACTTCTAAAACCATAGCAAGATCTCAACATTCAATGCTTCTATTCATGATCAATCAACAATCATTACCTTTAGAAACTGAGCAATCTAGAGGTATATTCATGATCAATCAACAATCATTACCTTTAGAAACTGAGCAATCTAGAGGTAGACTTGGACAAAATGTGTTTAAATAGGATATATTCATAGGTACACTCAAACACCATTCACGATCAAAACACTCCATAACTTTGCATATCATTTCATTTCTCCACTACTAAGATTCATATACATTTTCATGAATCAAAAGAATTTTTCAGGTTGTAATATGGGCAAGAGTAAGGTGAGATGTATTTGGGTAATGTAGCATAAAATCTATCAAAGCTAGTGAAGCAAGAGAAACATTTAATATGACATCAAGCACAAAAACTAACATTCATTCAAAACTGAGTACCATCAGCTATAATGAATACAAAAACTATGTTTCACAACTTAAATTCAATATCTTAGACTACAAACCACATGAAGCATAAGGAATTAGAAGGAATCACTCACACATAACAAACAATACATTATAACTATAAATAGTGATCCTTCAAAAAAACACCTACCTTATACGCATTATACTCAGATCAACCATTCCATATAACTTTAGGAGGAGAAACTAATAATGAATAACTTTGTAAAAACAAATGCATTTCCTCTTTAATACTTTTAAACATTTTTTCTTTTTCTTTTCCTTTTCTCTTTTTCTTCTTTCTTTTTCTTTTTTTTCAATAGAAATTGAAAGAAGCTACAACTACAATGGAATTCATAATATGAAAATTTGACAAATATACCTAACCCATATATATGCACACCCCTACACTTAGAATTTTGTACATCCACAATCATCAATAATCAATAAATGCTGCACTAGATTTAAGGCTTGGGTAAGAAAATTGGTTAGCTTTAAGGCAAGTAATGTGGTTAGCTAAAAAAGAAAGGATAATAAAGCTCAAGGGGGTTTAACAAAGAAAAATTCATGTCAATGGGTAGGCTATTTGACTAATGTAGTTTATAAAAGAAAGAATATATCATTTCCATGTTAATGCGTGTGATAAAATTTTGGTCTTAAATAGAAAATTAAATCAAAGTTACGATGTACATGTTATAAAGGCCACAAATAAACAAGAGACAATGATATTGATGCGTCAGTTTATTAGGGCTCAAAATCTCACTAGCTTGTGTCTACCACTAGTCATTATTCTTTTAAAGATAATGCATATTTACCAATCACAAGAGTAAAAGTACATGCTAAGTTTCCATGGATTCTTCTAGCCAATGCACTCTCTAATCATGATTATATAGTCCTAGAAGTAATAGAAAAAGAGAAAATATTTGCTTATTTGTTTGTTTGATTTTCTCTCTTTTTGTTGAAAACTTAAAAACAAGTAAGAAACAAACAACTTAAAAAAACACATGCATATAAGAATGAAATGTGAAAATATAAAGGAAAAGAAATAAAAGGAAAAGAAATAAACTTCCCTTGGGTTGCCTCCCAAGCAGCGCCTTTGTTTATTGTCCCTGGCTCGACTCATTGTTTTCCTCATCACGTGATAAAATTATGCTCTTCAGGTGTCACTTGCGCTTCCTCCACTTGAGGTTCTTCAGGATAGAGCCTAGGTCGATGACTCTCATTTTTAATTTCCTCCCTATCTTTAGAATATCAATCTCTGCTGAGTCCCTGCACTCTTGGAATATCTTTTCACCTTTCTCCTCCTCATTCAATTTCTCCAATCTGCTAAGTAAAGGTGAGAGGTTAGTTTCAACAACAATTAGGAACTCAGTATTTACCTTTGAACTAAATGATAGATCATTTTCTGCTTCTAGCTCTTTCTTAACTTTTCTTCACAAGCAATTCTTTGAGTAGTATTCTCAACATTCTCAAGCTCCTCTTCACTCTATAAGGTCTCTGCACTAACATCCCTTAGGTACTCCTCAGGTTGAGATGGTTACATTTCTTCACTTTGTGATGCTAGGAGGTCGAGAGCTTCCATCATCTGACCCACCAGGCTTGCCAAGTTTTGGATTCTCAACGTTGTATCTTATGTAGAATTGCATCACAGCTTCTTGCTAGAATTACTGTACACCAGGTTGAAATTGCAAAGTATTAGCAGTCATAACATGAACCAATTCTTTCAAAGATGTACCTAAGTTTTGTTGGCTCTCCAAATCTTGGACGCTAGACCTTGTATCTTGCCAAAATTACCTTCCATCCTGTTGGAATTGTAGAGTATTCTACCGAAACTGTAGATTATTTTATTGAATTTGAATATTGTTAGTAGCCATAACATTAAGTAATTCTTCTAGAGATAGACCTGAGCCGTAATAAGAAGCTTATAGTCTATATGAGAATTGTTGTGCATTCTATAAACTATTATGGAAGTAATTTTAATGGTTATCCTATCAATAACTAAAGTTTGGTTGATCACTCCGAGCTTGGTTATAGGATTGGGAATACGAGTTATGGGAAAATTTTCAATCAAGAGCATTGATAATATCCAAAAATGATATACTCCCTTCCATGTAAATTTTTTTTCACACAAAAACTAAACAAAAAATTAAAAGATCAAGAAATAACTGTAAAGAAACTAATTATAAACAAATATATACAAAACACCAATTAAAATCAAGAATAAAAACTAAAGCACCATACTCCCCATAAATGATGCCAAAATTGACGTAGTGCATTATAATACTACTTAAAATAACTAGACCTATAACTATAATAGTGATGAGTATAGGTTGATCCCATAGAGAGTGTGTGTAAAGCTTTTAAAATGAATTCAATCGGTGTCTAGGTTATGAGGGGGAGGGGCTTGTTGTTTTTCAAATAAGAAAATAAAACTAAACTAACCTAATGAAAACAAACTAAAAAATAAAAAATGATGAAAAGTGATGAATGTGTTAGGGACCCAGTCATCAGTTCAATCTTGACCTACTCACAATTAAACATACTTCACTTAGTTGTTATTCTTTTACCACTCCTAGCAACTATTAATCGTAGGTTAACAACAAGCTCTGTTAAGCTTGATTTTCCCTTAGGGCATGTTAATTAAGAAGAGCTCATTGATTAAACCTAGTTATTGAACAACCTAACAAGCTCTATATATTTAATTGGACAATTGCATTACGAGTTAGGAAAATAGATTAATCAAGGTAAAACCGCACAAGCTCGGGTCATTTAACCTAAGTTATGTTATCCTTACTAATTAAAAATCATTAGTTGCTATAAATGAAATAGAAACACAACAATTACATATTGTATTCAATTCTAGCAATGGGTTCATACATAAAAACAGTCAAATAGGGTATTCAATCATTCTTACACAATACCCATTTTAATAAACACAAGATAACATAATCAACTCCTAAGACAGAAAGAATAAAAAACACAATTGAGAGAATGCTTAAACTAGGTCTTCAGTGTCGATATCACCTTCGAACCAGTGTTAGGAAGCTTAGCCCACCATGGGTCTCCAAGGGAATGATTCTTTGCCCCTTATCTTCTTCATCCTTCCGAAACGATTCATCAAACTATTCATATCATTTTGCTGACAAAACAATGTTTTTCCACTAAAAAGTAGGGTTTGGGGATAGCTGGACAAAGTCAGAGGCGTGACTATATTGCTCACGTTCGTGATCCATGAATCTCCTTTGCATAGGTGTGACATGGGTGTCACAACCATGAAAAATGAGTTATGGGCGTGACAATGATGGTCACGACCATGACAATTAGATGTATAACCGTGAGCCATTTTTTTTGCAACATATACTTTTCATTTTTTGCATTTTCTTGTCTCCTCTTCTTTTAATCTTTCTTCTTCTTTCTCCATGGAGACAAATGAGTGTGAATCTTAGTAAGATGACTCAAAAATTATGTATTTGACTCACTTTAGCTATTTTACTTCCAAATTGTACCCAAAACCAAATATGAACTAAAGTGAACGTCTTAAGCATTTCATAGCATTAATTACTATGTGTTATAGAATAAATGTATAATCCATTAACTAAATATCAATTAGACTACACAGAAACGCTTTTCCCATTGTTAAAAACAACCACCATCAAAGTCTTGCTAACACTTGTAGCTTTAGAGAACTAACATTTACACTAGTTAGACATCAGTAACTTATTCTTACATGGAGATATACATAAAGATGTGTACATAAATCCTCCTCCTATACTAGAATTACCACATCCAATATGGTTTGTCACCTCAAGAAGAGTCTCTATGGCTTGAAGCAAGTAAGAAGGTAGTGCTCTAAAATCACTTCAACTTTGATTTTTAATGGTTTCTTATAATAAAATTCAGATCACTCAATGCACTCACAAAGATATAATATGGCCACTTCATCATCCTATTGGTATATGTTGATGGTGTACTACTAGTAGGTAACTACCTTGAACTTATTGAGTCTACTAAGCAATATCTAGATAATACCTTCAAAATCAAAGACCTCATACCAACAAAGTATTTCTTGGGTCTTGAATTGGCAAGCTTGTCCTTTATTATAATCTCTATCAGGGCAAGTAGATACTAGACTTGCTTCAAGAAACAGGGTTATTGCACTCTATACCGATCTCAACTCCTATTACTTCAAATACAAGATTAGTTACTAAAAGCGAACCTATTTCTAACACTATAGCTTATTAGTGTTTAACTAGCTAGCTCGTTTATTTAACAACAACTAGGTTTGGCATATACTTTGTAGTGCAACAACTCCCTCAATTCATGAACAAACTAACCAAACAACCCATGCAAGCAGCAGAATGAATTCTCTACTATTATAAAAGTTCTCTAGTTTTATGTGTATTGCTTTGTGATAACTTACCTCTTTAGCTTCGGGCATTTTATGATAAATTGGGCTACTTGCTCTGACACTCGTAAATCTATCACTAATTATTATATTTTCTTAGGCACTTCATTGGTCTCTTGGAAATCTAAGAAGTTGCCAATCATCTCTAAGATTTCTTCTAAAGCTGAATATCAAGCTTTTTCCACCACCATATGTGAGCTTATAATGGCTCTTGTATCCTCTTCGAGATCTTAGAATTGAGCATCCTCAAGTAGCTTATCTTCACCATCAAAAGAAAACAACCATTCATATTGTAAAAACCTCCATTTTTCTTGAATGAATGAAGCACAAAAAAATTGATTGTCGTATCGTCAATGAAGAAGTTTAGTAAGGTGTCGTCTACCTACTTCCAACTGCTTCCAATGCTCAAGCTATTAAGGTATTCATAAAAGCTCTCCCTCAATTGACATTTTAGACCTTGTTACTCAAGTTAGGTGTACACAATGTGCATATTCCAGCTTGTAGGGGCATGTTGAAGCAGGGACAAGACGATGATAATACCTAGTTAAAGGCCAATCTTGGGCTAGCTCAACATTTTCTATTATGCTACATTTTAACTAAATTGAGCCCATAGTTCTATTTTTTCATCATCTTTTTTTATTTTTTGTTTCAGTTGGTTATGTTTGTTATAGATATTTTTCTTTCATTCTTTATAAGGCTATACATGTAATGTACATGCTTCTAGAAATTGTTGAAGCCATATCAAGATTCCTAAATAAGGTTGTAACTATTTGCTATAGCCTTATACAAAGAGCTTATAAATAGGGTGTCACTATTCAATGACAATGTAGCCAAAAATATTATTTACATTTTAATTTTTTTTCACAATGTCAGAGCATTTTCAAATATGTACCTTTCTATAGTGGCTTCATTTTTTTATGTTCTTAGTTACCTTTAGCATGTATCGTTGTATCCTTTTCAACTCTTATAGTTTGTCCGTATGTCCTTCTTTTTCTTCACCGTGTCAGGACCCTTTTACACTAGTATTGCTACTAATCAAGCTTATCAAAATCAACCACATAACCAAAAACACTCTCAAACCAGAAGACCACTCAGTTAACCCATACTGCCTTCATCCTAATGAAAATTACTCACTCATTCTAGTCTTTTCTCCTTAATTAGTATCAACTATCATTCATCGGCCATATACGTATGGGATTAATTTTAAAAAAACTTAATTTTATTGATGGAACCATCATAATGTCTGCAAGAGATGACCCTTTTTTTGTGTACTTAGAAAGGTGTAACACAATGGTTCTATAATGTCACTCATATTACACAAAGTGTGATATGGTTTAACTCTACTATTGATGTGTGGAAGGACTTAGAGCATTAGTACTCTTAGTCTAATTCATTTTGGATCTTGACCTATAGAAAGAAATCTACAACTTTCACCAAGGTACACTCCTAGTCTTAGATTAATAAACCTACCTAAAAATGTTATGGGATGAATTCTTCAACCTTAGATCTATGCTAGGTGCAAATGTGAACCAAAATGTTTATGTGATATTTTTTCTATTATCCAATCCTATCAGGATGGTGACCGTGTCATCAAATTTCTCAAGGGTTTAAATGAATCCTATTCCACTATAAAGTCATATATTATGCTTATAGGTCAGCTAACTAACATTAAAAGGGCTTTTTCTATAGCTGCTCAATATGAGAGGCAACTAAATTCTCTATAACATTTGCCTACCGTTGAACCCTAAGATTTTTACGTTAAATCAAACCCCAAAAAGACCTACCAACAAAACAACAAACTTGTATGCACTTTTTGTGGAAACAATGGTCACATAGAGGCAAAATGTTGTTTTAATCATAGATTCCCTCCTAACCTCTCACGTAATCCTAAAATACGTACATCACCAAAGACACCACTCAAAGCATATCAATGCAATTAATAAGGTGGACACTGATTTAGATAATTCCCCTTTTAAAGTGGATGCTTACTCACTTGCTAAGGAACCATCCCAGAATACTTTAAGGTACAACCTCACTTTAAAATATTGTCTAGTTAATGCAGATCTATACAAAGAAGGAGATTCAAAAGGCAAACCAACTATTAAATCCTAAATCAATAGAATTTCTATTGGTCAAAGAGATATATTCAAACCTATTTCATCTTCTGTTTTATGGTCATCCATATGGATATTTGATTTTGGAGCCACAGATCATATCAACGATTCCTTGGATTATTTTACAACCTATAAACATTAGATGCTTTAATTGTACACTACCAAATGGATATTTTTTTAGTCACACAAGTTGGAATTGTCAACATTTCTTCACTGACTCTCACTAATAAGCTTTTCATACATATTTTTTATTCTAATTTGATTTCAATTAGCAAACTCACTAGCTCTGAACATTGTCAACTAACCTTTACCCATGACTTATGTTAGATTTAGGATACCAAGTCATTGAAGATGATTGGCTTTGCTGAAAAATTCAATGGCTTAGACTATCACTCTCCACCAACTCAAGATCCTAAGCCTCTACCTTGTAATGTTTCTTCAGACAACCTATGGCATATAAAACTATGACACCTCTTAATCAAAGGCTACAAATCCTATCTAGGATAGATTCCCTCTATTAACATTTCAATTCACAAAATAATGTGATATTTGTCATTTTACTAAACAAAGGAAGTTACACTTTTATTCTAGTGAATCAATCGCAATGTCATGTTTGATCTTATTTTGTTAATATATGGGGTCCCTATCATATATGTAACATACCACTCCCATCCTAAAAAATACCATTGCAATTTTGATGAGTTTGAGAACTCAGTGAGTGAACCATCATCGATGTACTTCACTCAAGTCAGATCATAAAACAAGATATAACCCAATTCAACAAGTATATCATACCATCGAGTATTGAATACCACATCACATTTCATCATACTTCAACAAGTACATCAAGTTTATCATACTTTCACAAGAATATAATAAAAGTTAGCATTGCATATCACATCGCATCATCCATTTACTTTAACTGTAATTCATTATTTCAAAACAATTCAATAATACATTTCAAATCAATCATATGATACTTGTAATGATGTATATGAAAATGCATATGTGTTTCCATTCCCCTTTTTTTTGTGACTAAGTGCCTATCAACCCAATTTACTGTCCCATATCTGTTATAGACATCGAGATCATTTCTGGCCCGTGTCCATTGTGGATACTGAGTCCATGTTATCTGAGCCTGAGGCTCTTTTCACAATCCTGAGCTCAAAGCTCTCTTCCCACTCGGGTCACTCTGGTAACAACTCCTTTATCTGATCATGCATTTCAATGTGATGAGATGCATGATTTCACACGGTATGCTTTCATTTCAGTATACTCATGCCTTATATCAAGCTCCTCGGATCTAAGTTTGACATTTATCAATCAGTTGTATACACATTTTAGAATAAACATTCAGTTTATATAGAAGAACATATAATTGAGTTTACACATCTAAGTTAACTCACAGTACGCTCCAGAAAAGCTATTGCTTCGATGTTCTGGCAATGTCTGGATGTTGACGATCGCCTTGCGTGTCTATCGTCATGCAATACACACCTAGTTCACAAATCACTTATTTGTTTGATCATATGAATATTCAATCATGCACATGTATATGTATCATATTTCAATGCATGCTTAATTGACTTTTTGGGTATGTATTATTGTACAAATTTCTTGATCATTCAAACATTATAGCTTGTATACAATTAGTTAGCAATCAGTTTTAGACCTTAAGTAAGCTTGATTTACTCTAAATTCATCAATCATTCATTCATCAAACTTTTCTAGCAATGTATAAACATACAATTTCCCAATTCTCATTCACAATTACCTCATGTTCTTCAATGCTCATTCATTCATGCCTAATACACATTATTCATATCCTTAAGATCACATTTTCATTCATAAGAATACCTTTATTCCTTTGACAACTTATAATGTCCATATTTGGATACATAGACACCAAAACATTACTTTCTTTAAATTATGACATTAATTAGCAACCTAAACTTATTAAGCTCTTAACCAATTAATCAAGTAACAATCTAGGTCCATTCCAAGCCTTAATCAAATCCAAATATGCCAATTTATAGTGACTTTTCCTCAGCTGGTTCAACAAGTACACAAAACAGAAATTATCATTCCAGAACTATGCCCACGATCGTGGGGTACTTTGCCACGATCGTGACAGAAGGCAAGTAATCAAGCCATGATCGTGCTCTAAGGACCATGATCGTGCACAGTCTTTCTTCCTCCATTCTCCACGAATTTCGCATACTTAAAGACATGACTAACACTTGAATTTTTCCAAAATTCATGTCCTATAAAGCTACTGCATTTCATGCTAGTCTAGCTTCCAAATTGGTTACAATATTTTAATTAATGAATAAATTATATTTTAATTAATTATATTGTAATTAATTAATTAATAATAATATTTTAAATAATAATATTGTAATTTGTAATTATTTAATTAATTACAATATGATTAATTAAAATATAATTCATTCATTAATTACAATATTGGAATTAATTAATTAATTAAAATTAATTAATTAATTACATTATATTAATTAAAAATAAATAAATAAATAATTACATTATAATTAATTAAAAATAATTAATTAATTAGTTACAATATAAATAATTAAAATATAGTTTATTAATTAATTAAAATATTATAATTAATTAATTATAACATAATTAATTAAAATATAATAAATAAATAAATTAAAATATAATAAATTTTTATTTCTCAATATTTTTTACGAACCAAACATTATCAAATGGTAATAGTAATCATTCCTTCCTCCTAACCAACCATCATAATTATTGTGATAATATCCATTCCTATCCCTCACTATATTCATTCTCATTCCTATTATCATTCCCCCATATGAACTAACCCCTTCAAAATGACAATAATAATTTCTAAAAGTCTGTGCATTACATTTACAGTCTTGCAAAGAAAAGAAAAATATTTATAGCAAACTTAACCATCTAAAAAAAAATCAGACAGAAAAAAGAGGAAAAAAAGTATAACTATGAGTTCAACTAGGTCAAATTGTGGTCTACGAGGAAATATTGAGCAAGCCCAAGATTGGCCTTCAGCTAGGTCTCATCATCATCTTGTCCCTGCTTCAACATGACTCCATAAGTTGGACCATACACATTGTGTGCACCTAGCTTAAGTAACAAGAACTAAAATGGCAATCGAGGGAGTGCTTTTGTGAATATGTTGGTAAGCTGAATGTTGGAAGCATTTGGAAAGAGGTGGTTAACGCTTAATTGAACTTTTTCACATAAAATATGACAATCAGTTTTTATGTGTTTTGTTCGTTCATGAAAATGAGGGGTTTTTTGCGATATGAATGTTAGATTTGTTGTCAGAGTAAAGATATGTTGTTTAAGGATGTTCAATTCTAAGATCTTAGAGAAGATACGAGAGTCATTGTAACTTGCATGTGGTGGTCGCAAGAACTCAATATTCAACTTCAGATGAACTCTTAGAAATGATTAACTGCTTCTTAGATTCCTACAAGGCCAAAGGAGTGCCTAAGAAAACATAATAATTTTTGATAGATTTGTGAGTGTTAGGGCAAGTGGCTCAATCTGAATTAGAAAAATCCTAGAGCTGAAGTGGTGAGTCTATATAAAACAAAACACCTTGGCCTGGAAAACCTTTGAGATAAAAAAGAATTCTGTGTGATACATGCATATGTGGTTTCATTGTTTTGCTCAAGAATTAAGAGAGTTGTTGCGCTACAAAGCATATGTCAAGTCTAGTTTAGTTATTGTCAGGTAAATGAGCTTGTCAATTAAGCACCAATAAGATGTAGTGCCAGAAATAGGTTCTCCTTTAATACTTAATCTTGTATTTGAAACCATAGGGGTTGAGACTAGTTTAGAGTGCAAGAACTCTGTTTTTAGAAGCAAGTCTAATATGTACTTGCACTAAGAGAGATTGACAAAGGATGACAAGTGCTCCAATTCAAGACCTAAGAAATACTTAGCTAGTGTGAGGTCTTTGATTTTGAAGGTATTATCCATATAGTATTTAGTAGACTCAGTGAGTTCAAGGTTTTCACCTGCTACTACTTGCTTACTTGGTTTAAACCATAAAGACATTTCTTGAGGATATAAACCACATCTAGATGTGGCAATTCTAAGCCAAGACGAGGTTTTATGTACACCTTTTCATGTAGATCTCCATGTAAGAAGGTGTTATTGATGTGTAAATAGTGTAAATGCCAGTTCTGTGAAGTTGTAAGCACCAGTATGACTCTGATGGTGGTTTTTTTAACCACTAGGGAAAGCATTTCTGTATAGTCCAATCCCTCTCATTGAGTATACCCTTTGGCAACAACCCTACTTTTACATCGTTGAATACTTCCATCCATATTAAATTTGTACTTGTGCATCCATTTGTAGTAAATGGCTTACTTTCTTGGAGGTAAAAATGTGAGTTTCCATATTTCATTATCTTCTAGAAGTTTCAATTATGCTTGCATAGTGTCCCTCCATTTCTTTGTGTTGAATTGCTTGCTTAGAAGTCATAGGCTCTTTAAGAGATGCAAGAGGAGCTAAGAAGGCATGATGTTATAGAGATAGTGGTTGCAGGAGATTACAAATAATAAGGTGTGAGGAAAAATGTGTGGAAGGCGGAGAGGGATGAAGTGTAGATAGTAACTATATAAAGGGTTAGAGTGGTGGAAAGGACTCATCAAATGGTAAAGTTAAGTGAGCAGGTAGAATAGGAGAAGAAATAGTTGAATTTGTTGAAGAGGTAAGGAGTGAAACTTGTCTTTGTAGAATATCACATCTTTGGACATGATAAAGTGCTTGGAATTGAGGTTAAACACCTTATAACCTTTAGTACTTATAGAAAAACCAAGAAGCACATATTTCCTTACCCTAGTATCAAACATTCCTCTATATTCTTTTATAATGGAAGTAAAACAAAGGTAACTGGTACTCTTAAGGAGGTTAGATCAAGATCAATACCAAAAATGATAGAATAAGGAGATTTGTAGGAAAAGAGAGAAGGAATATGGTTTATTAGGCATACTACATAGAGAACACACTCTGCCCAAATTTTGATAGGCAAGTTAGCTTGAATTTTTAATGCCTTTGCTATATTTAGAATGTTTTGATGTTTTCTTCCAACTCATTCATTTTGATGTTTCTACACATGTATTTTCCGTAAAATCCCCTTTTTCTTTGTAAAATTCACTAATGAATTATATTTTAATTAATTATATTATAATTAATTAATTATAATAAAATAAATAAATAAATAATATTATTTTAATTAATTAATCATATTATTTCAAATAATTATATTTTAATTAATGAATTACTTATATTTTAATTAATTATAATATAATTAATTAATTAATAATATTATTTTAATCAATTCCATTGTAATTAATTAATTAGTATTAAAAATAATTTTTAAAAAATAGTTATTACTAAGGAATGAGTTTCATTCCTCTATTAATTGGAAGGTATGGAAGATTCCCCAAAAGTGAGATATCAAACTATTACCCTTATAATAATAATCAATAATCAACCGCTAACTTATTATTTCTTACCGATTAACTCCTTTCTAAACCCTCGCTCAAGTACCCCTCGAAGATTTTGCTCGTAGAAAATGCCTATAATTAGGGTGCCACTATTTAAGAAAACGAAACCAAAGAAAAAAAATGCATTTTAATTTCTGTTACATTCAGTCCCTTTTATTTTTGTTTCTCGACCAGCAATCTCAACTCCAGAGCCAGTCTCTGTTTGCGTAATTCCAAAATCCTGTCGAACCCAACATTTCACAAGGGAACGCCAACTTATGTTTCCAAACTCCATTTAAATTTAGTGAGTTACCTTCCTGTCAGTGAAGGAAATGATCGATATTTCCACTTACTGAGGAATACGATATCTGCTGCAATTCTCGCAGGCTCTGGGTAGAGCATTTAATTGTTCCAGATTTCACATGTGAAAAGATCTCAGGATCCAAATTCACAGTGGCTACCAATTTCTTCCCGTTCTTTTTCTTACAACTTTTGACAGAAGTTCTGTGCAATTGCAAGGCGTTTTCCAGTTTTTGCTGAAACTTAGCTGCTTTCGTAGTTTATCATTTCAAGGAAGATTATTTCAGCACTCTAATATTCATGTTACCAATTCTATCCGGTGATCATTAATAAAGGTAGTATAAATTCAACAACGGTTACATTTTCACCAATTGAAACTTCCTAGGATCCTGTTCTTGAGCCTCCTTCTTCGTAAACAGAGAAGGTGAACGTTTGGGAGATCTTAGAGGAAACAATTTTGTTTACTATGTGACAGTGAGCCGGACCAGTTTAAGCATCATTGATTCTGGAAATTGCGTTCTGAAAAAGCAGCAAGAGCAAGGTCTGCTGGTTTCATTACTCCAAAAAAGGGAGGTCGTTCTCAAGCTCAAAACAGCTCTTCCTTGTACTGTTCATATGACAATTAAATGCTGGGTGGAATCATGTTGGACCATTTTGCATCATAATGCTTAGTCACTTTTCCATTTGACATGGATGGCTATTGAGCCCAAATTTTCTTCAGGAAGCAGCAGAACTAATGCAATATATCTTCCACCGGAACTAAAACACAATTCATAGAACATGATAAATTCTGACACATTTAACTGTACACTAAGCATCCTGATCTGACTCGCCTAGGGGATAGGAGTCCGAGTACTAAAGTGACTTAAGAGGCTACGGAGGCGGTTAAATTAGCAAATGACTGCCATTGGCTAATGACTATGCTAAAGATGGTGACGTTTAGGGCTGTAAATCAGAGTTGTTGAGAAGAAACAGCAGAACATAGTTCAATTGATCCGTAATCAAGCAACTCTTCAATCATTTGATCTATGTGATGCTCTTCAAGCGGCTTAAACTGCTGGGTAGTGTTCTTGATATCCCAGTTTGCCTGTGTCTCTGGGGTTTGCACTGGCGTTTTCTCTGGCAAATGAGTGACCAATTCTTCATTGTTGGTGGCAATGCCATTTGGTGTAGCGTTGACAAGTAAAAATGGTGTCTTTTTGTGTTGCTCTTGGGTTGATGTTCGTTGTTTCGTTATCTGTAGGGAGGCCATATAGCATCTATGCAATTTAGCTGTCAAAGTGGCGGACAGAACTTTCGATGACGATGATTGTGATTCATTTGGGTTATAAGGGAAATTTGTTCTTGCCCTTGGTCCACACATGAGCCTTGCAGCTTCATCATAGGCCCGTGCAGCGTCCTCGGCAGTCTCAAATGTGCCTAGCCAAATTCTAGTTTTCCTGCAGAAACCAAAAAATAAGGGAAAAAAAAGTTGGAGTGTCGGAAATAGAATGTCGAAACATAGGTAGCTTTCAACGGAAAATTTTAATCTTACAATAAAGGGTGACGAATTTCGGATACCCAAGAACCCCAATGCCTTTGGCGGACACCTCGAAACCGCTGTTGTGGTCTCGCCATTTCTGTGAAAAAAGAAAGAAACGTTGCTTTACTGTTGGTGAAAATGCCAGAAAGAGTAGTAGTTTTGCAAGTGAACGGGTGGGGGAGGGTAGGGTTTTTGTAGTTGGGTTTGTAGACAGACACAGGAGCAACTGGTCTGTTTCTTAGACTTCACAGGCAAGCAAATTAAGGAAACGGGTCCCACCTTGAGTTTGGGTCTTTTTATTTTTAATCTTAACTTTTTTATTTAAAATATTTAAATAAAACTATACTATTAACCAAATTTTGTATCGGTTTATTTATTATTGGTATATTTGTTGAAATTAAGCTCATAATCCATTTATAGCTTTTGATTTAGGTTTTATCCAACCGTTGCTTAGGTTGACATTTCATTCTCCAACAAAATATCCGTTGCTTAGGTTGGCATTTCACATAGCTGCCCAAAAATATGAATTGAAAACTTCTTAGTATTTTAATTAGTTGACTTTTTTAAAGAGAGTTTTTTTGGGATGATATTTCTTTTCGACGGGAGTGCGTCATTTTTAAGGAAAAAAAATCAATTCTGTAGTTTAATATGTTGAGGGAAATGGTCCACAGCAAAAACGGTATATAATTAAAACTACTTAAATTTTATTTAAATTAAAAATTATAGTATATTTTTTAAAAATTTAAGAATTAAATTGGATCATTTTTACATGTGATATTTATGCTAAGTAATTTTTACTTACTTTTTAATAGAAATATTATAAAAAAGAATTTTAAAAAGAAAATCCATATCTTTTTACCTATTTTTCATAATCGGAAGCGTTAGCATATGATCATGCGAAGCCAAAAAGAGTTGCTAGTTTTGCCACAGCGGCGGATGCTCATTTTTACTTCCGGTCTCCGTGACAAGACAGAGTGGGAAACGGATGGACTATCAAATTTCACTGGTATTTAATTTAGATATATATGTATAGGAGTATAAGAGTTAGGAGTCTTCAAGAAAATTCGTGAACTTGTGAACCGAACCTGAACTGTATTAACCGAATCTGTAAATAAGGTTAACCAAATTTGAGTTCAGGTTTGGTTCGAACTGAACCTGAAAAATCAAGTTCATGGTTCAGGTTCAGATTTCTAACGTGCGGTTCTAGGTTAACCGAACCTTTAGCAAGTTAACCAAACTGAATCTGATTTATAGGTTTAGGTTTAAACCTGAATCTGAAACACCCAAAAAATCTATCATGTATTTAGATATAATTTAAGAGGATATTAATAATAATAAATTCACTAGTATTTACTATATTAATTCTTGAGTAAAAAAAGAAAAAAGAAAAAAAACTACTTTAATTCTATGTTATTAAACGTTAATCTTGAACATTGCTATTATAAGTGACAACTAATGCATAGCACTCAATATTTCTACTTTAAATAGTAATTAATATGTGTCAAAGTTATTAATCGATGTATTAAACTATTAATAAAAAAATTCATTGACTAAAATAATATACTCATGTAGAAATTAATTAAAGAAATTAATAAGTGTAAAACACATTTATTAAGAAATCCTACAATTTTAGTTTTTTAAGGCAC
>JAOTBA010000001.1:11924769-11935121 GCA_025629845.1 Erythroxylum squamatum | reverse complement strand
TTTCTTTATACATGAATAATCATGAACAACTTCTCATTTAATAGTCCTAACTTCTAAGAAAGGTTCGGGGCCCAACAAAAACACTGTGAACGTTCAATCGTCTGCGTGAGAACTAAGTAGAAACAGAAGGTGAGAGATCATGCGGGAAGCTTGAGAGGGGGAGGAGATCACTGCAACTCCCTCATCTGATCCTTGTTTGCTTATTATGTTCCTCATCTGTTGCATTGTTTCTTTTTTATTTTTTTGGACTCATTATTCTTTAACTTAATCAACTCTTACTCTGTAGACTTTTATAGCTCATTTGATTATTTACTTAGTTTATTGCTTTAATACTTCTCTTATGCTGATAAAGATGGGATTAAAGTATATGAAGATGATGAATCTTGTTATTTCAATGATGGGCTTATCTTTTTTTCTTAAGAATTAATGTAGCTATTTCAGTTAAATATGCACGATTAAGGGATTATGTTGTTGTCTTATGTTTGCTATACTTTTTGAATTGAATCGATGCAATAGCATGACCAAACTTTACATCATTTTGGTATTAAATGAAGGATCAAGAGAAGAAGTTTAAAATGGAATGTGAAACTATAGACGATTAGGTTAAGAATTAGAATATATTAACTTAAGTGGTAATCAATATTTAGGTTTCCATAATTAATTCAGATGATAACTTATCGATTATGAAATTTAGATTTAGTTTATTATTCGAGTTGATCTTAGAACTCAACTGTTAATTTAGTAAGATAATTATCTAATCATTTTCCCTTAATCATGCATATGAGATTAAATTAGTGAAATTAATTCTCAAGAGTTTCCCACTTTGATTAATCTATTATGGTTAAATCAGTTTACTTATCAGTCTAATTTTGTGATTTTCTTTAAAGCCTTCACTCAATAATCAGGATAGAATATTTAGGATTGCATCGGTTTTTATTTTTGTTTAAGATTAATTTGAGTGAACCAATTCCATCTTCCTAAGAGACAACCCTGGGTAATCAACTACAACTACCTTGTATACTTGTGAGTAGGACAACCTAGGTATTTTTAGAACTTATTTTAGGAAGAATAAGACATCATCCACAATCTATTTCTAAGACTTCCTTTAGGGGGTAATATCTAATGGTTTTCTTATAGTTCTGCTAGCCTCAAGTTCTAAGGAATAAGGCTAGAGAGGTTGGCAGTGACAACTTGGTTTGTGTGTGGGGGAAAAGGGGGAGTTGCCAGTTAAACCAGAGGCTTTTTCATATTCTCAATAAGGAAAGTCTTATCAAACAATAACAATCTAGCTTCTATAGCTATGTTCATAAGGTTATTAACTAATATGTATGTTGTTATTTGATAGAGGAGAAGAACAAAAAGAATAAAGAAAATCCAGTGGGAGAGGAGGAGAGCTTCCTTAAAGAACTGGCATCTAATAGAAGAAGCTTAGATTAGGCAAAAAGAGCTTGTTTAGCTAGGATGGATATGTGTAAGAGGGCGGCAGAGGGTAGAGGGGCATTAATGTAAGACTCTAACTTTTCCAAAATTATGCGATTATTGTCATATAGTTATTATACACATTTATTGTGTGTTTCAAGTTGTCATTAAGACACCATTCATTATATCAAATATATTATATTAATGATTTTGATACTTATCTATGTAATTGGCATGTTAAAGTAATTAATGTTTGCTATTTTTATATGTTTTGAGGTTCTATAAAGGAGTTGTATTGTGTTATGAGATATACATGAAATATGATGGTTGTCTAAGAACTATCATTTAGTATTAGAATGGAGTAGATGTCATTTTCTTGATTGACATTTATAAATCAGTATTAGAATGAGCCAGACATCATTTTATTGGTTAAGAAATATTAATTGGTGCCGATACTAAACATATACAAGATATTACAAGGTTTTAAGTTAGTTTAATTTCCTATATTTATTATGGATTTTGATGGAGCAGTTGTCTAAACCATAAATTGAATTATTAATTCCTGTAACTAAAAAATGTAATATGGGAAAGTAGGAGTCGATCCCACAAGGAATTCTAGTTTGACAATCGTTATAAAATAGAATGGGTGTTATGATAATGTGAATTTTTTGACAAATAAAATAAACCAAATAATAAAATAAACCAAATAATAAAATGAGAGTTATCAATAAAACAAACCTTATTTTATGGTTGTTTTCACCTTTTGAAACTACGATTGATCATCGATATAAAATAATTATTTCGTCAATCATTTATTCGATGTTATATTAAATATATATCTTTCCTTAGGATTAACTAATCAAAAATATGTAATTCAATTAACCCTTATTGTTTAATAACTTTAAATATGATCTAAAATTTAATTAAACAATAGCTTTTAATAAAAGAAACATCTTGAAGCAAGATTACACAATATTCTTGGCTGCATTTAATCTAGTTGAATACTTTTCACTAAAGTAATAATTTCTAACACAATAAATTATAACTTCTAGTTGCTATAAATGATTAAAAGAATTACGTATTCAAACTTTAGTCTAGCAAATGATCATTTAAATTAATAAACTAATCACACACAATAGAAATCAATTACAACTAATCATAAAATAGAAGTATAAAAAAGCAATCCAATATAAAGATATGAAACATTTCATATTGAGACCTATTTCTATCATATTCTTTAAAGTTCCAAAAGGCTTCCACTTTCTTCAAATAAGATTTAGAAAAAAAATTAGCTAGCAATGGCCATAGCTACGATTAACTGCAGAAAAGAAAACTTGTCCTAATAGACATTAAGGAGAGGAAAAGAAAGCCTCATTAAAAGAAGAAGAATACAAAAGGAATTTAGATACTTTGCTCCTTTACCTTGGCCCTATTTATATCCACTTAAATTCCATGTGCAAATCATTGTTGTGATTTTTTGGATCTCATAAATCATATCTTCACTTATTTCCACCATTATTTGGCCAAGATAAGATTTAAACAAGTTTTCATTTTTTTTAATATTCGAAGTCTAAATAATTGTAATTTCTACTAGAGGTGCCCATGCATAAGATCACGCCAAATTGTTTTTTTAGGTTTCAATTTGATTCCAATAATCTGATCCAAATCTATAAAATAAAATGTTTTGTCAACTTAAATCTTCTTTATTCACGCTTGATAATGGTGGTATTGCTCCTTTATTTCAAACTTTCAAATTCGAATTTGCAACCAATCATTTTCTATAAAGTATTGAGTTTGAACACATTAAAATAAGATTATGGAAGATTTTAATGTTAAAATTTTGAAACATTAAATTCTCCCACATCTAATCCTTGCTTTTCCATAAGCAAATGAAAATTTTACAAAATAAGACAGCCAAATAGTTTTTATCAACTCACTTCTCATAAGATTAAACATGCGTACTCTTAAGAACTAAGATCGAAAAAGAGTTAGGCATTAATACACATGAAACTTGATTTTCACTAAAAGTGTGAATAAAGATGATTAAAGACAATCTTAATCAAAAGTATGCACAAAACCTAGGAAAATATCCTTACGGTGTTTTCTTTTCCACACGTGTTTAGGCTTAAGTGTTTATTTTCAAACTACTTTCATAGAGAATACAATGTTATAAACTTGCATATACACCAAATATCTATCGCCATGAACATATAAAGGTATGAATTTAAAGAACTTTTATTAGATGGTTGTAATAGGGCTTGGTTTAAGGGCTAGAAAGAGCAAATTATATGTTAAAATCACACATATTTAATAAAATATTAAAAAAGGTAAGGACTAAGAATAGAATATGATTAAGGAATTATCTGTCAATAAAAACATACTATGGCTATAATTATTCTCATCAATGGGTAGCCATCATACAAACATAAACTTAATAGAAGGTGTGTGGCTTGGAAAACATAATTTAAAGTTACCCTCATTCCATAAATAACTTAAAGTACCTTGTTAAGACATGTAGTTAGTTTTGGATCGAAAACAAAAGCATACTAGATTTAGCTAAAACGGTAGATTTCAAAAACTTTTTCCGAAATCAAAACGCAACGAAAACAAAATAACCAAATCAACATGTTTCAGCCATACATGATACGGTATAAGGAAAATAATTAACATAAGAATAAGATGGAAATTATACCAACTCCTTGTTACAACTTTGACTCCTTGCTTTTGTATCCTCTCCTTGTCAATGTATCATCTCCTCGTTATTGTATCCTCAACCAATCCAATCTACCACTTGTTCTCCTTGGACAACTTGGTTAACAAGATACTTTGGTGGGAAAGGAGAAAAAATATTTTAGGAGATTTTCCTTAGTTGAAAGAAGCCAAAAATGAGACTCTTCTCGTTCAAGTTTCGGCTAGCACATGCAAGACAGTAGAGAGTGAGTAAAAAATGAAACAACCCTTCTTCTCCTTCTCTCAATTTTGGTTATAGATGAAAGAAAGAAGTGAAGTGCATCCAATGCATCACTACATTCTTTAATCAAACATATAAAAGCCAATAAATGAGAAGGATTCCTTGAGATTGTCTTTAAATTCCCTTTGAGATCCTTTTATTTGATACACGTTATTAATAAAGGGAACGAGTTCACCTTCTAGTGACCTCCTTCCTCACATAAACAAAATAAAGACAACTCTGAATCAGTAACAAAAACTACTAAAATAATTCAAGGAAATAACACGACAAAAATGTATGCATGAAAAGACAAAACTATCAAAATTAATTTATGTCTAAACACTAAACACCTCCCTAGCAACGGGCCAAAAACTTGCTGTGACAAATTAAGTTCTAAAAATCTAGGTTGTCCTACTTGCAAGTATATGAGGTAATTGTAGTCGAATACTCGGGGTTGTCTCTCCAGGAGGTGAAATTGGTTCACTTAAATTAACCTTAAATAAAAATATAAAGAAATGCAATCTAAACAGTCTATCCTGATTTGTTGAGTAAACAACTTTAAAGAAAATAAGCAATTAAACTGAAACATAAACTAATTTAACTGAAAGCAAAAACAATTTGATCGATCGGTGTGGAAACTCTTGAGAAATGAACTTCACTAATTTCATCTCCTATGCATGACTAAGGGGAATTAATTGAATAATTGTCAAGTTAAGATTACTAATTGGGTCCTAAAATCAATTCAAATAATAAACTAAACCTAACTTTCGTATTCGACAAGTTTATCATCTGAATCAATTATGTAACTAAACTAACAATTACCCACTTAAGTTACTATATTTCTAATTCATAACTCAAGCATCTATAGTTTCTTGTTCTAATATTAAAATTCTTCTCTCGATCCTTAGTTTAACACTAAAAATGATACAAAGGTTAGCCACATTATTACATGCAATAAGCTTAAAAGCTATAGCAAATAATAAGACAATAAAATAGTCCCTTCATCATGCATAATCGACTAAATTAGCTACATTAATTCTCAAGATTGAGTAATAAGCCCATCATGGAATAAACAAAGTTCATCATCTTCATATACTTCAACCCCATAGTTAACAATAACAAAGAAGTATCAAAGCAATCAAACAATGAATAAACATGAACTATCGAAGAACTAACAGAGTAAATAAGTTTCAACAGACAAATTCAATAATGCAGTAGATATAAAATAGGATGAGAAAACAAATGGATTGTTCAAATGAGGGAGCTAGCAGTGGGTCTCCTACCAATCTGCTCACTATCTGGTGCCTCTGCTCACTTTGGCCTAGAAGATGCTCATACTAGTTTTAACTCTCCGTTGTATTTCCTCACCCAACTGTTTCTCTTCTTTTCTCTGGTTTTGCTCTCTGTTTCTTTTCTTTACTTCCACCTCTCAATTTTGTTCTTATTTTGTAGCCTTGTTTCAACCTCCTTTTTCTTTTCTTCTCTTTGCTTGTTCTTTATCCGATAGTCTAGGTTTAGGTTTAAGTTTTGTCCGCCACCACTTACATGCTTGACATGTGACCATAAAAGTGAGTGTAAGAAAATTTTCACGCTGTATTCTGTCACAGGCATGACTCCCTTTTCATATCATTTTCGTGCAATGTTTTATTTTGTCTTTCATGTAACATTCACAAAATACAATCACGCCATCTTTCATTTTTTTTTATGCATAAGTTTTCTTGTTTTTCATGCAACACTCACAAAATTCTCCACTCACCATTCATGCAACACTAAAAAAATTCTCCATTCACCATTCATGCAACATTCAGATCATTTTCACTCAATCCATTCAAATTTTATTAAAACACAAAAATTTGTAACCAAAATCAAAATATAAAGGCTTGCAAACTCAACATGAGTTAGACACAACAAAGACTTACCTTTATTAGATTCAAGTTTAGCCAAAATTAGGTGTTGGTAATTGATTTTTTACCTTTATTTTGGTCTTTTTTTAGTGCAAATTGCACTCTATATTTTGGCTCTACCTTCTTCTCACTTCTTAACATTACAAAACTTGCATTTTCTCTAGGATTCATCACAGTTTAGGAGGGATGTCTTTTGCTATTATGGGCTTCCAAATGGCTAATAGTAGTAGCCATTTATCCCATTTAAGTCTATAAATTTTTGATGTTATACTAAGTTTTAACTTCAAATTTTTATGTCTCTTGATAAAATTTCAAATGTTAGTAGCCAAATTTTTAACTATTTCATCAAGAGACATACCTAAACTTAAATCTTGAATCTTGAACCAAATGTAATTGTTATCTTAGTTGGTTGAACTGAAAAGAAGGCATGTATAACTTACTATATACAACTAATTGGTTTGTTTGTCCATTTCCCCACCTCAAGTTTGGGTGGTTTTTCTAATCAAGGTTAAATGTGTTAGAAAAGGGATTACAATTTTGTTGAGGTCATCCCTACAAATCAGCCATGTTAACTTGCTCTATGGAGTCATCTTGAAGTGTCGAACACATCGGTTAGATGCCCTATAACCAAACAAATCTCACTTACCTTTATTGCTTCCATTTTTCCAACAACCAATTAAGGAATGAGTGTAGTAAGATCATCTATACTTTTTTTAAAAGAAGAAAAGTTTACCTTATTGACTTGTTGAGTTGAATGGTCCATCCTAATACTAAAATGTTGAGAATTAGATGTCATATTAATGATCAATGTGTGAGCCTCATTTTGTGTTTTATCAATAAGTGCACCTCCACTAACGCCATCAATAATAATCCATTCAGATGATAAAAAGTCCTTTGTAAAAATACTAAATTAGGATTTATTCATTAATTTGGTGGTTCAAACAACTGACACAGATTTTAAAATGATGCTAATACTAATACAAAGATTCTTCAGTGTACTGTTGAATACCACAAATATTCTTTTGAATGATAGCAGCCCTTGAAACTAGGAAGAATTTTTCCAAAAATTGCTCATTCAGTGAGTGGCAAGCAATATAACCAATCCTAGGCATTGTCTTTCAAGAATAATGGGAACACTGATAATTTGATTTGATCTTCAATAACACCATTGGGCTTCATTCTCATACATACAACATGGAACTCCTGAAGAAGCATGTATGGATCATCAGCTGCAACACCATGAAAAGATGGCAACCAATGAATTTTAAATTCAATTTTAATTCAAAGGTAGCATTTAGATTAAATTTAAGAAAAAGTTAAGCAGTGACTTTGTTGGTTCAAATATGGTTTAACGAGTTCTCTTAGTGTTCAATTATTCACTATGTTTTTTATTGTTCTACCAATTGTAGTGTTATGCTGCTTTCAATTATTTTTCTTTCTTCAAGTTTTTTATAGTCTTTTTGATCTTTAGATTATATTGTAAATTAGCTTTCTTCAAAGATCTCATAACGAACATACAAACTTAGATTTCCTAACAACGAAATCAAAATTTGGTGGAGTGTCTGCGCTCCAAATTGAATCATAAATTCCTGTAATTATCAAATTTAATAATATAGGAAAGTGGGAGTTGATCCTACAAGGAAATCTAATTTGACAATTGTAGCAAAATAGAATCAGGTTTACGATAATGTGAATTTTAACAACAAAAAAATGAAAGAAATAATAAACTAAAAGATATCAGTAAAAATGAACCTTGGTTTATAGCTACTTCCACCTTTTAAAGCTACAATTGATTATTGGACATAATAATTATTTCATTAATCATATAGTCGAAGTGATATTAAATATTTGCCTTTCCTTAGGATTAGTTAATGAAAAACATGTAATCTAATTAACCTTTATTGTTTAACAACTTTAGAAATGATCCAAGGTTCATTAAGCAATAGTTTTTAAAAAAAGAAAGAACATCAAAGCAACATCCTTTATTGTATTTAATTTAGTTGATTACTTTTCTTAAAAGTAATAATTTCTGACGTAGCAAGTTAAAACTTCTAATTGCTACAAATGATCAAAAGAATTGAACTTTAACATATTCAAAATTTAATCTAGCAAATAATCATTTCAATTAATAGACTAATCGTATGCATTAGAAATCAATTGCAAATGGTCATAAAACAAAAGAAGAGAAAAAGAAATCTAATAAATGAAAATATGAAACAATGCACATTAAGACCCAATTACGTACCAACTTTAAAGTTCCAAAAGACTTCCACTTCCATGAATCAAGATAAAGAAAATTATCCAACAATAGCCATAACTATGATTAACTTTTAAAGAAGAAAACCCACCCTAACATATAGTAAGGTGAGGAAAAGAAAGCTTTGTGAAAAGTTGGAAAATCCAACTTGGATACTTGCTCCTTCAACTTGGCCTTATTTATAGCCACTTAAATTGCATGTGAATATTTCTTTGTTGTGATTCTTTGGATCCCATAAACAATATCTTCACTAATTTCCATCCAGATTTACCCAGGATAAGGTTCAAACAACTTTTAACACTTTTTTCTCTTGCATATTTGAAGTCTAGAAATTGCAAAATTCATGCTAGATTTTTTTTTCATATTTCAATTTGATCCAAATTAACAAAATAAAATGTTTTATCAACCCAAACCTTTTTTATTTCTCTTTTACTAATGGTGATATTGCTCCTTTATTTTAAACTTTCAAATTTGAATTAAGGACTAATCCTTTTTTTTAAAATATTGAGTTTGAACAAATTAAGATAAGATTATGGAAGATTTAAATAATAAAGGTTAGGCAAAATTATAGCACATTAGATTATTATTACATTTATATCCATATAATAATTCTTTGAGAAGTATTCTTAAAGTAGATTTAGTGTCAAATTAATTATGATAGTAAAGATTGTTGCATGTAATAATAGTAGGGATAAATTTATTTTTTATTTGGTACAAATTGTCATATGCTGTTTTTTTTTTCAGTTAAGGAATTCACAAAAGAGATTAGGGATATAAAAGGGTTGTGGTTCAGAATTCTTACCTATTTGGATCCTATAGTATGATAGATAAATAGAGTTTGTTTTTCTATTTGTTGAAATTTATATATCTCTACTGAATTTGACAATTGTTAGATGATACTATTTATGATGTAGTTGAAATTTGATTACAAGAGTAGTTCATAAAATATCTAGCTGCTTTGGAGATTATTTGAATTATTATCTTGGCTGGTTTCATAGCATTTGTCCGATGATATGATTTTAATGTTTGAATCTTACCATGGAGTGATGATCATCAAGGGTCCATTATGTTGATTTGGCCTCAAGGTGTAACAATTCATATCCATACTCACCTGTTATTACTCTTAACATTGACTCGTTATTATGTTGCCACTGCAAAATCAATTAATCCTTCCAGTTCTGCCAATGCTTTTACAACTTCTAGTGCTCCCTATTTATCATCGAAGGTTTTAACTTCTGGTCAATTGTCTCCAAAGCGTTGTGCTTATGCATTAGCTTCTTCTCATGAATCTAAGCCTAACCCTTTTGAAGAAGCTTCATGATATAAGAAATGGCATGACGTCGCACAGAATGAGATAATAAGCCCTGGACAAATTAGAACTTGAGAACTTACCACATTGGCAGAATGCAATTAGTTGCAAGTGGGTGTAAAGATAAAATATGATGGAATAATAGAGACAAAAGGTTTGTGTGAGGAGATATGATGAAACTTCCTGTTGGTTTTAAAGATGCTTCTCCAACTCAGGTGCAAGTTAACTAAATCTCGTTATGCAAGCCCTATAGATTATGGTATCAGAAAGTTTCCAATTCTATTATTTATAATTGTTCTACTCAATGCCATCATAACTGCTTACTTTTTGTCAAGCATGAATCCACCGCTTCCGGTATGTGGATAGCATTCATTTGAATGTTATCACCTGGATAGCGCTTTCCCTAGTTTTTGAAGTTGCAAGATCCGACTAAAGAAATACTCCCTCTGATTCATAATAAGTGTCGTTTTAGATACATTTTAATTATTTAAAATAAGTGTCATTCTTGACTTT
>JAOTBA010000001.1:11890015-11914415 GCA_025629845.1 Erythroxylum squamatum | reverse complement strand
ACGGTGAGAGGATCTCCAGACGCCGGCGACAGAGACGGTGAGACGGTGAGATCTGTGAGCGAGATAGTGAGAGAGAGTGGCTTAGAGAGAAGAAGAGGAGTAGCAGAAATGAAGAAGAAAGAGTAAAAGATAGTAGGTAGTAGAAGAGGGCCGGGGGGGTTAGGGTAAAAAAAAAATTTTGCACTTTAGTCCTTAGAGTTCCAGAAAATTCCGAAATTACCTGAAATTTTCCGGAATGTTGGGTACCGGCCGGTATCCAATGGAAAACCTCGGTACCGGCCGGTATTTATGGCCGGTACCGAGGGTGAGTTCTGAATTCCATTCTCCGGCCGGTACGGCACCGGCCGGAACGGAACGGAATTCTTAACACTGGTGAGGGTTAGAAATCATAGCAAGGGTCAAGATGATTTATGGGCAAATGAATTTCCAATTTATGTTTACACTTGTATCCTTTTGTGTGCAATACCATAACAGAGAGACATATATAGTCTTGTCCAGATTTGTAGTTATGTTTCTCAGTTTAATATCCAATATTGGTAGGTAACTTCAAAGTAAATACCATGGGTGTGAAACAAAAACCTTGAAGTTAAAGATTCAATTTTGTGGTCGTGTTTTCCAATAGGATCAAAGTCAAAAATTAAGAAGACACAGAAATAGAACATACATATACGTACATATACAGTTATACACAAAAGACCAACAACGAAATGGATACACAGAAGATAAACAGGATGTTACCACTTATTAAACTTTGCTCCAGCAATTGCTCAGCTTCAAATAGCCTCACCAAATATTTCTAGTATTCAATTTTTGGGTTTTAGATTAATAGAATACTTCAAAGGGTATATTTACCCAACTATCAAAATCAAAGATTGAAATAAAATAAAGTTGTAACTATTAGAAGAAAAAAAACTAATTAATCAATACTAGTCATGTGGATCCTTATCTCCTTATCTATTAACATATTTAAACCTTTCATAACACAAAACAAATTGGAACTCTAAAGAAAATTGACAACTAATTAATACCGAGCTTCAAGGTTGTTACAAATCTAGTCCCAAAGATCCATAATATCACTGCC
Source organism: Erythroxylum squamatum (assembly GCA_025629845.1). Taxonomy (NCBI): domain Eukaryota; kingdom Viridiplantae; phylum Streptophyta; class Magnoliopsida; order Malpighiales; family Erythroxylaceae; genus Erythroxylum; species Erythroxylum squamatum. The sequence continues at coordinate 11,913,334 of JAOTBA010000001.1, read as the reverse complement.
ACTAAGGTACTTGGAACCTCCCTCTATTCCGTTGATGCAAAACAGAGGACCAAAACCATTACAGTGAACTAATCCATGCAAGAGATGAGTCTGTAGATCAAAAGCATCATGTTCCAATTGCTTGCTCCAATGGTTGTCTTATGGTATGATTAGATGATACTTTCTTTTGGAGACAAAATTACCACTCTAACCTAAATCACAAAACCAAAGATTCAAAGAAACCGGTTATATACCTCAACAAAAGAATTAGTAATACCCTTAACAAAAATCAAAGGCAAAACCAATCGAAGACAAGAAAGATGGGGAAAAAAGGAAAAGCCTTTCAGTGAAAGACAAAATTCCAATTGAAGGGCTAAAAGTCGAGATGGGCAAGTAGAAATTTCTAACCGATACATCTACAGTGATCGCGAAAGGGCCGAAAATAAAGATGGGCATCTTCTTCAATGGTGTAGAGAGGGACAAAAAAGTTATTAGTATTACTTTGGAGGAGGAGCAAAGTGCAGCTAATAGGCATGAAGAAGAGAAGATGGTGAAGTCTGAAGATATAGAGAAGAGAAAATTTATGATGTGGAGGCGATACAGTGTGCAAAGAGAAGATGGTGAAGACTGAAAAGCAGAGGGTAGCGGCGAGGAGAGAAGTTTTAGTTTCTGAAATGAGTGACATCTAAAGTTTAGGTTATATACCGGTTTGATCAGTTAACTGATATGCTGGCCGGTTTTCTAAAAAACCAACCGGTTTTTATATAAAGAGGGTAATAACTGAAATTGAACTAAACAATTGGTTGTTTCTTATTATTTTCGGTCGAACTGACTGGTCCGATTCAATTTTAAAAACATTGCAAGTAAGTCATTTGGAAGGAAATATAGATGAAGTTATTGGAGATGACAATTGGCTGGGTCTACCCATTCCTGAGCTAGGCTCAAAAGTTTTTATTGAGGTTTGGGCTTGGTCTGAGGCCTAATTGTGCCTGGGACACCCGAGCTCAGCCCCAACCCATTTCGACATGAAAATTTTTTAATTTTTAAATTAAAAATGAAAACAACGTCATTTTACCTATACATTTTAAGCTTTAGGCTATGCAAGATCTAGATAACCCTAGCCTGAACTTGAGCTTAGTCCCTAATTTTTGGACAATAAAAAGTCTAAGGCTCGATTGCCAAGTCTAAAAGTTCTAACTTATAGTGGAGTTTTTGATGCAGTGGAGGTTAGGAAGAGAGAGTTTAACAGGGAGGATAAGAATAGAGGGAGTGAGATCGCTTGATCAGAGAAGATATTGTAGAAATAAAGAAGAGATAGTTAGAGATGTAGGAAGGGAAAGAGATTATGGGAAAAGAATCAGACAAGGTTTTTTTTATTAATTATTTTAATTAAATAGTTTCTTATATGGAAAATTATTCCACTTTTCCTTTCATATTGGCTCTATTAATAAAGAATTTAACATCATACTATTTTTATAAAAATTAAAAAATTCAAATATTTTATTGACATTTTTAAGATTTTAAGCTATAATTACAAATTTTAGTAAATAAATTTTTTTGTAATTAAATCTTATTATTATTGTAAATAGCAAAAAATATTTTTATAAAATAAAATTTTCCTTACTAATGATAGCTACTAATAACTACCAAATAATGATATAGTTGATTCCATTTCATATTATTAGATTGGTACTAGTATTAGTACTTGGTTTTGCTCAACAAGAGCTTTGTAAACCAATTTAAGAAATGCATATTCATTATGTTCACAACTTCAATTATAGTTGCGTGGTTTTTCTTTCTTTGTTTCGAATGCTGATAGCATCAGTTTTCTAAGGACTTGAATCCCATTCTCAATGCTTGACTAAATCCAAATATAGATGGATGGTTTAGAGTGAGAAACTCACATGGGTTTAGAGTGAGGAACACTTGAAATTTCGTTGTTATGACCACCGAATAAGTAAATGGTAGATTTCATTATTGTTGGCTCAAACCAAGAGAGGATTCTAGAAAGGAATTGCAAGAAGAATCCATGAAAGAAAGAAGATGTTAGAAATTTTTTTTAAAAAAAAGATGAAACCAGCGTGCAGCGTTGCTTGAGGAAGATGAGGCACATGCAACACATGACAGAAGTGACAAGCGGCTGGCGCGTGCTGTGCACGCGTCCGTTGGGTCATACATTAAAAACAAATAATTTTATGGGTTTGAATATTGGTCCTACTTAAGGTATTTTATTTTGGGACATAACTCATAATTCATTAATTAATTGATAATTTAAATTAATTAATAAAGTCATCAATTAGTTAATTTAGGTTTATACGTATAAAAGTTACGCATATGTTTGCTATGCATAATATAATTTTTTGTCATATTATGTTTTAATTGGTACTTTGACCATTTATATTATGTCATGCTTGGAATTACATTTTCTTATTCTATGTTGAATGTGCTACATAACATTATGATAATTTAGAATAGTTTGTTAGTTACCAAAGTGACCAAACTAATTAAATTTAATTTTTTCATGTATAATAATTGTCCAATTAAATGTTTATTGGATGGAAAGCTTGTTAGTCACCAAAGTGGCCTAGCTTGAAAATATTAGGTTCACCTTCCTGAGACCTCCTTCCTCGCATAAACCAAATAAAAACAACAGTAAATTAATAAGAAAATTACTAAAATAACTTAATGAAATAACACAACAAAAATGTATGCATAAATAGATTTAAAAAATCAACAAAAAAATGAAAAATCACTTTAGCAAATAAAAACAATCAAAATTAATTCAAGTTCAAAATACTAAACACCTCCACGGCAACGATGCCAAAAGCTTGTTATGCCCAAAAGGTTCTAAAAAGACCTAGGCTATCCTACTCGCAAGTATACGAGATAGTTGTAGTTGAAAACCTAGGATCGTTCCCACAGAGGTGAAATTTGTAAACTTAAATTAAGTTTGAATTAAAAATAAAAATAAAAACAATGCATTCCTAAACATTTTATCTCGATTGTTGGGTGAAAGATTTTAAGGAAAATTACGAAATTAAATTAAAAAGTAGACGGAATCAATTAGGAGCAAAGACAAATAGATTAATCGAAGTGGAAAAACTCTTGAGAATTAACTTCACTAATTTAATCTCCTATGCATGATTAAGGGAAAATGATTGGATTGTTGTCTTACTAAAATTAATAGTTATGTTCTAAATCGATTCGAATAATAAACTAGTCTAACTTTTGTGTTCAACAAGTTATTATCAGAATTAATAATGAAAATCCGACTACCAATTACCACTTTAGTTAATATATTTCTAGTTCTTAACCTAAGTGCCCATAGTTTCTCGATCTGTATTAAACTTCATCTCTTGAATCTTCATTTAATAATAAACTGATGCAAAGTTTGGCCATTATATTACATCAATTCAGTTCAGAAACCACAGTAATAAATAAGACAACCTAGTAACTACATAAATGAACTATAACAAGATAATAAGCAATAGTTGTTAAGCTAACAAGAGTATGAATCAGTTAATACCAATAGAATAGTAAACTCAAAGAAACAAGCAACAAATGAGGAATAAGATAAGTAAATAGAGGGTCGGATAATGAGATAATGGAGGTCTTATGCACTCTCAACTTTCAGCGTTGGCTCTCGCCTTCTGCTTCAATTGCTGTCCTCCAACCGAATGTTTACTCAAGATCAACTCTAGCTCCCACTTTTAGCCTCTCTTTATAGCACCCCGCTCTTGCAAGACCCGTACCCGACATCCTGCGTGCTATCTGAGTGCGAATCTCACAAAAGTGGCGTGTTAGTAGTAGTCAATCAGTCAAACTTTGAAACTCAGTACCAACTTACTTTTATTTCATAAAAGTCGAAATCACAATTATTATTACACTTTGATCAATTTCATTTACAAAACATTTCCAATTTCAAAAGTTATTACATGCCGAAATATTCAAATACACAAGATACAAAAAATTACGAAATACATTCTTTCATACAAAAATCAATGAAAAGACTTATGTAGACGTGAACTAATCCCAACCTCTATCTCTTACTTGAATACAGTGGCTATACTTCCGTTTGCCTAACAAGGTAACTCTTCTGAGTCTAAAATATATTGCAAATTTTGGATGAGTTTTGCAAACTCAGTGAGTGACCATCCTCGAAGGCTCACTCAATCACATAAACATACAGCTCGTTTAATCATGCAGTTCGCATCATATCTTTAATTCATCATATTGAATCACATACACTTGATCAGTCACTTCATATTTTACATTCAACACATATCACATTCAAAAATTATTCAAACCATTATAATCATTCATATCAGGCATATGCAGTGCACATAAGACTCACCTTCAATTTGTTACTTTGTTATGACCGAGTGCCTATAACTGTCCCGTATCCATTATAGATACTGGGCTCATTAATAACTATCCCGTATCTATTGGAGATACCAAGCTCATTTTACATAGTGAGCCTTTGGGTCTTATACACTTTCTAAGCTTTAAGCTCTTTTTCACAATCTGAGCTTTAAGCTCTTTTTCATATTCTGAACTTTAAGCTCTATTTCGGTGGCTACTCCGTTCACAACTACCTTTATATTTCATGCATTCATGTAATGGAATGCATTCCATTCACATATTTTCAATCAGTCACATGATTTCGGATTCACAATCACTTTCACATTCATCATCGAACCTTGGTCCGACATTCAACAATTAAGTTGAGAATACACTTATTTCTTCTCATTCACATACAAGTAGCACTTTAATATCACATTTATGCATCAAGTCTCGGATCTTCATTTTCCGGCATCAACATATGCAAATCACATTCATATCAATTATATTCACATTGCATAATAATCATAACCATAGTCATTCAATGCAGAAATTGAAATAAGAACAAACAATAAAATAAGACCATCTAGATCGACTCACAGTACGCTCTAGATTAGCATAGCTTCCATGGTCTGGAAATGTTTGAAGGGAACATTTAACTTGCTCATCACTATTATGCAATACGCACGTTGCACACATATTAGTAATTGCACAATCACATAACATTCAATTTTACACATATGTATATGTGAAATGTATAATGCATGCTCAATGACAATCCCGGCTATATTATCCAATTTCACATCTTATGCTCATTTTCATTTCATAAGTCAATCAGCCATCATTTATTTTCTAGCATTATTTGCTCTCATAATAACAATTTCTCATTCACTTTAACTTGATACCCATTACTCCTCTCCTTTAAATCACAACAACAATCATATGAATATCTTTATTTCCATTATACACATGTCTTTGATGCTTTAATACCAAAAATTCATTCACTAATGTTATTCTAACATTATATAATCATACAATATCCAAACTCACATTCTTTCTTATAAATTCTCCAAAATTTCCAAACCTTCGGGTCTATTTTCCATAGATATTATGACAAAGAAAATGAAGTAAGTTGGCAACACTTTCTTCTAGAAAAATGTTCCCTATTGTCTTAAGTTACTAATGACACCAAGGTCATTCAATTTAGTTTAGTAATCTAAAAGTTATACCCCAAACATTTTTGGTCTATTCTTATACTGAAACAGTATCCTGTACTCAAATTTAATTCAAAATCTGAAATTCTAGAGACAAAATTAAAATTAGATTTCTTCAGACAATTTTTATCCCTATGTCTCTAGTTTACTCCAAATAAAAAATCATCTCATTTGGATAACTTTATAAGAAGTTACAAGCAAAAGAAGGAAGGATGTTCGGGGTGCAAAAACCTCTCGGGTGCACGATCATGCTTGTGCACGATCGTGCACTTTTAACCCAACTAAAATTAAGTCACAGTCGTGCAACATTAGTGCACGGCCATGTATTCCAAAATATCTGAGTCACAGGTGTGCAACCATAATGCACACCCGTGCACACACCAATAAATAAGTCACGGTCGTGCAACCTTAACGCATGGTCGTGCACACCCAATCTTCAGAACTAATTTACATCTCAATTTTATCACTCAAATGATTTCCAATGGCTATAAATTTTGGTGAGATGTAGAACAACGTGTTTTGAATCTAATGGTTCAAGTCCCATATCATTTGGAGGTTAAGAGAAGAAGTTATAGCCAAAATACTGAAGGATGTTCGAAAACAGTCTCCCTTCTGCAGCCATCTGCACGATCGTGCTTCTTCAAATTTTTCCTGATGATCGTGCTTCTTCAAATTTTTTCTCAAAGTCATGATCGTGCTTCCTCGTCTTCTTTCCGCACTTCAGCTTCCATTTTCTTCTCTTCTTCATTTTCATTTCTTTATTCCTTCATTTCTAACTTACATCTCCATTTCCTTTTCACCATCTGGACTCCCATTTAGCTCCAAACATTCAAAAACCAATCAAAAATCCAGATTTAACACCAATATCAAAAACCAACAATTCTCACGCATGTTCTTCATTTCACTACACTATTTCACTTTTATTTTTTCCCATTTTTCTGCACATTCAATTTCTGCATTCTCTTCCTTTCTACCTCAAACTTTCTTTTTAAATCATTCATTCTCATTCCTAGACATTATCATATACCTATTCTTTAACTCTAAATTCATTTTTAGTCATTCTTAAAAACACTCAAAATACTCAAGTGCACAAAGTGAAGAAAACAAAGCATACACATATATATTTCAACTCTTCTCCAAAAATTTCTACACTCATTTCATTCCTATTTTCATTGATCTTTCAACTTAAAAATCATTTTAAAACACTCTTATGACATATTAATCATCAAATACGTAAAAACCACAAATCCATATTTTCATCTTAAACCCACAATGTTCATGAAAAGTAACCATTTTCTCATGATCAAGTAATGACAAATAAATCACCAAATTTGATTCATATTTCTACCACTCATAAGGATTAACAAAATACTTGTTAAAACTCCAGAATCTTTAAAATGTTAAGAAGCCCTAACTCTTCTTACAACTCGTGTACACCATTGTAGAGGTTGGCAAGTTTCGGTTTTTTTTAGACAAATGGAAGAAAAATGAAGTTTGGAGTATAAAAAAGATAGATGAAATCAAGGTTTAACTTTGGTGGAGGTTTGATGAAAAACTCTGTATTAATGAAGAACAGAAGGAAGAAGCTACGAGAAAGATGAAGCTAAGAGCACTGTACTTGATCTTTCAAAGTAATTGTATGCTAAAACTTGAACTAGACAAGTGACACTTGTCACATATCTAACATCTAAGGCTTTAGCTAAGTTCTTATTGAACTAGTCCCATAACTCTCATCTTTTCATTCCAGTCATCTCTAAAATTTTCAATATCAATAACTCACAAATTCTGAAGTCATGTCCAAATTTTCAATGTCATTTTTAACAATTCTCCAATATCATTTGATTTCTCTTTCTATTTCTATTTATCAATTTACTTGCCTCTTGGCATTTTTCCTAGTACAATAATACTCAATATTTTTGGAAAAGTTTCCCCAAACTTTACCAAAAATTCTAAATCAATACATATATTCTCCACATCAATTTTCTAATACAATTAATTCACAATTCTCACATAATCACATTTATAATCAATTATACCCGACAATTGCCAATGAATGCATGTACAGTCATTTTAATGTGTGCAAAAATTCAAATTCACGTGCGTGTGCTAACAATATGCATGAGCATGAAATCCATTTTTCTTAAATCTCTTTTTGATCTCTCATGTACCGTATTTTAGGGTTCCAACCCTTAGTATGGGAACGGGATGTTACACTCTTCCCAACTCCCACTTCTCTATTGTTGCTCTTTTCTTCTCCTTCTCAGACTATCTTTGTTTCTCGTATAAAAAAAGTAACTAAAAAGGATCACTTTCCTCTCTCATCTGTAGATCAAATGATAGAGAGAGCAACTGGTCATTCATTCTACTGCTTCCTAAATAGTTACTCGAATACAATCAAATTTTTATCTATTCAGAGGACCAAGAAAAGACCACATTTACATATCCTCATGAAATATTTGCGTATAGATAGATACCTTTTGGGTTGTGCAATGCTCCAGCTACATTTCAGAGGTGCATGATGTCTATCTTTGCATATATGATCGAGGACATTATGAAGGTTTTCATGGATGATTTTTACTCTTTTAAGCAGTGATTGACTAATTTGGACAGAGTATTCCAAAGATGTGAAGAATCAAATCTAGTTTTGAACTGGGAGAAGTGCCACTTTATAGTGCATAAGGGTATAGTTTTAGGACATAAAATATCATGCCAAAGAATCAAAGTGGACAGAACACAGATGGAAGTCATAGAGAAGCTTTCATCACCCATCAATGTCAAAGGCGTACAAGCATTCCTAGGTCATGAAGGATTCTTATTAAGGACTTCTCACAAATCGCTAGACCCATGGCGAACTTATTAGTAAAGGAAGTGCCTTTTCACTTTGATGATAACTATTTATCTGCATTTAATCGATTAGAGGCACTAGCATCTGTACCAATCTAAACATCACCAAATTGGTCCTTGTTATTCGAAATCGTATGCGATGCTAGTGACCAGGTTTTGGGTTGCATGCAGTATACTACGTAAGCAAGACATTAACTAGGTCCTAAATCAGTTACACCACCACTGAGAGGGATTTACTAGTGGTGGTGTATGCATGTGACGAGTTTAAGTCGTACTTTTTAGGATTTAAGGTGACCATTTTTATAGATCACGCTACACCTAAGTATCTTTTCTCCAAAAAGGACGTGAAACTAAGGCTTATTCAATGGGTACTATTATTGCAAGAATTTGACATCGAGATAAAAGATAAGAAGGGAGCAGAGAGTGTGGTAGTTGACCACTTATCACGTCTAGAAGGAGGAAAATTGAGTAAAGTGATGATATTAATGAGAGATTCCTCGATGGAACCCTAATGTCACTTAACTGCATTATGGCACCATGATTCGCATATATAGAAAATTTTATTGCAAGCAGTAGGCTTCCTTCAGAGTTATCATATATTAGTAGAAAAATGATTATTGTCTGAGTGTATCCATTATTTATGGGATGACTTGATCCTATATCAAACGTGTGCTGACAGACTTATACGAAATTGTGTTCTAAAGAAGGAGATGTTAGATATACTGACAAAATGTCACAAAGTTATGTATGTTAGGCATTACAGAGCAAACTAGACAGCGGCGAGAGTACACAAATGTAGATTTTATTGGCCGCATCTATTTAAGGATGCTCGGGAATTCGTGGCACAATGTGATAAATGTCAAATAGTGGGAAACATCTTAAAAAGAGATTAGTTGCCCCGATCTAACATTTTAGAAGTCAAAGTTTTTTCAATGTGTAGGGAATTAAATTTATGGCACCTTTCTCATCCTTCATGGGGAACATGTATATTTTAGGAGTGGACTGTGTGTCATGATGATCTGAAGCTATGGCAACTCCAACGAATGATGGCAGAGTTGTATAAAACTTCATTAAAAGACTATTCAACTGATTTAATGTGCCAAGAACAATAATAAGCAATGGAGGAGCATATTTTTGTAATAAATATTTTGATGCTCTTCTTAAAAGATAAGGAGTTTACGATCGTGTTGCCACTCCATACCACCCACAAATATGTGGACAAGTGGAAGTCATGAATCGTGACCATAAACAAATATTAGAGAAGAAGGTAAATGGTTCAAGGAAGGATTAGGCACCAAAGCTGGATGATGCCTTGTGGGCTTATCCAACCACCTTCAAAACTCCAATTGGGATGACTCCCTTTAGGCTTGTGTATGGTAAAGCTTGTACTCTGCCCATGGAACTTGAGCACAGTGCATAATGGGGGACAAGAGCTTTAGAAGTTGATTAGAAGCAAGTAGGTGAATAAAGACTCCTACAATTTAGCGAACATAATGACAAGTTATACAAGGAAAAAGTGAAGAAGTGGCATGATTCTCATATTAAGAAGAAAGAGTTTAAGTGGGAGATGCAGTCTTATTATACAATTTGAGACTTAAGTTGTTTATAGAAAAGCTCAAATCAAGGTGGAGTGGGCCTTTCAAAGTAACCCACGTATTTGCATACAAAGCTCTTGAATTAGAAAATCAAAATAAGGAAAACTTCAAAGTGAATGGATATAGATGAAAACTATATCTCAAAGGAGTATTTTTGTAAGAAAGGGAAGTAATGTCTTCCCTTTCTAATGATTGAAAAACTTTCGGATGATGAATGGTTAAGCTAACAACCATAACTTAGCAAAATTTTGGTAGTTAGGTTATTTTGAATCTAGTATTAGGGTTTTAATTTCAATGTTTTTGGAGTGGTTTGGGTGGATAAAATTCTTGTTTTTGAAGTTAATATGAGTTAGGGAAGCAAGTTTGGAGGTTACATGACAAAGAAATGACAAAACAGGACGAGGATGACAAAATTCACCAAGCCATGATCATGACTCCCATATCATGATCATGTATGGTGATAATGTTGCTTCTATTATGATTGTGACATCACATATGACAAACCAACAAAGAAATATGATTTTCATCCAAAAATCCCTATATTACCCCTCCTTCTTCAACCCTAACCTTATATCTTCATATTTTCTCACATTTGACATATACTTTCTCTCTCTAAACCTTAGTCTCCATTACAAATCTCTCTCATTTATCTCTTCACTTTACTTAGATTTCTTACTTATTCTTGCATCTTTCAACTAGATTTTACCACCTCCTTCACACATTTTGTAACTTCCACACAAATCTTACATTTTTAAGTGGTTTTTACATAATTTCGTGCTTATTCTCTCCATTCACTTTTTTTTGGGTTTTTTGGTGTATTTTGTTGTGTTTTTGGTCTATTTTATAGGTTTACACTTAATAATGGGGCCAAGAATCAAGCAAACTGCTAAGCACTCACAATCCAAAGGAAAAGCACCATTAGCAGGGAGTGGAGCACGGGATATGCCTGCGAACTTTGAAGCTCCATTTCTGATTTATTGTGAAGACAAAGGTATATGATTCCAATCTCTTCACTCTAGGGTTATTAGTGCTCCTAGGCATTTTAATTTTGATATTTTATACAATCTAGGATTAAAAGACAAAGTTGCGACTTTGAATAGTAACATTCAATGGGACAAATTTATTACTTTTGACTACATTGTGTATAAAGAATTTTGAATTTTATACTACTCTTTAATTTGGATTGCAAAATCTAACTGAATTTTGGTTTTGTTTGAGAGGTCAACCTTATCATTTAAATTATGATGTTTTAGCCAAAATTGGTAATTTCCTCATTCGAACATAATTGAAAAGCATGATGATTTTTGTGCCAAGCGATATTGAAATTTTTTAATAGGTTTAGATAACTTTAATGTTCGAAATGAACATAATAATGTCATCCTTACTCCTGAGCATGTGTTACTGCATAAGTTTATATGCCAAACTATTTTTAATAAATCAAAAAGAAATATATGTTCTGTTAAGGAATTATTCATTTTGTGGTGCATGGATAACAATGTGAAAGTTGCACAATTACCCATATTTTTCAATTTATAGCTATTGGTCTTAAAAAGAACAGTAGTTATCTTAGTATGGGTTATATTGTCACTACACTTGCTGTGCACTATGGTGTTAATGTTGAAGGACTAACAATTGTTCTTCTTGAGTTTTTAAATCATGCACATTTAAGGAGAGCTGAAATCTTGGTAGTTGATCACATGGGCCTTCAAGATGTCAACTCCTAAGCATATGTAAAACATAGGACAGGACAGGCTAGTTCGAGCTCTACACCACCACAACTATAAAATCAAGGCTCAACCAGTGAAGAGATAGAGGATGATGATGGGGAAGGCTAGGAGAAGGTCCTTAACTTGGTTTCTAACAACAGTAAAATTTTAAAGGAGATGGAGCAAGAACAATGATGACAGTGACGCGACATTAAGAAGATTTACAAATACTTCACTGCTCAATGTGTTCATATTCCATCTCCAACACTATCACCACCACAATCTCCTTAACGAGTTTCATGCTCTTATCCTTTTCTTTATGTTATGTCTTGCAATTTTTATTTTCATATATGTGTTGTTTGTTTTTCTTAAATTGAGGACAATGTGTTGTCTAAGTGTGGGGAGGTTTGTGTATTGACATATCATATATGTGAATTTTTGCATATCATATTGTCTTAATTTTTGATTAGGTTGCCATTGTGTGAACATATGTGGCATATGTGTGAATTATGTGAATGTGTCAATGAAAATAATTTAATGGAATTAGTTTTGTTTTGAACATAGTGATTTAATTTTTAAAGACATATCGATTTATGAATTTTATGTTTTATATACCTTTGGTTGAATATGCATGTTAATTAGGATATGAAATTCATTTTGTTCACCTTAGGAAATTTTATTGTATACATTTATAAATATAGTCAACTAAATAAATTAGCATCCTCAGTAACCTTTCATGAGGATGATTGACTAAAAAGAAATGAGGTAGGTTACGTGAAATATATTTATATAAAAAAGGATTGTTAAATAAATAACTATTCCACTAGCCCTTTTGAAACAAATATTGGGTTATGAATAGAGCTAGTAGCCACTTGAGAATGTGATATAGCTAAGTAACCGGGAGCATTCAAGATAAAATGTTCGTCTTCACATCAAAAGGTTATAATGGCATTCTAACCAAGCTAATTAATAAAACATAAACTGGTTGAGTATTTGAGGGACATCATGACAAGGTACTTAACCATGAAATTCATAGGTTATTGATTAATGTTGGGGGTTAAATTGATTCCATAAAGTTAGATGTCATTGTCTTATTACTACATGTTGCATGAATTTATTCCTATATGTTTATGTTGGTTTGTTTTGTTTGTGTTTTATCTTTTCTTAAGAACAAGAAAAAGTTTAAGGGTAGGGATGTTGATGGGTTTAGTTTATACTATGTTTTGATAGGTGTTTTATTGTGTTTATAGGTGTTTATTAGATGATTATTGCATGTATAGGCTTAGAATTGTGTTCATCTGAGTGTTTGTTTATATTATAAGTGTTTGTATGGTTGAGAGCATGTTTTCAATCTTAATTTTATGTTTCTTAAGGTGTTTGATGTATTTGTTAGTGTTGAAGATCAGATAATTGAAGAGCAAAGATGTTGGATGTAAATATAGTTGCATAGTCATGATTATGATAGAAGCAAATTTTATAGAGTCAAGATCTTGACTCCCATGCCACGATTGTGACAGTGGTTTCACAGGCGCGACCTTTTCCATCTATTTTGGGGTTTAGGGGAATTTTTGGAATTGATCAAAGAGGAAAAATCCTATTTACACCCCTAGAACCCTAATACACATATTAAGAACAAAAAGAAGCCTAAAACAACCAGCCACTATCTTACGGAAGTGGATCAAATAAAAGAGATCAAGAAGAACGTCCGAAATTCCAGTTTTCCAAATCAAGCTTCAAACTGAGTTTTTCTTTTTTTTTCTTTTGCTATTTTCATCAAACTTGATGTGTTACTCGAATTCTCAAATGTTTATTTTGTTCATTAGTTTCTAATTTCTAGATCAGGGTTTATTTTAAATTTATTTTATGAAATTGAATATTATTGATTCAATATAAAATTCTAGTGTTATGATAATTACGCATTTCATACTTTCATAATAAATAGAGAGAGTGAGTCATAAGTAATCGGATTAAATTGTGTAAGGAGAGTTGGTAGTCTAATAAGTCACATGATTATTAAATCAACTATCATTTGAAGAGAGATCTTGTGTGAGAACTTGATTATTCAATAGATAGCTTCAAATTTAATTGAAAACGTTAGGAAAGTTTTGTGAATCGAGAGGTTACAAAATCTAGATTTTTCGGTTGGGTGTTAAGAGAGAGTAATCAATCCCTTAGGAAATCTAGGATCAACACATAATTGGATCAATTAGAGTTAAATTGAAAACGCTAGAGAAGTTTTGTGAATCGAGAGGTTACAAAATCTAGATTTTTCAGATTCAATTAGGGTTAATTAGTTGGGTGTTAAGAGAGTAATCAATCCCTTAGGAAATCTAGGATCAACACATAATTGGATCGAGTTGAAGGAACAAAATAATAATAATTCCTAAGCATTCATCCTTGATCAACTTTACATTAAATTGGCAGCTCACTTATTATTTGGTATTTGCTTGATTTTATTTAATTGCTTTAATTTTTGTTATTATTTTCACTCTTATCATATTTTATTACCTTAGGCAAAGTTAGGTTCAGTTCATTTTATCTAGTTCCTTGTAGGATTGACACCTTTCGATACTACAAGTTACAACCCGTATACTTGCAAGTATTGGGAGTTTTAGTAAATATAAAACTTGCTTAGCAAGTATTGATTTGAAACACAAAGGAAACTAAGATGTTTCTATCCTTAAGGGAAATTGTTAGGTTTGGTTAACAATCGAATAAGATAGGTTTGGATAACATGAATGAGATAGGTTTGGATAACAATCTAAGATATTATTGTAGTATAATCTAAGATTGTTAGGTTTGGATAATAATCTAAGATATTATTATGAGCGTAATCCATGTAATGTGAACACTATTTGCATATGCCTAAATATAAGGGCCTATTGAAATGACTTAAAGCTTGCATAAGGAGATTTAAGCACATGGTTATGTAAGACAGACAACAGATATTACGTGAAGGAAATGACCAAAAAGATCATTGGAGAGTTTATTAAAGGAAGTATTTAAAACAAGTTGTAGCAGACAATCTTTATAAGCTTCTTTCTCTTCCTCTTCCTCTCCTCTGCCTCTCCTCTTCTTTTTCAAAGTCAAAGCCTTGTAAGGCCTTATGTCTAAAGCCTAAAACAAAGCATCCAAAGCCAAAGCTTCTACTGAAGCTTTGTATCAAATCCTACCTGAGACCATTTTCTTTCTTTTTCAAAGCCTCAAAACCCTAAGGCCATGTAATGTTTTAAATGTTTTGGAAACTTATTTGAAGGTTTAATATGAGATATTTGCCTTTGCTTTATTATTTGATATTTTCTCTTGTTTATGTATAACTTGAAGTGGACTGACTTTGTCGCCCATTAAGCCTCTATATTTGCTTTATTATTAGCAATATTACATCTTGTAGTTGTTGGCTCTGTCACCTTATCAAGATGTGATATTTGTTATTTGCTTTATAATTTTTTTATATTTACCTTGAATATTATACCATACAGCACTCAGCTCTACCACTTATCAAATTATGACAACATTATAATTTTTGTAAGTTATCAAAATTGAAAAAGATCAAAATAAAAAGATAAACCAAAAATAAATTACTAATTTTAAAAAATTTTAAATTTAAAATCATAATAGAGATTCACTTTAAAAAAATTAATGGAGATAGACTATTAGGCAGTTACCTTAAGATGAGAAAAACAATGACAAAAAATGTGATTTGTACATTGACGATTTACAAAAAATCTAAGATAGCACTTGTTATATTTGGTACCAATTTGAACTATAACATTTACAAAATGATATGTTTGACACCTTGAAACCTATCATAGATCAATGTCACGATACCATTAATCCATATATAATATGTACAATTTTGAACGAGTGGATATTGACAAGGATGTGATAATATTTTATTTTATTTTATAATATTTATTTATTTAAAATATTGAAACAAAAACATATTACATTTATTTTTATATATGCAACATAAATTTGTGAAATTTTATGAAACCATAGAATTGAGATTAATAAAAGCAAACTCAGAAACCTGTGTGTTCCATCTTGCCAACATCACTTCTTCCAAATCTCCCAACCTTAACCAATATTTTAGGACTATAATTCAATTGTAATTTCTTGAATAAGGTTTTTGGAAATTAGTAAAACTTAGGAAGGAAGAGATAAAGAAGAGAGAATTCAAGTAATTCACTAACTGTTATTTCCAAGAATTCATTAGCGTTATATACAACGACTATAATAGTAATCACTCACCCTCCACTATATTACACGTGTTCAGTAATTAACATATATTAACTAGACAATGTCGTGTTCTTACTTCCTTCGTTACTATCAGACGACATTGCACTCTTTAGCTTTAGCTCTTAGCCATCAATCCTATATCCAGCTCCACTGTTATGTTCTCTATTATTCGACTCATCTTTCTAACTTAATATCGTATCAGTACTCCCCTTTTTGGAACCTTATTCACAAGGTTGATATATAAATATCGTTGTTATATATCATAAAGATAATCCTCAGATACATCTTTTTCATCATACAAAACAATTAATCTCTAATGTACAATTGTAACCTCTATTTATCCATTGTACCGATGGTGATAAGCTATGGAATGACGCAAAGTAACTTCTTGAATTCTGAAATTCTCTCCACAACTCACTTGTAAAGACGGGATTTCTATCACTAATAATTCACAATGGCATACCATGCATCTTGTAGATATAATCCGCAAATAAGTGAGCTATATGAGCTATGGAAAATGGATGGCTAAGAAAATGAAATGAGTATACTTGCTTAGAGAGCTTGCTAACCAAATTTTCATTTGATTTTGGTAACCCTTCTATAAAGTAATTAATAATTTCATCTATCCAAATTTGTTAGATAATTAATAATAACAATAATTATTTAGGGATGGTAATGTTCTCATATTTATTCTTTTGAAAAAATATGACATTTCCTCACCAAATTCTCTTATGCCACCTTGCATTTTGTAATAAAAATATAGTTATAGCTTCTTATAGGTTCCCACTAACCTTAAATTGACATAATTGTTGAAGTGTGAAGCTACAGTACCTCACTGGACCAAAAATACGCTCTTTTGGAGTTGACATCTTTTAGCTCCTAAATAAGCCGACAAAGGTCACCATCCTGCTCCTAAATTGCATGTATCTCTTCAATAAATCTTTTCGGAATTGAGGTATAACCATGCTATACAACTCATTGCTACAATTGTATTTAACTTCATAGTCAAACCTAAAAGTTTAGGCAACTACAATTGTTAAAAAAGAGTAGTAATTTTCTAATAATTGTGTATAGTAAGAAGGAAGAGTTTTACTCACTTAAGGGTGACCATCTTGCATTAATTCAGACCTAATTCCACTACTACTGGCATCAGTTTAAACCATCATCATTTTACTAAAGTCTAGTAATGTTAATATAGGAGCATTCATTAAGGCTAACTTAAATTCTTCAAAGGAAATTCTAGCTTCTCCAGTCCAATCAAAGGCATCTTTTTAGAGCAATCTCATTAATGGTTTGGTTATTTGACCATAATTTTAAATAAATCTCCCACAATATCCTACTAAGCCCAAAAAAGAAAAACTCCTTCGTTGTTTCAATATTTGTGGAATAGGCCAGTAATCAATTGCTTGAATTTTCTTATAATATGTAGCTATTGCCTCATCCTTGAAGATATGACCTAAATATTTCATGTGATTGGCTCCAAATAAACATTTAGAAAGCTTCAAAAATAAATTGTGTTTTCTTAGCACTCGAAACACTTCTCTAAGATGCTTTAAATGTTGCTGTCAAGTTCTATTAGACACTAAAATGTCATTAAAAAAACCAATACACATTTCCTCAAGTAAACTTTAAGAATTGAATTCATTAAGCTTTAAAATATAGCTAATGCATTGGTAATGCTAGATGGCATTACAGAAAATTCATAATGAATCTTATGTGTTTTAAATTTTTTCTTACGTACATCTTCACTATTCATTCTAATTTGATGGTAACCATGATTTATATTTATTTTTAAAAAATACTCCATCCTATGCAACTCATCTTGTAATTCTTCAATTAAAAGGTATGAGAAACTTTTCTTTAATAATAGGCTTATTAAGAGCTTTGTAATCTACATAAAATTTCCCACTCATCTTTTTTCTTAAACTAGATGACCGGTGAAAACAAAGGGCTCGCACTTTCTTGTACAATAACTTTCTTCATCATATCCTTCAATATTTTTTAAACCAACTCCTTTTGTATTCTATTATATCTGTAGGTCTTAAATTGATTTCATTAGGCACATCCTTTTAATATAATTATATGATCATATCGGTAAGAAGGTGGTAGTCCCTGTGGCTCTTTGAAAACTTATGTAAATTCCTCTATTAACTGGTTTAGTTCTCATGTTCCTTTCATGATTACTTCCTTTCTAATTAGTTGTAAGGACATTGTTTGAAGAAAACATATTGGTGAAGTACTATATTTTATACTGTCAGATTCTAGTATAACTAAAAAATTTCAAATAATTGCCTTACTTCTCATCCATTTCTCCACTTCCTTTGTATTAGTTTGAGACAATCCTCCAACTTGCTTGATATTTAATTATACTATTCTTCCATTCCAAGTAAATAGTATAGATCCTTTATTATATTTGTAAACAATATCGTTTAGGGTTTCTAACCATGGTACTTTTAACATCGTGTCACTTCCACCAATATTAATCACCAGTATATAACTCTCAAATTGTTTAAAGTCATTGTATTTCTTGTTATATAGAATATTTAATCCACCACCTATTATGATTGTCAAGGGTTTAATTTCGTCCAACCCATCATCTTCTTTTTCAATCACTTTCTCTTCTATAAAGTTATAGGTGCTCCTTTAATTGATCAAAATGCATATAATCTCATTCCTTTATTTTTAAGCTATTTCTAATTATTGAAATCTTCCTGACGTGTTGTCAGTCATTGCTTACATTAATGGCTGGTTTTTTTTCTATATTCATTCATCTCTTCTATTTCCACTTCCTCTTCTTTGACTACATAAATCTACATCATTCCTTCCTTGCATTTGTGTCTCGATACGAAATTATCATCACCCTAAAAATGGAGACCTTTAACCCTTTTATCATTACCCTCCTTGCTACCTATGGTCTTTGTCATTCTGTTCTCTCCTATATTTCTATTTCCATGTATCATTTCAAGTTTCTGTAAAATTTCTCCAACATTCTTTTATAAGTAAGAACTCGATCCTTTTTCGCAAATATTCCATTATGTCTATAAGAACCCATGCTTAGTAATACACTGACTTATATTATTTTTGCTAAATCATAGCCTAATATAAGTTTATAGGATTCTATATCATTTTTAGGCATTTAATTTCATCTTTTAAGCCATTTCAAAATAAATTTACCTTTTAAGCTTTTGGCATGATCAACTTATATGATAATAGATCAAATATGTCATAATATTCTCTCATAGTGCTTGTTTGGCTCAAATTCTTTAAATCACCAATTGGATCTTTAAAAGTTAACTCTCCAAACCTCTATTCAAAAGCTAGGATGTATTCTCCTAAGCTAAGAACCTCCATAGTATTTATATTTTCATATAAAGTTGATCTCATGTTAAGTTTTCTCCTTCCTAAAAATGTCACGCTTGAATATCCAATTATGCAACCTTTCTTTATTAGAAGTTAGATATTCAATCTTACATGGTATATGGAATTAATTATATTGCTAAGCTCTAGCTCTTATCTAAGAGACCCTTCGATCTTCCTTCATGTTCCTTTGATTTATGGTATTTACTTGTTGCTAAAATTGTATCATCCATTCTTCAAATCTTGGATATTTCTTTTGTACCTCGTTTTTGGCTCTTGTATTTAATTATTGATACTCTCTCCTAACCGTTTCAAGTTATATGATTTTTTGCTTTTAGCCGACATCATTATATTTGTCTTTGATCAATACTCTAATACTAAATGATAAGATCAAATTTTAGTTATAATTTCTTGATTAGGATTTTTGGATCTTAAGAAAACTTAAAAAGACTTTAATTTTTATTTTCTTATTATTGCTACTTTATTATTTATATATATTTTTTATTTATTTTTCATTTATATTTTTATATTTTTATACACTAAAACAAAAAAAATCGTCACTAAAAGTTCAAAAATCGTCACTAAAAGTCATTAGTGACAATTTATATTCGTCACCAAAAACATCACCAAATCCCCATAGCATAAAACTATAAGTGACATTTTTCTCTAATAATCGCTAATAGTTTTTTCTTATGTTTTATTTTCGTAACAAAAAACTATAGGCTACGTTTTTAGAAATCGTTGCCAAATATGTTTTGGCTATGCTTAGTTTTCGTAGCTAAAGATTATTAGCTACATTTTCTTGAAACGTAGTTAAAAAACTTTATCTACATTTCTGGAAACATAGCTAATTAATTTTGGCTACATTTTTAGAAATGTAGTCAAAGGTTTTTAGCTATTTTTCATGGAATGTAGCCAAAAGTTTTTAACTACATTTTTTAAAATGTAGCAAAATATTTTTAGCTACGTTTTCTAAAATGTAGTCAAATTTTTAATATTCATTTTAACTAAATGTTATACCATGTTAATTATAATCATTTGTATTTAGGCAATTTGTGTCCAACAGGTATGAGCAAGTCAATTAACATGTAAAAAAATTTGTTACTCCATTTATTATAGATTTACAAATGCAACAACTTCACAACAAAAGATAGATGTGAGAATTTCGAGCACCCTAGTTATAATTCTTATTGTTTGCTATAGATTTGATGTAATCAAAGTGGATATGCTATGAGCCAATGATCAAGCCATGCATATGAATTTCTCATTCTTGTAGGAACACACTTACATGAATATATCCTTCATTTATGCAAGCAACTTCGGATTCCAGAGAAGAGTGTTATGGAATAACCTTAAAAATATTAGTAGCTCTATCACCAAGCCTTGGTTGATTTGTGGAGATTTTAATTCAACTTTCTATGCATCTGAAGCTTAGGGCCACTCTATTCTAAAGAACTTTTCAGCTAGACAAATCTCAAATATTTGGGACACTCTTTCACTTGATCATACAAACAAAAATCAAATTGGTTTATCAGAAAGAATTAGATCGAGCCCTTGTAAATGACATTTGGCTCAATAACTTTCCCAATAGCATCGCCAAATTCAAGGATTCACTTTTCTCAAATCACACTACAATCATAGTTGCAAATTTGTTCCAACAAATTGTTAAACACCATCCATTTAGGTTTAATAACTATCTTGTTAATGAACCAGGTTTCAATGAGGCTTGTAGGAAGGGGGAAAATCTATGTATTGGATGAATCAAACAATTTGGTTGCATCCGAAAGCTGAAACTCATAAAAAATGAGCTCAAATTGTTGAACTCATCAAATGAATCCACTACATTAGCTATTAACTCCACCAGACTTGACCTCGAAGATATCCAGAGCTAGATTGTCTCTATGCTAGTTGATCAAATATTGTTAGACAAGGAAAATTTGCTCTCTAACTACTTACAAGCTGTGAAAAATCATTCCTCTCTTCTTCAGTAGAGGGCGCGATTTAATTGACTAAAGGATGGTGATAGCGGCACTAGTTTCTTCTTCAAGACGACATTAGTTGGGAAGAATCATAACAACATTTGTTTGATCACCTCTAGTGATGGTATACTACTTCAGGAATCCCAGGACATACAAAATGAAGATGTTACATTTTTTGCCTCCCTACTTGGTGCCACTGTTTCATCTGCTATCTCACTTATAGACTTGTAAAAACTCAACCTGTAAAAAACTTCCCCTCTATACTTTGATTATTTAACCAAAGCAGTTGATGATAATTAGAATGAGAAGGTGGTTTTTGACATGGACAGTAAGAAAGCCTTAGGGCCATATGGCCTAAATGGTTACTTCTTCTTGAAATCATGGAACATCATTGGTAGTTTTGTCAACAATCTAGTCTATGAATGTTTCTCCAATGGTGTTCTTCTCAAAGAAATCAATAGAACTGTGCCTAATTCCTAAAGTTTTTAATCCTTCTACTTTTGGGAATTTTAGACCTAACTTATGTACCAACTTCCTCTACAAAATCATTTCCAAGATACTTGCTACTAGATTGAAGAAAGCCATTACTCCGTTGATAAATGAAAACCAAGGTGCTTTTCTAAAGGATAGACAAATAGGAGTCAATTTCCTTATAATACAAGAACTATTGAAGGGGTACTCTAAAACACATAGCTCTCCTAATTGCACAATGATGATTGACTTTCACAAGGCCTTTGACAGTATCAACTAGGACTTCTTATGAAAAATGCTCACAACTTATAGATTTCCAATTAAATTCATCAATTGGCTTAGAGAATGTATATCATCTGCCACCTTTTTTGTATTGATAAATGGCAATCCTACTAGGTTCTTTAAGCAAGAAGTGCACAATAACTCAAAATTCAAGCAAGAAGTGCACAATAACTCAAAATTCACACACCACATAAAATGCAAGAAGATTGGATTAATTAACCTCTATTTTGTAGATGATTTGCTTTTATTTTGCATGGAAAACATGAATTCCATCCTCACCTATAAGAGAGCTTTTGAAACTTTCAATCTGTTCTTAAGTCTAGAGATTAATCTACAAAAAATTATTCTCAGGAAAATATCACCATGAAATGTCTATGGCTTAATCTGGGGGACTCACTTCTAGACATTATACAAAAAATATCAAATCAGACTATCTATATAAAAGCATACCAACTGATACATAATGTTGCACTAGAACTTTGTGTTTACATTTTATGGCGAGAAAGGAATCTCAGACGATTTGCTAACAAAAATTCTTCCAAGGAAAACCTAAAGTCTATGATCCTCATTGAAGTTAGGGAGCTCATTCTGTTGAAAAACCTGAACCAAAATTATAGCTTAAGCATAAAATATTCACTGAATATATAGTGAAACACTGAAAATCATGTTTATTCATCTATTTTTTGTTTATAATACTTACCATGTCATGCAAGGTTGTCAAAGGTACTCCACTGTGACCTATGTTAGACCCCGATTTCGGAGCTCAACCTCTTGGTTTGATACCATAACATGTTGGGCTCCGTTTTTGGAGTCCAACTCCTACTATAATACCACATTTGTTGGACTCCGTTTCTGTAGCCCAACATCCGAAGTCATAAAACGTGATCTTCATTACCTCGTATTTTCGCAAGGGTGGCGCACCCACACCAATCGGTCACCATAATCAAACTTTCTCCTGTTTTAGAACAGATTTTGGGAAACTTCAAACTAGAATTACAAATTGACTTCTTCATAACATTTTTATATCTATGTCTCTAGTTTATTTAAAAACAAGAATCATCTTATTTGGAGCTCTACAGATCAAGATATCATGAAAATACTGAAGTATGTTCAGTAAAATATCCAATTCATACTCTTCCAACCGATACCCTTACTTTGATTCAATCAATCTTTCTCAGATCAACACCAAAAGCTATAAATTTTTATGTAGTGATATAGGAATGTGTTGGAAATCTATTGGTTCAAAAATCAGGTCATTTGGAGGTCGGATAACAAAGTTATGGCCAAAAGAGTCAAACATATTCAGAGCTAG
>JAOTBA010000001.1:11843351-11853701 GCA_025629845.1 Erythroxylum squamatum | reverse complement strand
TTTCCATCATTTGAAAGAAAACATTAATGGCCTATTACTTAATTATAAAACTGTAACCCACCTTGAAATCCTTGCTTGTTACTTGGTCAAATGTGTCCTTCCTCTTGCTCCTGTTGACACACTTTCCTCAATTGATTTCCTTAAACAATAACTAAAATTCCATTCAATTCGGTTCAATAATCGGAACGTTACTACCTAAACAATTTCGGATTATCCTTATGCATGAAACAAAATTCTATGCTCAACTTCACTCCCAAAATTTAAATTCTTAGAGACTGAATTTAGACTCAGTTCTTCATACTATTTGTAGTCCTATGTCTCTAATTTATACTAAAAAAAAAATCACTCAATTTGGACATCTACATCAAAAGTTATGCACAAAATATCAAAACATGTCTATGAAGGAAAAATGGAGTTCGCCGCGGCAAAGTCAGAAGTTCGTCGCGGCGAACTTTTCCAGATGCTCATTCCGAAGGCATTTTTTCGACATTATTCAACTTTTTACTTCCCATCTCTCACATATAACCCATCTTAACACTAAAACACCTCTTCTACTTCATTTCCAACATTTCAACCCAATATCAATAACAAATACATCAAAATCTATCTTTGATTATTAACACTAAAAGAGAACACTTGCCTATAGCATTCACTGAAAACATCCCACACATGTTAAGCTATATTTGAGTTTCATCTAACCAACAAGATGGAATAATGCTCATACTTACTTGTTGATGCTTCAAATTCTTCAAAATCTTCAAAAACCTCCAAACCCTGGCTTTCCTCTTCTTTTTCTTCTATTCCCACGACACTCTCTTCTTTTCTCCCTCATTCACAATTCTTCTTCTTCTAATTTCTACTCTTAACAATCATACAATGTCCCTTTTGCCCTCCATATAAGCCTTATGTCCTAAATGCTTAAGTGTTATGTCAAAAATGCCCTTATACATTCTTTCAACATTAATTCTTTAATTCCATCAATCCAAGCAATAAATCCTCCAATCATCGACATGCTAATTAAACTCCAAAGAAAATAATTAACCAATCAAGACCTCAAAAATTAATTGAAATCATGCTTATTCAATAAGAAAAGAATTCGGGGGCCAACACTCCTTCACCCACAAGGTTAATTGAATGAACTCCTTGACTGTAGTCTTATTTCCTCTTAAATGAGCATTCTGGACAATTCATTAACATTCTACTTGTCTTTTATAGTGTTATAGTTAATTTAAAAAGGTTCACACTTAGGAGATAACGAGTTTATAATGAATTGCACTAAGAAGGAGTCATCAATTATCATATCCAAGGTCTTTAATATTGCTGCAATATTTGTCATCTCTAAAATATATTGCTGCATGCACCACAACCTATCAAACTTCAGGATTGTGATTTCAGTCATTATTGTATAAGTGAGAGAATTGTTTACATAACGAAAACATTCTTCCACAAATTTAAGATGTGTTTTTGCACTTTCAATTTATAGAATAGTAGTCTTAATGTTATTGGCAATAGTCATTTACATGAAATTAAGATATAATCTATTATACCTTTCTGATGCTTTATAATTTGTCTTCTCCACCTTAATGGTAGTAGGTTGTTCTTCTAACAATACTAAATCGATATCCAAAACACCTAAATAAAAATTGGCTTATTCGCACCTTTCAGAGAAGTTCAAACCATTAAACACAGTAAAAGAAGTAATGAAGAGAAATAGATTCAAATATATAAATGCTTAATAAGTTATTAGATTCAAATAATTAGATATTTCAAATATATTGCAGGTTTTCTTATAATAACATACAAACTTTATTAGGTAATCAAACAAAACTCATCAAATGCAATCAATATCTTTGGATACATAATATATTTGACAAGTGAATATTGATTTTCCTTTATTATGTTTATTAGTCATAAAGTATTAATTTACCTTTGAGTAAATTCTAAAATTATATCAACTAATAAATGTCATTTATCCATATAATTAATTTAATAATATGCATTAATATTTTATGAATAAATGACTATTTATACATACAAAGATTCGCTTAATAAGTTTGGTCACTTTGGTGACCAATAAACTATCATTTTATAATGTCATGTATATTTTTAACACATAACACATAATTTTAAATTTTAATAATAACATAAGTAAAGCTAACATGAGATCACTAAAAAAATTAACAAAAAATATAATATGGGAATAAAATAAAATAAAATTGCATTAAATTCTAGAAACAATGAAAATAGTAAAAAATTACTTAAATAAGTATATAGACATGAACTTAATAAAAAGAGTTTGAGAATGATGATAAGTGGATGAATTATGTAATTATAAAACCAAATTTTTTTTACACCAATCTTATGTTGGACTAAAAAAGTACATATTTAAGCATATTTGAACATAAGCTAGATACCAGAGAGTTGGTTATTGTACAATTCAAGGACTCTGCATTGAATAACGTGTTGTTAAACTTGATAAAGACAGTTTTTCCATTTATATGGAAACCTTTATATATCTTGAATAAATAAAAAGAAGCCCTTAAATTTTTAGCCCTAAGGTAGTCACTTCATAAAAGAAGTGTTTAATAACAGTAAATACTAGAAATGGACATTGATAAAATAATAAAAGCTCTAAGACTTGTCAATCCTTATAACCCCAATAAAGGTTCATGAGCTGATGCACTAGACAAATTACTTCAGATGGACAAATTATTTATCCAAAACATAGACTTTGATATCCCATGTAAAAAATATGATCTTTACAACAGAAAATTCAAAATTAAAGTCATAATTTTAGGAACTTGAATAAACAATTGTCACAAATAAGTAAAATATAAAATTGTGTACCTGATGCAAATGATATTATTATTGTGGATAAATCAAAAAATTTCATCATGTTTTTGGTTAAAATTAGTTTCTCTCTCTTAACTCTCTTAGAGTTACAAAAAAACTTAAAGGAAAACTTTTATAACCCTAATTAGTAGAGAGAGAACCAAGTTATATATCTATACCTTTTAATATAGTATGTTTATCAAGTGATTAAAATAAACGATTGAGATTTATTTCAATATTAAATAATAAATATGGATCAAATATGACTCTTTAATTATATATATATAATATAACCACTAATCAGGCCAACATAAAATACTTAAAATTCTAACGTATTATAAACATACCCCTTTGTTAATTCAAATTATTAGCGAAGAAGTGAGTAATACTCAAATTTTGTAGTAAATGATAACATTCTCCTAAGAATATTAATCTCGCCGTAAATAACAAAAAATAGAAATAAAAGTTAAAATTAATACTAACTTTTTAAAAGAATAAGTCTTATTTAGTTAAAGTTGCTAATATATCTTTGAATTATCCTTTCCACAATAATTTAAACCAATAAATTTTAAAAATAAAATAGTTTTCAAGTTGAAGTCACTTAATGTGCTTTGTTTCTTGAGCAGATTCTTATGCTCCAATTTTTCAATAGCATGAAGTCAATCATAAATATTTTAAAAATTAAGAAATATTATGATAAATACGAAGAGTTGTCAAATTATCAACAACGGCAGAAAAAGAAGAATGATAAATGCCTGCAAACTGGAATGGAATGGAATGGATGGAAAAGATTAGGAAAGATCATAGGTGGCTAATAATCAATATTCTTTCTTTCTTCTGTTTTTTTAATTGTCAGAAAGTGCAAAGATGATGGTTTTGATAACAAGAGTATATTTAAGAGTTAAATAAAGACTCTTGGACTTGGTATAACTTTTTTTCATTTTAATTTCAGTAATTTGAAAATTGTCTCTTATCTTCTTAAGGTATTCTTTAATTATCACAAAATTATTTCCACCATATTTATTTTATTTTTTATTTTTATTCCTAAATGATAGTATTAAAATTTTTATATTTCAATATGATCTTGTTTTAAAATTATGAATAAATAAAATATTACATGAAAATAAATGATAATTTTTAAAATAAAAAATCAGACCCGATAAATTCCAACATGATCCAAGTTTACATACATGCATATGATGATGATTAGTTTTGACTCCTATCTCGATCTCTCGCAGACCCTCGCCACTCACTTTGCTCTTTCTCCTCTCTCTTTGTTTCTTTCGCTATCTTTAGGTTTGCTTAACAATTTATTTTTGTGATGAACAAATAGAAATGCATGTGTACATGCAGACCTCCCGTTTAAAGATTAAAAGTTCATTTTTAATATGGTCCTAAGAGCTACTTTCTTTTTTCGGAAATGCATATAATTAATTCAACTTACCATATAAGATTTGATATACACCACAAATGATAAAACATATTCAAAGCTGTAATTTATATGCTTTGGTATATTTTTATAAGGAAATTTTAAATATTTCTAAGGTGTAACTGGATGTATTTTTTTATGCATTTGAAAGCCTAAATATTATATGAAAATGTGGGCAGCGAAGAGAAGTCAAGTCCCCACAACACAACAAGAAGTTCATGATCCACAGTGATCCTAAGAGACGTCCCTTCTTCTATGCAGGCGCAGGGCAGCTGGTGGCCTCATGAAAGCACATGTGGATGCCTCTCTTTATCAAGTTTTTTCACTTAGTATATGTGAAGCCTACTCCATCATGACCAAATCCTTTGAAATAATAAACTACCAATTGATTACTCCTTTACTGCCCTCAAATATGAATGTTCTTAGCATTTGCTTTGATGGATATTTTGGTCTACATGCATTGGAAAGGGAAGAACATCCATGGAATGGAATGAAGGCAGGTCTTATGATAGGAAAAAAAAAGTTAGTATTTAATCTACTTTTAGTTTCCAAATTCTTATCTCTTTGACTGTTTGTCAAAAGATATATTGGATTCTAAGAGGCTCCAACTTTTTCATTATTGCAAATGTTTCTTTTGAACTCAACAAAATATATGTGTGTGTGTGTGTAAATTGTCATAATCAAGTAGCATTGATCGGCTGACTTTGTCTCTCTCTCTCTCCGCGTGGGTTTGGTTTGGTTTGGTTCCACTTGTTAATTCTTCTATATCTATAACAATTTTAGAGAATAAAATAGATGTACTTGCATGATATTTGGAGAAGCTTGGAGTTGATCGGGCTGGAGTGTCTTGCACACATTGTAATTCTTTTATGGGATGATACTGATGAAAGGAATGTTTAAAGAGGTTGGTAGTTGCAGGTGATTTGGCTTTGGAATTAGGTTGTCTTTGTAGTTACTCTTGGAAATTGTGCATGCTTTCATCAGGCCGATGTCACCATGTGAAATCTCCAAGTTAAAAAGTCGGAGAATATGCCCCATTTTGAAGTTGATCCATTGGACGGCAAATGAGATTCGAGACCTGTCTTTCCATGAAATGATAATGGCCAACAAACTACACATATGACAAAAATGACAGCAATCAATGACCTTCTGGTATAGGTCCACTCCAGAAAGGATTTGAGAAACAATAGAAAAACCACATTGATGTTATAAATGAATGAGGAAGAAGAACCAATCATGCAAGGCATTCACGATTTCACAAAGTAATCACTTTCTAGCCCGTACAAAACCAAAATGGAACAGCAAGTTTACTGCATCAGAATCTCCAACTGATGACATCAACTTCACCCTCCTCATAAATAAAGCAGTACAAACTAAAGATAAACTTTCAACAGATAAAGAATGGTGACTGTGATATGTCATCAGAAAGCAACAATGCTTGGATGAAAATGGTAAATGCATTAATATTTCACAAGGGTTGAATCCAAAATGGAGAAAGTTGAGTAACCAAAAAGAAAGTTCCTAAAACACTTGATGTCTAATCAACTAGATGGTCGGGATGGATTTTGCTCGAATTAACCGTTTGAGAACATCTTTCTCATCATCAATGCGTTTCTTCTCATCTGAATCTTTTGGTTTCAACTTTCTTTTCTCTTCCAAAATCCACTTGAAAAGTTCCCGCTGCTGATTCTCTGGAATAGGATCACGCGACTTCACAGGTTCTACCGTAGCAGGTAACGACGTGGGTGTTGTAGAAACTGGTTCATTTGAGGTAGCGGGAGAAGAAAGTGAAGTGGTTTTGCTTTCAGGTTCTCCCTCTATGCTGCCTATATCCTTTTTCTTTGTTCTCATGAATAAATAAGCTGCAAATATCAATTGAACTCGGTTTAGGGTGACAAACATAGTCTACAGAAATTATTATGTCGAGCAAGTGGGAAGTTTATAGACTACATAATTGTACTAGTGCAAGTATAAATCGAATAGAATATACACAACAAACTGGACCATGCAGAAAGAAAGGCAACTGAATCAGAAGATGACATAAAATCACCTGTCAAACAAACTAGGGTGAAATTCTAACATTCCATATTATGATCATACAAGAACAATCTATCATAATCTTAAAAGAGTAAAAGGCAATTGAATTTCCTCAACGCATAATGAGCTTCCAATTTATATGCTTAAAGGAGTATCTAAAGTGTGAGCTACAAGTAGGACTACATGCAATTCCTCAACAATAAAACAAAATCCACCATAAAAGTGATGGGATACTAAAGCCATGTAATTGGAAGTAGATTTAAAGAAATGAGATTCCATACTCAAAGAGAAAATCAGAAGTTACTCCCAAAACTATATATTTTAACCATCAACTCAATCTTGAAGCTGAAATGAGTACAAAGATGAGATACTTGGACCCAGTTATAGGTCTCATACTGTACCATTCCCTGTACCCTTCATATCTTGAGACTGATTAACTTCCATTACACAATGGCATTCCTAAAATCTTGTGGGACTAATTGAAATTTTTCTTCAAAGACCCTTCAGCACATTTTTGTTGTTTCCTGGATCATGTTGTATTAACTTTCTTGCTCCAAAAAAGCTGGTAGCCAATTCCAACATGTTGACATCTCCTTCGGAATTATTATGTCAACAACTTTATGGGATACTTTCGGAAATACACCTTTTGAGTATGGCAAAGTCAACACAAAACACACCTTTTAGTGTATCAACTAATTCATTTTTCCTGATTAGAGGGCGTGAAATTTTCCACCTAATTATAAACTATGTTATGAATCCTTATTCCCTATTATCACCAAAGAATAACCCAAATATGCAATCCACAGCTCGAGGATGGATGGCTTCCTATGTGATGCATTGACCTCACAGTCTTGGGGCAGTTCCAACCTATTGCAGTTAGATGGTAATATCAGATGCTTTCTTGCCAGTATAGTGAAGCTAATTTAAGAGAGTTTAAGCACACGAGAGTTAATTTGGCCAATGTCCAATAGGCCCCTCATAAGCCAGCACATGTACACAAAATACTGGCCATTCTTTAGGTACAACTATTTCAAGCTGATATCCATTCTTTGACAAATATATAAACTCAAGACAGATGTCCACTACATCCCAAATGCACATTACGGTGAACCCACAAATTGCAGACCCAGCTGCTACGAGTTTAAGACCTGCAATACCTTTCAAAAATGATTTGCCAAAATGAATCTTTGAACCTAGCCGAAATGTCCCACTGTAATCCCAACAATAATAAGTTCACAAGCTCTTAATAGCTGTACATTTGTAAAAGGAGAAAAAGGGTTTTATGTAGCACTGAACGCTGAACTTATCAACGTGAACTTTAGCACAAAGAAGTAAATCTATGGAACATCTTTAGTTAAAACTACAGCAAACAAATAACAGAAAGGCAGTAGTTGAAGATCAATTATCCAAGACAGTCAATTAAGCTCTCTTGCCTACTGTGAGAAACTAGTTTTCCTTATAGATTAAAAAATCCCAAGTTTTTTTCTTTTAAGACGGGGGTTAGCACCCAAGTAAGTGAATCAGCAATAAAGATCGCACCCACGGGTACTGAAGTTCCTAACTCGAAGCATAATAAATCAACACACTTCAGGACTCAAGGTTAGGAAAATTATGAACCAGTCGTTCTATAAATAAGCTGTTTTTTTTTTTAATGTTTTGAGGTTGAAGTTGATAAAAAAGAAATGAGAAGAATTTTGTACGTAGAACAGACCGATGGAAACTAAAATTTCAATCTATTTCCAAAGCATCAAAGAATAGCACAGAAAATAGTGAACAAGAATTAATCTTTCGGCCAAAATGCAACACAAGTTCATCATGTAATTGATACCCATAAATAATAACAGAAACAAAATCAAAGAACAGAGGAAGTGACCTCCAACAGCGAGATTGACCGTCAATACAAGAGGCACAAGGAACTTGTTACGCTTCAAAAACGACTCCTTTGGAGGCTGAGGAGGAGGTGGAGGTGGTGATGTGGACTGAGAACCCATCTTGTATGATGCAGCTGCAGCTGATTGTGATGATGGTGGGTTCAACTTTTGATCTTGGAATTGCTTTAGTAGAGCTGTGAGGAAGCAGAAGGAATCAAGTCAACACCCAACATATAATCCAATTGAAACCAAAACCAAAGCAAAGTAAAAGATCAAATATTGTTCTGAAAAATGGAAAGCATAAAACAAAATTGACCTTTCTTGGGCTTGTTGGTGTAAAGCTTTGGACCCTCTTGGCTCATAGTTATTATTATGTTGTGTGTCTACTCGTTTAGTGTAATGACCGAGCAAAGAATGGCGCTGCTCTTGCTTGGAGAAACGAAGCAGAAGATCGTTCCTCGTTTCTTTAGAACTCCGTTTGATTCACCCTTATCATATGCCTAACCATAACGCCCTCTCCTCTTTTTTTTTCCTCTATTTTTGACATTAAGAAAAATGCTTTTTGTTTTTTCTTTTTTAATTTCAACAAATTATATCCTCACTGTCACTTGGTCATCTATTGTATTGTATGGATCAACTTGCGGCATCCCAGATCTTTTGTCCAGTTTTACTCTGTCTTATTCTGTCTTATAGAATTTCAGCCATTTATTTTGCGGGACTCACGCAAGTTTCATGTGGGCCCCACATAAATAAATGGCTGAGATTTATTGAACACAATAAAATACCATAATATTGGATAAAAGATCTGGACTCAACCTGCGGAGGTCGCTTCGCACGTAACGCGATTGTCGTCACATCACCATGGGTTCATCTTTTTGTGCATGCGTATTGATTTATTTGTGTCCGGTTGATTAATAATAAAATACCAAATACTGCTCGAATGGTAAGCTGAAGAAGTGCTATTCTGCTTGTAACCATAAAATGAACAATAATCAAAGTAATTTTGCAGGAAAACCGTCACTTGATATTTATCACATTACGTTTCCAAATAAAATTGTGGGGTATTGAGTATCGACAAGCATCCCAAATTCCGTCACCCTACGCGAGGACCGCTCCTCTCATTTTATATGCCTTATTAAAGTTAAAAAAACTAATAAATTGGCAGTATATAAATATATACATTTTAAAAGTATATTTTTATTATTAAAATTTAATATACATATCAATTTATAAGTTTACATATTTAATAAAAAATAATCATAACATCAACTAATAATAACTTACAAATTTTAAGTAAATTTAATATTATGTTAGTTTAAATAAATATAAATAAAATAAAAAAAATAAATTTTGTGACACTTAAATAATAATATAAATTAAATAATACTTTTTTTAGAGTACAATAATTAAAATAACAAAGTCAAAAACTAATTTATTTAATTATATATTTTTCGAAGTGGGTTATTCTTTTAATGTAATTTATTCAATGACCTATAGAGTGCTAAAATGTAAATTAAATACACTTCAAGCATATATATAATAAATTTATGGATTTATTGCACTAAAAGAAAACTGGTTGCAATAAATTATTACTTAAATATTCAAATATTTAGTAAGCTAAAAATACATTAAAAAAAGTCAGAGACTTTACCTTTAAATTATTTCTGAGAATTTAAAAGTAAAAATTGTAAAAATCTTTTATTGCTAATTTTTTTAGTTGAGTATTTTAGATTTATATGTTGATAGAAATAAAAAAATTGAGTATAAAAATACATTCAAATGCTTTAAAGGAAATTATAAACATAAGAAGTTAATGGCATGTCAACTTTGAACATATTGCTACCCAACTTGTTACGAGTCAACTTTGAACATATTGCCAACTAAGAGAGAAAGAGTCAAAAAGATCCCAAAAATCTTGTTAACCATTAAATTAACAATGAGCCCCATAAGAAGGGAGAGATACCAAAAATATTGTATATTCTACTTGTAGCACCCCACTCTCGCAAGACACATACCCGACATCCTAGTGATATCCGAGTACGTATCTCACAAGGATGGCATGCTAGAACGATCAATCAGTCAAAATTTATTACAAAACTTTTGTTTCTTTAAAACAAGGTACAGGCAAGCAGAAAATCTCTAATCAAATTGGGCCCATGTCATTTAAAAACATTAGTATTC
>JAOTBA010000001.1:11815408-11835811 GCA_025629845.1 Erythroxylum squamatum | reverse complement strand
CCTTATTTATAGTTGAGTCTTCAACTGCTTCTTGAATAACTGCTTCTTGATTCTTTAAAGAAACGGTTAGGCAGTTGCGCTCTGTAACTTCCATAGACTGATACCTCCGACTTCTTTTGTCTGATAATTGTATCGTCTGAGATTTGCTTTGTCTGCTTTTCCTTCGCATAACTTCCGTCTGCTTTTCGTAAAGCTTCCGTCTGCTTTTTCTTCGCATAGCTTTCGTCTGCTTTTCGTAAAGCTTCCGTCTGCTTTTTCTGTTTTGTCTGAATTTCTCTTCCGTCTGCTTTCTGCTTAGTCTGATTTTCGTAGATGTATATTTCAACTGCTTTTTATTTTGTCTTCTTTATGTTTGTCATCAAAATCCTTCGATACATAAAGTCTATTTTGACTTAACACATACTCCTAATCGGTGTTCCTTATGTGTAGCTGACCTTGAAACTATTGATCATCTTTTCTTTGAGTGTCCTTTTTTCTAAAACAATTTGGTTTCAAAGCCTTAGCCATTTTCAAATTCCCATTCCTCCTCTTACAAATTTTCAATCCATCTTATTATGGTTCTCCCAGCCAACCTCCACCAGAACCTGTGACATAAACTCTTTCCTCATTATTCTTTCTGTTACTGTCTATAATCTGTGGGCGGAAAGGAATAGGCGGACCTTTACAGAAGAAGCCATGGATGAACGGAATCTCTCTATGTGTGTGAACTTTCAAGTTATGGAGCACCTCAGCCTAAACACTAAGAGAAGGTAATTTGACTTGTGTTGAATTATTTATTTCTTTACTGTTTTATCTGAAAGTGATGCAGCCAGGTGACAGTTCAGTTCGCATAGGGCACCAGTTTGGGTTGTCCTATTCATGAAGGCCAGCAATGTACTTTTCTCAGGCGTCGGTCTTGGTCCAAGCATAGGAGCCCTAGATCGGCTCGCCAAACCGAGAGTCACAAACTTCAGGCTCCATTCAAAACGTTATTATATTGTTGATTGAGAATGATTCTGGAATTGGGTTGATTATTTGTGTTAGTTGTCAGATTTGTTGGGCTTTTGTTCTTTTGGGTGGACACTAATAGAGATGTTGCTGATTGTTTTCGCTTTTGACTTAAGGTTTGGGAAGTGGGAGCTTCCTAAAGACCTTTTGGGTTAAGAGATTTAGGGATTGATTCCTTTCGTCTGTACATATATTTTCATTTTATAAATTCCTTTCTGATTTATCAAAAAAAATATGCTCAATTTAATTCACACTTAGTTGTGCTCATACATCGAGTCAAAAATAGAAATGTAAACCTTTACAATTCTATAATACCATTTCTAAATTGGTCTCACCCAGCAACTATAAGATAAAAAAAGTAATATCATAAACAAAATAAAGTGATTTTAGTTTTAAACTAGTAACAAATTTGAAGAAATAATATATGGATTAAGTTTGTCCCTTTGACAAATTGTAGCGAACATCCTAAAATCACCGCATGCATCCTTGTATACCTCCATTCATGAACTAAAGAAATCTTGCATCATCTCATGTGAAACAGTTATTGTGATAGTTAATAGTACTTCGCTATTAACTTTAGCTTTCATTGTAAAATTTGGTCTAAGATAAACGCTAGGATTTAGAAATATCTCAATAACAAAAAAAAGGAATAAAGTTGTCTTTCCAATCTTTGATTGATGATTGCAAGACAGGGTGTATACAAGGAAGAACTATTTTTTAAGTTGGGCTTTATTGTTTACTTTTCCCTCTCATGGCATCATAAAAGTAACTCATTATTGTCTTCTCATTACCATGAGTTAGACGAAGTACTTTTACTAAAGACTTACAAATTTAGATAACAAATTGACATTAGGAGAAAAATTTATGATCTTTAAGTATAATTCTAGAAACATCCATTCTAGCATTAGACCTAGTCTGCAATATACAACCCACTTATAACTTGTAAATATTTGTCTCAACTCTTTTTTCATTATACCAAAACACTTAAGTGATAAGAAAATAGTTATAAAACTTGTAAGGCAGGATGACATAAATACCTACCATTGGTGAAACCTTTTCTCATCAAATTCAGAACATATGTACGATTACTGATAAACTTAGTCACTTTTCTCACTTAATGCGCAATTTCGTCAATAATATGAAAACATCTAGCATCTTCTATATGTTCAGCATCAGTTCAATGCAATATGCAACATAAGGAGTCCAATAAAAAAGAATTGTACATGTTTTGTAACCTTTTCTCAGCTACTTTATATGTAACATCAATGTTAGTAGTGAATTGTATTATATTTTTAGGTTCAACTTCATTAACAAAATCATCAAATATCTATAATAGAGTATCAACATTTTTCATAAGGTTAGATGTACCACTGTACTTCAAAAACATCATCTCCTTAGTAAAATAAACCAAAAAATTGATAATAAGCTCCTCTTATCTATTTTTCTAACCATCACACATGATTGAATACCTATAAGTTAACCAATGTCATTCTTCTTTCACTCAAATAATATTTCATAAACAACATTATTTAGAAGATTACCTCTGTAGTCATCAATCGAAAGAGCTTTATATCCTAAACCATAAGAGGCAATAACATCCATCATAGATTGGTAATAATAAGATTGAGTAATATTAAATGACATACCTGCATCATACCAACTTCTAGTATTGTCATATCCATATTATAAGCTGATTCTTTAGATTGTACATTAAGAATCAAAGATTAAGCTCTCGGCGTTGTTTATGAAGCAAAAAAGTTACACATGTCTTCTTCTCTTCCTCACACAAATTATAGCAATCCCTTCTTGTTAGGTGGGAATGCCACCTTCAATATTGCTAGTATCATCCTAACTAATGCAAAAAGTTCTTTTACTAGCAATTTTGTAATTCAGTCTTTACTTCTTTCTTTCTCATTCTGTTACTTTTCCAACAAAATTTTCATTTGTCATTTCACATCATGACTAACTTTCTTGCAAGGTTCTATAATATTTCTAATCCTAGCTAAATGTTTCTTTAACTTGATGATTCTCTCACCTTTAAAATATTTGTTATAATACAAATAAATAGTATGGTTATTCATACTAGGAACTAATCCCGTATGAGTCTAAGGTAGATGATCGAATCTTCCTAAAGAGGTTGAATTATCATGAGTACTTGAACTTCTCACCATTTGCTTATAAAAATAAATAAATATATATATATATATATATATATATATCAAAATTAAATTAATAACTTTATTTCAAAACAAAATGTTCTTCTAACTTAGTTTCATTTTCAGCTACAATATATCCAATGCAAGTACGTTTACTGCTCATAAATATGAAATGATCATTAAGTTGGAATTGAATGTGTGATTAAGCATATTTATAGTACAACCATTCACCTAGCTATTTACATTTCTCACTTCTTTTGTTATGTCTATGCTGAAATCAAAGTTTTCTAGAATCATGGCTCTTATATACACATTTTACCATGTACTATTACTTACAAGTCCTTAAGTCTACTGTAGCTTACAAGAATTGTCAACCAAGAGCATTACACAAGCTTTTTTATATTTTTTTACTAAGAAGAATATTATGTTTGAGTATTAAACAAACTTTTCAAAAAGTTTTTATATTTATATTACGAATATAGAATTTAACTTATACATCAAGTGTAAGTGAAATTAAAAGAAAGAGAAAAATGAAAATTTTAAAACTTCATATGATGACATATCTGCTCAATTTGTATTGATCTCAATTTTTATTTATTATGAAATCCTTATCATTGAGGGGATATCATCATTACCATCATTTGAACTCATTGCGCTAAATATCATATTAATAATATTATATTCAAGATTATCTTATAAGTTTTTCTCATCGATAAAATTTAATATCTCATAAATATAATCCGTTAAAAGATTAATATAGTTAAGGTAAATTTGATTTATAGAACTACTTGTTCTATTAAACGTCTTAGTAATAAAATAAAATAAAATAATTAAAAAATGTATTTAGCTTAATAATGATAATAACATATCTTTCTCAAAACTTCACGTTGTATCAAATAAAGACTAAATCTTTTAATCTTGTATGTTAAAATTTTTTAAAATGGATAAATTCAAATATGCTTTAATTCAATTCACACTTAGTTATGCTAATACATTGACTCAAAATTTGAATTCTAAATCCACTTTTAAATTTGTCCCACCAAGCAACTATAAGATAAAAAAAGTAATCTCATAAATAAAATAAAGTGCTTTTAATTTAAAACAAGTAACAAAAGTGAAGAAATAAGACATAGATTAAGTTTGTCTCTTTGGCAAATTATAATGGGCATCCCAAAATCACCACATGCATACTTGTATGTCTCCATTTATGAACTAAAGAAATCTTGCATCATCTCATGTGAAACAATTATTATGATAGTTAATAGTACTCTACTATTAACTTTATCTTTCTTTGTAAAATCTAGTCTAAGATAGATACTAGGATTCAAAAAGTCCCAAAAACCAATAATAAAGAATAAAGTTATCTTTCTGATCTTTCGTTGATGATTGAAAGATAAGGTATATACAAGGAATTCCTATTTTTTAAATTGACCTTGATTGTTTCCTTTTCCCTCTCTATGACATCATAAAAGTAACTCATTATTGCCTTCTCATCACAATGAGTAAGATGAAGTACTTTTACTAAAGTCTTACAAATTCATATAACAAATTGACATTAGGACAAAAATTCATGATCGTCAAGTATAATTCTAGAAACCTTCATTACAACATTAGACCTAATATGTTGAGTTGCAACCCACTTATCACTTGTAAATATTTGTCTTAACTTTTTCTTAATTATAACAAAATACTGAAGTGATAAGAAATTAGTTGTAAATCTTGTAAGGTAGGACAAGATAAATTATTACCATTAGTGAAATCTTCTTTCATCAAATTCTAAACCTATGTACGATTATAGATGAATGTAGTCACTTTTCTTGATTACTGCATATTTTCATCCATGATATGAAAGTATATAACATTTCCTAGATTCTTCAATATTAGGTCATTGCAATATGTACCATAAGGAGTTCAATAGAAAGAATTATACGTGTTTTGTAACCTTTTTCCACCTATTTTATATGTAGCATCAATGTCAATAATGAATTGTACAATATTTTTAGGTTTAACTTCATTCATAACTTCATCAAATATCTATAATAGAGTATCAACATTTATTACAAGACAGATGGATCAATGGACTTCAAAAACATCGTCTCC
Source organism: Erythroxylum squamatum (assembly GCA_025629845.1). NCBI lineage: Eukaryota > Viridiplantae > Streptophyta > Magnoliopsida > Malpighiales > Erythroxylaceae > Erythroxylum > Erythroxylum squamatum. Next base: position 11,830,568 of record JAOTBA010000001.1, on the reverse strand, counting down.
TTAGTAGATAAACCAATAAATTAATAATAGGTTTTTCTCTTCTATTTGTTTAACCATCACACATGATTGAATACCCATAAATTACCAAAGTCATTCTTATTTCACTTAAATAATATTTCATGAACAACATTGTTTAGGAGATTACATCTATAGTCACCAATTGAAAGAGATTTATATCCTATACCATAAGAGGCAATAACATCCACCATAAACTGATAATAATAAGATTGAGTAGTATTAAATTAAATGAAACACCTGCATCATAGCACCATCTAATCATTGTCATATCCACATTATAAGATGCTTATTTAGATTATAATGCACTAAGAATTAAGCTCTAGGTGTTGTCTGCGAAGCAAAAAGTTAAGACACATATTTTCTTCTCTTTTTCACTTCAATTGCAACAATCCCTTCTTGTTGAGTAGGAATACCACCTTTAAGATTGTCAGTATCATCCTAACGAATAATGACTTCAATATCAACGAATAAAGAGGCATAAGAATCAACAATAGATGCAGCAGAAGAATCATAAGCACGTCAAGATGACAATTTACCACAATTCAAAACACTAGCCAAAGTATCATCACTCACATCAAAGTCATCCGCATACGACTGATTAAATTCAGAAACCTTAAAAATGCATTCAACAAATCATAATCAAATTTAATCAATCTTTTCCTCATATAAACCATATGAACATAAATTGCCAAAATTTATACAGCTCACGATATAAAAATAAACCAAGATAAAACTTGAGAAACCCAAATCATAGAAAATATGAATCTTCCTACATGTCTCCAACAACCAAGCATCAACATATTCTTGACATAACTTTGTAAATCAAAATCCAAAAGCAAAACTCTCAAATCATCAAGCAAAGCCTCATTCTCACATCAAATATAATATTCAATAAGTAAAGAAAAGTCAAACACACACCAATCACCCAAACCTTAGAAAACCGATAAATAAAAAACTTAAAAAGTCTAGACTTTAACTTCTTCGAGCCCTCTTTTTTTTAAACAACATCAAAATATTCTTCATACATATAAAGCACTCAGTCCCTATGCCCCTTGAAGAAATTCAAACCTGGGCTTATTTCTCGTCACATTATCTTTGTCATCAAATGTCTGGTTGGTTTCTCCCTTAGAAACAACTAATAGATCCTCTGTCTGACCAGTTTCTTTAACAGCGGCAACTAATTGTGAATCTAGAAAATTTCTTGTTTTTCTTTCACTACATCTTTGTACTTGTAATTGACCCTTTCAAATCTAAGTATGTTTTGGAAACTTGTGTTGCTACTGAAAATTTAGTGGAGAGTGTCTAGATTTTTGGTTTTGACCCCTTTGAAATATCATTTGTTAGAGCTTGTAATAATTCGACCTTATGTGCCCAATTACCTTACAAAAGTGACATGTAGGTATGAACTTTCGGCTCTTCCTTGAGATTTCTCCTTGAACAGATTTGATTGCACCATTTTCCTCATTATTCGACTTAGAATATTCACCTTTATAGCCAATTCCTTGGTGATCTCCTTTAATCTTACTAATTTCCAACAATTGTTTTAATTTTTCTGCACCTCCATTTAGCATCCTTATTCCTTTCTTCATACTTACCAACTTCAATTTTGTTTCATCAGGCTCATCTAATGTGGACAATAACTTCTCTAGATCTTGAATGATGTTCTTGATGGAGAGGTTTTCCTTCTTTAGATTTTCATCTTTCTTACATGTTTGCATACATTAATTCATAAGCTTCATAGATATCCTCCTTTTTTCATCAGAACCACTGTCATCACTATCATAATTTGAAGTTAGATTTTGAGATGATTCGTCTGCATTTTTCTTGAAATTTTCTGATTTATCCATGTTTTCATCATCAGTTTCTTTCTTTTTAGTTACTGTTAAATAAGCAACTGGGCTTTTGTTGTACAAAACAACTAACACAACACTACCCACAACTTCTTCTTCACTACCATACTCAATTTCAGATTCATTCTCACTCCAAATGCTCGTATAAGACTTCCCTTTTCTCTTCTTTAAGGTGTTAGCATATTTTACTTGCACATGTCTAAAGCCTTGATACTCATGACATTAAATTTTCTTCATCTTTCACCCTTGTGAATTTTAGCTTGTTGTTTCAAGTAGCTATTTGATGAACTCCTACTATTTTCCTTAATTCGAGTCTATCATTCTTTACTTTCTTTAACCACTTGCTGAAATTTCTTGTCAATAACTCCATATCCTTATTTTCATCGGATTCATCTTCTATGTCATTCACGGCTTTACCAATTTCAGCTTGCAATGCCAATCCTTTGCTTTTCTCTTATTTTCCCCTTAATAAATACATCTCAAAATTTATAAGAATTGTAATTACCTTATCCAATGATAGTTCAATGATATCATGAGCTTCCTCGATTGTTGCAATTTTTGATATGAACCTCGGAAGTGATGATCTCAATGTCTTTTTAACCAGTTTTAGGTTAGAGTATTTCCTCTCAAGTTTATATGCTTAGTTTGCTATGTCACCCAGTCTCTCATGGAAGTCTCCAATGGTTTCACTCTCATCCATCTTTAGCTCTTCAAATCTCACAACCAACATCTGAAGTTTTGAGGCTATCACAGATTTCAATCCCTTATGTATAGTTTGCAAAGTGTGTCACGCTTCTTTTGTTGATTTACAAGCTGATATCATTGAAAAGCGCCTTCATCAATAGCACTAAAGATGGCATGCATGGCTTGAGAGTTTCTAAGTGCTCTCTCTTCTTCAGCTCTTGTCCACTGAGATGAATCTTTTAGTACTAATTCTCCCTTGTCATCATTTATAATTGAATGTGTCCAACCACGTAACATTGAGTTCTACGCTTTTGTTCCCTGTTCCTGAATAAAGACCTTTATTTGTGATTTCCATGCAGGATAACTGGAACCATCCAACAACGGTGCCTTAATGATTGATGTCCCTTCTCTTATAGTCACAATTGTGAAACACAGATCTGCACCAACTTGACGTACCAAGTTCTGATTCGGTAACCCGCTCTAATACCAATTGAAAAATCCGAAAGGATGTAGTTTCACACAAATTATGAATAGTAATTGTTGTTATAAATTTTCTGACAAATACGAAATAAAAAAATCAAATGCACAATAACAAATCAACACTTGAGATTTGGTAACGTTGTTTGACACACCTTGCTTATGTCTGCGGGACCCTCATCTAGTTTAGTTACTTTCACTTATGATATAATAATAGTTTTACTCAAGGCATTACAGAGCTGACTCACTTAACTCTTGACACTATCTCTCATCCTCACTACCCGTGAAAGTAAATCATACCCAATAGTACAACGGCCTCGTACTAACCTCAGCAGACAATTTTCTTAACAGTATTTGATAATAAAGGATGAAAATAAAATAACTCAAGTGATTGGAATAACAACGAACATAAACAAAAGATACTTGAGAAAGAAAAATAACTTCCTTAATAATTCCAGCTTCTTAATAACGAATCGGAAAGTTTGTTCGCCAATGGTACTGTTGTATTCAGTTGCTAGATTTTACGGACACCACTTTCACTATTGATAGCCACACAATGAACATCAAAACAGTTCACCAAAAGCCATACAAAGGATGAAGAACAACAACACAGAGAGAGTACATAGATCGAAAATAAAACCAGCTGCAAAGCTCTCAAAGAACACCGTCAACTGTCGTTGAATAATTGAAAGATACCTAGTCAAACGATGTCAACCAACACACAACATATGTGCCCAGAACGTAAACCAGAAGAAAACTCTTAGCAGCAAAAATACCCATTCAACGACACACAAGAAACGCAGCTCAGGCCCCTTCAGCCTAGGTTCATAATACACACTGAAATACCCAACCAAGACAAAGCAGCAGCAAAACCACCCAATCAATAATGCAGCCATAAGAGAAACATTGCACACACCCAAATTATCACAACACTACCAAAGGAAATTGCAGCACACACACATAAACCAAATCACTTAAAACTCCAATAGAAACATAGTTGCAATTTTTTTTTTAAACCAAAAAGCTACAACATTTACAAATTAAACGCAACCTTAAAATCCTATAGAAGTAACGTGATTCAACCTAGGTTATGTGATTCACCCAGAAAAATCTGCAACTGATAAAGTTCTATTTTAACATAATCATCTGCTTAACATTATCCAGGATAGCTCTAAAATCTTGGCCTCCAGGTCATACGAGAATTGTCGTTGATTCACACCAAAAACGACAGTTCTTCAACTATAGTCCAACAGCAACCAACCAACCAAATCTCCAAAGAATATGCTATTCCATCTTGATTAGAACTTAAAATGAATCAACATTATCTTAAAAGTACAATTATTAAATAAATGTCTAAAAAAAAGATATATAACATATGTCTTAATAGGTCTAATACTAATTGAACCTTTGATCTCTTATGTTACCAAGTTAACTTCTTTTATGATTGTTAATATATCTAGTTAGACTTACCTCGTTTGTGATATAGTTGTTTATTTTCTATTAGGTTATTATGATATAGTTAATACCTATTTAGTTTCAACATAGATGATGATTGGTTGGCAGGAAAATCATAAAATCGAGGCAGAGATTTGGTGATTGTAATCGTGCATGGTTGAGTGGGTGAGGATACAGAAAATATGATTTGGGAATAGATCGTCTTTTTTCCTTTTTCTGTTCCACTCTATTCTCAAACCCTTTTATCCATTCAATTTTTATTTATTTATTATAATGGATGGATGAAAGGGCTTAGAATAAAGTGATAATAGAATAAATTGAACAGACGATCTGTCCCGATTGATTTATGAGTTGCATGGAGGATTCCTTTTCAAATATGATATATTCAAGTATGTTTTTTTTATTTTTCTTTTTTCGTCTCTTTCTATCTTCTTGTCAAGCAACCCATCCTTTGTTTTTTAAATTTCTGAAAATGAAAGCTTCTTCTTCTTCGTTTTGCTTATTGCCCACCAGGTGGCAACTTCAAACGTATATTATGAAGGGAACGGTTTGTTTTCATGCTTATACTAATAATTAAGGAATCTTATCAACTGAAGCCTTCTTTATTGACGAGGCTGCTAATGTTGTTCCAAATTTCACACTCGTGTCCTCCTCCTACATTAAAACTGTCATTTAACCATAACTTTTTAATAAGAGTCTCAAAAGAAGTACAACTTGATGATGAAACATGTACTTCAAGTTAAATCAATACCCATCTTTAGAACAAGAATTCCAGAGTCCATGATTTGATTTCCCTCGTAAAGAATAGTTTCCACTTTAACCGAGTCAATGCACTAAAAATATCACTTTCACTGATTTTGTGGCATCCTCCTAAGGGCTAGGAGCTAGGAGCTAGGAGCTAACTGCTGCTAGGGATTATAATTAAATAGTTACATTAATTTTGAGATGTACGTGTAAATTCTTGGTTACTTGAGTAAGCTTACGTCCTCCATGCGCGTGGATTTGGGACACAGAGAACCCCGTTTCGGGATTGCCTTGCCCCCCAGAATCCGTGCGTTGTAAGCCAAAGCAAAATGAATCCAAATCTTCTCTATAATATTACTTTGTCTTATTCTGTTTCATAAAATTTCAGCTATTTTTTTTGTGAAATTCATGTTAGACTTACGTAAATAAATAATTGTGATTTATTGGACACAATAAAACACTGTAATATTAAACTAAAGACCTAAACTCAAGAAAAATTACCTTTTAACATTTTGTTCTTATTTTGATACGATTAATAACAACAAAGTGAAAAAGGAATTAGCCGGAGAAAGGACGAACAATAAAATGCCAACTGGTCTGCCTTTTCCTTGTCAAAGCCCCCACTATTTTAGTGCTTACAAAAGCAGCTGCAATTGCAAGGCAAAGCACAGCCCTTTTTAGCATAGTAAACCAGCTCTTTCTCTCACTCGTTTGTTCACCCTCCCACACACGTTTTACTGCCGAGAGTTTGAAACTTTCTTACCTCATCTTCCCCTCCTATTACATTTGACTTAAAATAAAAGAAGGGATATACAACCAGTTGGTTTTGTTGATTTTCTAGGATTTCTCTTTGATACATGCAGATGTACATTTTTCTGTTCACGTGAATAAGCTTTGAACAAAGTGTGCTCAGGGGGAAATATTTGGAGCATAAAGGCCATTGCTTTGAAGGGATCCTTTGGGTCAGAGTTATGACCTTGAAGAAGCTTGCTATGTGCAACAATGTGGTTGGGGTTTTGTTGCTGGGTTTATGTGTTTGTTCTGTTTCTGCCTCTGTTTCTTATGACTCAAGGGCTATCACCATTAATGGCCAAAGAAGGATCCTTATATCTGGATCCATTCACTACCCAAGAAGCACCCCTGAGGTATTATTCCAAATGTCCTTCATTCACGCTCTTGTTTATCAAGTTCTTTATAAAAAAAAAAAACTTTTCCCCTGTTTTTCGGAGCTTCTCTAAATGGGCACACTCTTTGCCGTCTCTGTTTTTATCGCATGTACACTGACATTTAAATGTAAGTTTTTCTGTTTTGGCCTGACGGTTTTGGTTGAGAATATGACAGATGTGGCCAGATCTTATAGAGAAGGCCAAAGAAGGAGGAGTTGATGTGATTCAGACTTATGTTTTTTGGAATGGACATGAACCTTCACCTGGAAAAGTAATTTGACCAAACATATTTGTCTTTGATATTTTTGTTTACAGTTCCAACTTTTGAATTCTAATTTTTTGCAACTTTTGTCTGTTTAGTATTATTTTGAGGGAAACTATGATCTGGTCAAGTTTATTAAGCTGGTGCAGCAAGCAGGTCTCTATGTTCATCTCAGGATTGGACCTTATGCCTGTGCTGAGTGGAATTTCGGGTAATCTACCAACGTCTTTACTTCAAAGCTCATAGTTTCGAGAACTCAATTCGCTTATGAAGTCTTAAACAGAAATCCCCTGCTTAAATTTCAGGGGTTTCCCAGTTTGGCTCAAGTACATTCCTGGAATCAGTTTCAGAACCGATAATCGCCCTTTCAAGGTGAGGAGTTTTTGTAGTTTCTTATGTATATAGATTAACCCTTGTTACGGCTTTCTTCCATTTTAGAATTGGTTTATTTACTTATCGAAATTAAATTTTTTATACAGGCTCATATGCAAAGATTCACAGCAAAGATTGTTAAGATGATGAAAGCAGAAAGTTTGTACGAGTCTCAGGGTGGTCCAATTATTTTATCCCAGGTAGCGAAATTACTGCTTTGTTATTCTTATTGGATGCTTACAAATTCAATAAAAAGCCAGATTTTGTATATCGAAGGGAACATGAAGTCCGTTATTTTATCTGGATTTTACCGTTGGTTTTACGGAAAATATACTAGAGGAAGTGACTTTCCTTCTATTCTCTACGTTTCAATGTGTATGGCAGATTGAGAATGAGTATGGACCCATAGAATATGAACTTGGTGCACCTGGTCAAGCTTATGCTAAATGGGCAGCAAATATGGCTGTAGGTCTGGGGACGGGTGTTCCATGGGTCATGTGCAAGCAAGATGATGCTCCAGATCCTGTTGTAAGCTATGGACTAGTGCGATTTTAACTTTTTGTAATACCTTTTGTCAACCTTTCTTTTGGTACTCCATATCCAACTCAGTGATGGTCATGGTCCTCATGTTACGTCGCCTCACTGCCTTAAGTGGGGTTGTTGTTGTGCTTCAAATCACCTGTCCCATTAACTTCTGATGTACATCCAACCATGCAATAATTGGGAGAGAGAAAACTAGATGGTTGATCTGAAGCACTGTTGTTGTTGCTTGAAATGAAGCGTTATTCCTCAATGCACATGGCTTAGCTGCCCAACTTGCTCAGTCCCATATCTTTGACTTTCTGTCTTTTCTTAATAATGATGGTGTTTTCACTATTATATTCATTGACCATTGTCAGCATGGCTTCTGGGTGTTCATAGAGAATAAATTTCTTCCTTTCTCGTAAATATGAACTGTGGAATATATTATTTTCAACCATTTCAAATCAAACCAAATAAATGTACTTGGAGTCGGGACGTGATCCTCTGTCTAGTAGGTACAGAAGAGGCGGGACTACGCAGGATTTGAAGGGCTTGGAGTCTGCCTCTTTTTTACAAAATATTCTTCTCGAGTTATAGTTCGAGTTGATTAAATCTTTCGGCTTCTGCGCTTTCCTATGGCTAATCTTTCTGCTGTCCTGACAGATTAATGCCTGCAACGGTTTCTATTGTGACTACTTCTCACCGAACAAGCCTTACAAGCCCAAGATGTGGACTGAGGCCTGGACTGCATGGTAAGAATTAGTATACATGTTTCATGCCAAAAACTGGAAATTTATGGAGATTTTTTTTTCTGTTATCCGTACAGGTTTACGGAATTTGGTGGTCCAGTTCCTTACCGGCCAGCTGAAGACTTAGCATTCGCGGTTGCAAGGTTCATACAGAAAGGAGGAGCATTTGTTAATTACTACATGGTTAGATACTTGGATTATTCTCAGAGTATTTACTAACTCCATAGGTTTTCCGGAATCCTAGTGTAGGTAAGCAGAGTTTGATATGCTGCTTTTCTTGTTTCAGTATCATGGTGGAACAAATTTTGGTCGAACTGCCGGTGGTCCTTTCATAGCTACAAGCTATGATTATGATGCTCCTCTTGATGAATATGGTACGCACAATCATGTTCCCTTATGTTTTTTAAGTCATAATCAGGTTTTTCTGTCTGAAAGGATCAGAACAAAATGATTCTTTATTTTCTAGCATTCTTATGATGAACAGGCTGCTTAATTAAATATATCCTGTCGTTATCTGCACTGTCATTGACACCAGCGAATAAGCCTTAATGTAGAAGGTGCAGGAGTTATTATTTAATTATCATCATGAGAGCCTGAGATGTTATAGGCAAGAGCTGATTACGTATCGGCTTCATTCTCAAAAAGCCATATGTCCTTTTAGGCTCTTGTGAGATTTTGATGGTTCAAAGTTTAAAACAGTTAGATAACATTTGGACGCATGCATATCCTGTTATTTGGTTGGTCCTTCCCTCAGTTGGAAACTAAATTTTCCTTTCTCAGAGTTGGAAAATAAGTATGTGTTTATTACATCCTCGTGGAAAGAAATATCTTTGTCACCATACTTAGTTCTTTTCTGCAAGAATGCTGATGTCGTTATGAAATAAGATGTCTCTTCTCAATAACAAACTGACACTGCCTCCATTTAATGATACTCTTGCGACTATTTAGTAGTCATGAGTTTTAAATTCCTTCTGCATAATTCTGAAGTTTAGGTCCTACTTCATGCACGCAGGACTTTTAAGGCAACCTAAATGGGGCCATCTGAAAGATCTACATAGAGCAATTAAACTTGCTGAACCAGCTCTAGTCTCTGGAGATGCAACCGTGATAAAATTGGGAAACTATGAAGAGGTGACCTTTACTTGTATTCTTTCTAAAATGGTCTTAATTTAAAGTGGTGTTAACCTTCCCTCGTGTTTCATCAATATTGTATAGGCTCATGTGTTCAAATCAAAATCTGGAGCTTGTTCTGCATTCCTTGCAAATTACAACCAGATGTCATTTGCAAAAGTAGCTTTTGGTAATATGCATTACAACCTACCTCCCTGGTCTATCAGTATTCTTCCAGACTGCAAAAACACTGTTTACAACACTGCAAGGGTGAGGATTTCTTTCTGAAAAGATCAAAACAATTTCCATTTTCAACATTGAATTACTATAGTTTTCCGCAAAGGATTATATTTTTTTCCCTGAAAATTGAAAGAGTTCTTGTTTTTTATTTGTGACAATGTTGATGTGCATGTTCTGGACAGGTTGGTGCTCAAGTTGCAAACATGAAGATGACTCCCGTTCCTGTGCATGGAGGACTCTCTTGGCAGGCGTACAACGAAGACCCTGGCTCTGATGGTGATAAGACCTTCACGATGACTGGGTTGTTGGAGCAATTAAATACCACCAGAGACAGTTCAGATTATTTATGGTACATGACTGAGTGAGTATCATACAACTTAGCTTGTTCTTCTATTCTTTTGGATTAGTCCTTGATCTTTTCATCTTCTGGCATTTATGTTTTTAGACATTTTTAATTTGGATCTGCAGTGTGAATATTCACTCAAATGAAGGATTCTTGGAAAAGGGGAAGGATCCTGTTCTTACTGTTTTATCAGCAGGCCATGCTTTGCACGTTTTTGTCAATGGTCAACGAGCAGGTACAGTTTTGTTTTAGGATGCTGTTTGCAAGTAAAAAGAGAAAAGAATGAAAGAAGAGTAGGAAATAGAAAAATGTTAAACGCCAACTTAGAATATTCTCATGTTATCAGTTTGAAAAGTTTTCTGTCCACATCCGAAGTGCCATATATTTCTGTATCTGCAAGAAGGCAATACTTTCTGTTAAGTACCATATTGAATTTTTAATATGGGTAAAGTGTAGAGCCCACTAATAAGAATTGGGCTTGGGTCAATTATTGTCCAAATAATTAGAATTAGTTGTTTGGATAGTTGAACCTTACCACTTATAAACCCTTTAACATTTTTATGTCTAGGCAATATGGTGTAGAACTAATTGATAAAAAACAATCAAGAGAACAACACAATTAATTTCACTCTTTTTGTGGTGATGGTGTATTAAACACAGACCAAGCACCGTTTTTTATATAAGAAAACTCAACAAACAAGACTAGAAAATAGGAAGCTTTTGGCATCGTGCTCCCATATTTCCCCCAATACAAAATAAATGGTCAATAACTAGAAACAGACTCCTAATAATACTCTAACAGAAATAATGTGCAGAATACTTATTTTCCTATTTACAAAATATAAGAAAATATTAATAGAAACTAAGGCTAACGGTGTGCAGAATACTTATTTTCCTATTTACAAAATATAAGAAAATATTAATCGAAACTAAGGCTAACGGTAACAAGTTTAAATAACCAACATATGGGACACTCTAACACTTTCTTCTGTCCGAGTACAATACAACATATTGCTTGCAGTCTTAACCTGATAAGCCAAATTAAGTTTGGATATATTTTCTCAATCTGAGCAGGAACTGCTTATGGAAGCTTGGAATTCCCAAAATTGACCTTCAGTCAAGGTGTGAAGATGAGAGCCGGTATTAATAGAATTTCTCTTCTGAGTGTTGCTGTTGGTCTCCCGGTTTGTGTCTCTCTTTCATACACATATATATACATGCATGCTTGCACTAATTAACATGGAGAGGCCGCTTTGGTTTTACTTGTTCATTTATCCGCTGTTGATGATACTTGATGCAGAACGTTGGTCCACATTTTGAGACATGGAGTACTGGTGTCCTTGGCCCAGTGTCATTGAATGGTCTCAACGAGGGAAGGAGGGACTTGTCTTGGCAGAAGTGGACATACAAGGTTTCTCATCTAAAATTCACCATGTACTTTCATTTTTCTTCAGCTATGCTGAAGTTCATTTGTTTTTACATTTGCAATCAGATTGGTCTTAAAGGAGAGGCATTAAGCCTTCATTCACTCAGCGGGAGTTCCTCGGTTGAGTGGGCACAAGGGTCTTTAGTTTCAAGAAGACAGCCACTGATGTGGTACAAAGTGAGTATCTGAAACCCCCCTTGACCGTATCTTGTCAACTTCATAAACAATGAAATATATGTGCTTCCCAGTGTTGCACTCTATCAAATTTTCTTGGCAATCCTTGTTTGTCGTTTATGGACCAAGTTATTGAGTTAGCTTTGCAGTTTGAAAATTCTTCCCTTGTTTTAATTACAAGTGGATTGTGGCTCTGATGATGTGATACTTTTTAGTCAAACCAATACCTGAAAGAAGTACCATTCCACTTCCATTTAAAATTTCTCGATGATCAGCAGTATGTTAAACGATAACAAGTCTTGGAGTAATATTTTTATGCCATCTTTCACAGACTACCTTCAACGCTCCAGCTGGAAATTCCCCATTGGCATTAGACATGGCTAGTATGGGCAAAGGACAGGTGTGGATAAATGGACAAAGTGTTGGACGTTATTGGCCGGCAAATAAAGCCTCTGGAAGTTGTGGTGAATGCAACTATGCTGGAACATTTAGTGAGACGAAATGCTTGAGGAATTGTGAGGAAGCTTCCCAAAGATGGTAATGAAGTATTAACTAGCTTTTTCAGTTCCCGTTAATCACATGAAGAGTCCGTTGAAAATTCAACACATAAAGAAAAAAATTCAACCTTTCAGGTATCATGTTCCTCGATCATGGCTAAACCCAACAGGAAACTTGTTAATTGTGTTTGAAGAATGGGGTGGAGATCCTAATGGAATTTCCTTGCTAAGGAGAGAAGTGGACAGTGTATGTGCTGATATTTATGAGTGGCAGCCAACTTTGATGAATTATGAGATGCAAGCCTCTGGTAAGGTGAATAAACCGTTGAGGCCTAAGGTCCATTTATCATGTGGCCCTGGGCAGAAAATTTCTTCTATTAAGTTTGCAAGCTTTGGCACACCAGAAGGGACTTGTGGAAACTACCGTCAAGGGAACTGTCATGCTTTCCATTCATATGATGCTTTTAACAGGGTATGCTACTGTTTTCTTTGTCTCAGTGTTTGTAACTGCCTTTTCGTAGTCCTACAACTGAATTCACTGTTCATGATCCTGAATGGTTATTTTCCCCTTTGCTTCTGACGAGACACTAATGTAACTTTTCATTTTGCAGCTTTGTGTCGGGCAGAACTCATGCTCAGTAACTGTTGCACCCGAAATGTTTGGAGGAGATCCATGCCCAAATGTCATGAAAAAACTAGCTGTTGAGGCTGTTTGCAGTTAATAACCTACCAGAATGAAGGTTGGGTTTTGAGTCACTACAGCTATTCCAATTGCAGCGTCGGTTTCGTACTTTTCTGATAAATTGGTTTAGGCTTTTCCAGATTGAAGCTGTACAAATATACAGCACACTATCTGGTCAAAAGCCTATTTAGATTGTGGAAATGATTGCAGTTAAGCTTCTCATGTACATAAGCTAGACGATGTTCCATGAGGGTGCTCTCCATGGTACACGCAAGTGACAGAGGAGAGAATGAGTTTGGTAAGGCAGGCACGTTGGGATGGGACGTGATCTTCTGTACTTACTCTGTGCCCATTGCATCTGAGCCATCTATTTATGTGGGTCCTACATAAATGGACGACTCAGATACAATGGGCACAGAGTAGGTACAGAATAAGGGGTACAGGAGATTTGAGGGCCGTTGGGATGAAACTATTGTTGGAAATATTGATTCAAAGTTAAAATTGAAAATTTTGTTTAAAGATAAGATATTTGTTAAAAGATAAAATATTATCTTTTAAGATAAAGTTATTATCTAATTAGGATTTAAACTTTTGAATTTGATTTGTTTTATCTAGATATTAGCTAAGTTTGTTATTTCATTATCCATATATTTAGGTCTTCATGTCAATGTAATTGGAACCAATCAATAAATTGTCTCTTGCATTTTCTCTTTCCCATTCTACTTTATTTTTTTGTTAGTTTTTCCATTCTAAAATTCCAACATGGTATCAGAGCCTTAGATAATTGAGGGACTGTGAGATTGAGTGAGCTCCCATGGCTGCCAACAATTCAACGATTATCTCACCCCCAAGTTTCAACGGTGAAAATTATCAAGTATGGGTCGTTAAGATGAAAGCTCATTTAAAAGGTCTTAGCTTGTGGCAGTGGGTAGAAAATGAAAGAGAATTACCATCTCTAGGAAATAATCCAACACTCAATCAGATAAGGGCTCATGAAGAAGAAGAAGCAAAAGCCCCAAGAGCTTTATCTATAATTCATTCTGCCGTCTCAGAAGTAATTTTCACAAGAATTATGACGTGTGAAACAACTAAAGAAGCTTGAGATATGCTTAAAGAATTATATCAAGGCAGTGAAAGAACAAGAAGGATGCAAATCTTAAATCTCAAAAGAGATTTTGGGACTTTGAAATGAAAGAAAAGGAGACCATACAAGAATATTCTGATCGGTTGATAAGTGTAGTGAACAAAATTCGACTGCTGGGAGAAGATTTACCTGATAGCAATATTGTAGAGAAAATGCTTATAAGTTTGCCTGAAAGATTTGAGTCTAAAATTTCATCTCTTAAAGATTCAAGAGATATCAGTCAAATAACTTTACCAAAATTGATTAATGCTTTACAGGCTCAGAAGCAAAGAAGAGCTATAAGAAAAGAGGGAATTGAACAGATAGTCGAAGGAGCTTATTTAGTTAAACTTGCAAAGGGAAAAGGAAAAATTCCTTAGTGTAACCATTGTAAGAAGCCTGGTCATGAAGAGGAATATTGTTGGCACAAAGGAAAGCCTCAATGTTGTAACCGCAAAAGATTTGGTTATCTGTAAAAGAATTGCAGAATTAAAAAAGAACATGCAAATTTGGTTGAAGTGGCTGAAGAAGAAACTTTTTTTTGAAATAGTTGAGTGAAGTGCTCAAAAATAGAAAGATGATGAAAAGTGCATCAGACAGTGAAGAGATGTGCTTCACAAATCACAAATATGGAGAGATATGCTCCATGGAGTTTGAATTTTCTGGAACTTTGAATCAAGGAAGAACGTTGGAAAGAATGATTCAAAGGTAGTTAGGATTTTTTAGTTGTTGAATAAATTTCAAAATCTGCTCCTCTATTTTCAATTTGTTAGTTTAAATTATATCTATTATTTTCTGCACCTTTTTAGATGATTTGTTGTGGTGTGAAACCTATTTATAAGCTAGTTATTTTTCGTTTTGGAGTATGTCAATAAAACAAGCAAATTAAGTCTATTGCTTTTCTAGTCTATTTCTTTACTATATTTTCTATATTTTTACTGTTCCAAACTTCCATCTTGGTATCAAAGCTTTAGATCCTTGAGAGACTGTGAGATTGAGTGAGAAAATACAAAAATAAAGTTCGCATGACTACCAGCAATTCAACAATTATCTCTCCCCAAGTTTCAATGGTGAAAACTATCTAGTATGGGTTGTTAAGATGAAAGCTCATTTACAAGGTCTTAACTTGTGGTAGTGGGTAGACAATGATGTAAACGATCTAGAAGGGGGGTTGAATAGATCTTTAACATTTTTCTTAAAGCTCTACAAAAAATCAGAAGTTAGTACACACAAAACAATTTAAACAAAATTAGATGTAAAGAGTAG
>JAOTBA010000001.1:11805031-11815308 GCA_025629845.1 Erythroxylum squamatum | reverse complement strand
GTTCAAAATACAGCCGTTATGCTGCCCGATTTTCGATAAAATCGGTTTATGGCAAAGATAGAATTAGAATAAGTTTTTTTTAGGATGAGATAAGATGTTGGTTAAAAGATGAAATTTTGGGATATGTATGAATATATAAGAAGTTTTAAATGATGTTGAAATATGCATGATTGAAGAAGCGTTAAAAGGGAAATTGTATGGATTTTAATTGTGAGATTGAGTAAAGAGAAAAGGAATGAATAATATGAGGAAAAAAAATTATACTGGATTTTTCGAATAGGTTTCGTCTAAGGTTTCCAGCGCGACAGTTTTCTATGTTCACTTCAGATGTCGAAATTTTGTTTCGATTCCTTTTGAATTCGATTCGTTTGGTTGCTTTTAATTCCGTTCCCATCTATTGTTTCAGTCCGATTTGTATTCCGTTCGTTCGATTCTTTCCTCCGTTCTTTGCTATGCGATTCCGAATTGTTTTCGTTCCATTTGTTTTCCGTTTTCCGTTTCCTTTTCCGGTTGGGATCCGGTTCCGAGATCGGGTCCTAACATTATATCAACTAACTACTAGCACCACTCTTTAACTTCGACCTTTTTATAGTTTGAAGCTAGAGAAGTGAAATTATTGTGTATTCATTCTCCAAATTTATAGATCAAATTGAACACAATTATTTACTCATACTCCTAACTAGTTATATAAGCATTCCAATTCTACAAAATAATTAAATTCATAATGAATGATCTCCAATATTATTCTTCTAAAGAAAAATAAATTTCTAAAAATACTTATATCTTATAATCCTATAATCAATTCCCCGTACTTAAAATAAAATTCTCCTCAATATTTCTAAACATATAAGATAACAATAAAATAAAAAGGGGGAAAAGCTGGTAAAGGACTTGAACTTCTTTGATTTTAAGTCATATGGGTCAAGTCGAGATGTGAATCCATTTAATTGATTTGACATTAAAGTGCTAAATGGACTATAAAAAGAGCTTTGGCAAAAAGTTAAGTCAAAATGAGAAGCAATATCAAAATATATGTAAACGATTAGGAAAATTCATAAGAAACAAAGGTAAAAACAAAATACAAAGGATAGATCAGGGGTGTTGGGAAGTGGGTGGTGGTATCCTGAGTGGCACGTATGGGACTATTGTTTGCTGGTCATCTAAATGATCAAACATTGTCATCTCCACGAGGCTCCTAATAGAGGACTCGGTCACCACTATCCTCTTATTGGCATCAAGAACGTTGATCTCTGATTCCATTGGTGCGATAGTCTCCTTTAGCTCTCCATATTATGTATTCTCAACATCCTCCTCTTTAATTGGCCCTTTGGGATCCCTAGGCTCATTAGGCATGACTCTATCATCCTTATACATTATTGGCTAATGCTCTATCTTCTCTCGTGTAGTTGGATCCTCTGGTCGCATAGGGGAAAGTTAAATCTCTGATCTAGTATATTGTATAATTTATAGTATGTTATCACCCAACTATTGCATATAAGCCTAAATGTAGGTAAAGTTATTAGCTAAGTCACTGGGAAAGCTAGTGGTGGTAGAGGCAGAGTCAGAACCCTCTTCAAACCTGCAACTTGGCCCTTTTGGGTAAACGTTGCCTCATCTACTTACGATTGCGCACCTACGAGTGTAAAATATTACCCTAAACTATTTGTCCTCAGCTGCATCATCTTAAGAATCTTTATAATCATAGGCGTATAAGTTGTTGCCACTATTCGGTCATATTGTCTAAGAGCACTTCTAGCCCATGAGCTAGTCTAGTAATAACCAAACTATTGTTGATGATCTCGAAGTTAGCCTGATTGAGATATCCACAGAACAACTATAAGAAGATGATGCCTAAGTGCATCTTCTACCTCTGACATATGTAGTATTTTAAAAATAGATCTTCCTTACTAACTACATCTATACCAAGAGCTTGTATATGAGTTACATTTATGGGAATTTTAATCTAGATGCCCTGTATTTGGTAGGATGGTAGAGGTGCATAATGACAATTAACTACCAATAGCTCTACGATTCTATGTCAGGATGGTCCCAATCAAGTAAGATCATACTCGATGTTAATATCATTGGGTGCTCCTAAATGTAAAAATTAACATGGACCAAATATTTATTATAGCTAATACTACGTTCTATACCTAGTGTGTCCTCCCACAATTTCCTCATATCATCTACCTCTAATGTGCTCATGTACTCTAGAGTGAGCTCCCAATATATTAGGTTACTGAAGTTGAAGATATCTGACCACCTAACAAAAGAAACTATTTCACACACCTTATTAGTGAGATTCATTTATCTAAGAATGTCTTGATTGATAAATTTAGGTGTCTCAAACTGTCTAGTATGAAAGGCCTAATATCTCTTTTTTGTGCCTCCTTCTTAAGGTGAAGCAATGGATGATTTGACTGTTTTTTTAGTATCTATTAGAATTTATGGCTCTACTAGAAGTAGTGGCAGTAATGGGGGTGTTTGCTCCAGCATTTGCTACCTCCTTAGGGCGTGTATCTATCCTCTGGGCAGTGGTGCATGATGAAGAGGTGTTGGCATACTCAGTGTTACCATATTCTCAAATACCTAACACTTCAAACTACAACATTTTCTATTTAAAACCTTATTAATCTAGCAATGACTATTCACTTTATAAAAATTTAGACAGAGTTTCCTCTATATTTAGTTAAAACTAGTGTTTTGAAAAACGGACCAAACCGGTCAGTTGGACCGGAGAACCGGAAACCGGAGCATGAAAAGGTCCGGTTTAGCCCTCATTTTTGTGAGTGGTTGACCCGTTCATTTTGTGGTCGGACTGGTAAAAACCCCTGAACAGCTAAAAGAAAGGACTGGCCGGTCCATTTAAAATGCCTTGATTTTAATGATTTCAACTTGAATGAATATTATGATTAGTGATCTTTTTTTTAATTTTTTTGATGAAATATGACTAATGAGCTTTGTTATCTTATTTTGTGTTGTGTTGGTGAACTTTAAAAAAAACTTGTATGTTTTAAAGTTTAAATTAACTTTACAATTAGATAAATAATTAGATAGTATGTTTAAAAATTATCTTATATATATAATATATAAAATAAAAATTTATATATTTATTAGTCACCGGTTCGATCACGGTTGAATTCCGGTTGAACCATTAAACCTTAAATCAATTATTTCTCCAATTCAATCACCAATTCAATTTTTAAAACATTGGTCAGAACTACTTAAGGAGCAGAATTCCAATAACTTGGAACGTTGTGCAACAATGGGGATGAGGGGATGTGCTTTTGTGCCCCTTAATATTCAGGTCTTAAGGAGTGAAAATGTTTCAACTGATGCCTCTCTGCAGGAACTTTAAAGAGTACATAAACTTATAAAAAATGTGCAAAACTAAACAAATGTTCTAATGCTCACTCCTCCCAGCTTGTACCTAATCTCTTAACATTATTTGGAAGTAGATTGTAACTAACTCCTTCATGGACCTATCTAAAACTATAGTAACTGAGAAATTTGGCATCAGTAACAACTGATCGTAGTTCTTTTAAGAAAGTGTATCAATGCTAGTAGTTGATCCTAGAAAATGCTTTGTTGCCAACATTGAGGTGTGACTAGTGCCAAGGTTGTTGTTTAATTGTTATGTTACAATTCTATGTTTAAAATTTGAAGGATATGAAGTACTTTCTATGATATATTCCTAGTTCTACATTTTGTCGTTATTTATACATATTTTCATCTCTGTCTAGTTATATATAAATACATATTTACTAACATAATCATAAATCTTTGAGGAAATGCTAAGAATACAAGCCATTTGAAGGCTAAGAACCCAACACAAACAATTAATTGTTGTGATAATTACGCAAATAGAAAACCCAAAATCAATATGTTTAATTAGAATTGATTGGATTTCAGATTAAGTTCAAGCTTTTATTTACAAAATTTTTGAGTTTCGAATTGGTTTGAGCCTGAGCTCTACAATTCGATCCAACCTTAAACCTAACTATATTAAGAATAATGTTGTTTTATTCTTAAATGACTATATTTTTTTAATAATAAAGCACGTTTAGTATAAGAGGTCTAAAGCATAATTAAGCAAAGTTAAGTCTAAAAGTCAAATCCTTTGGGAGATTTGTGAATGGAACAATAACTAAAATGCTTGAAAGTGAAAAGACAAAGAGGGGGAAAGTAACTCTATAAATAGAGTATTTTGATCGTTACTTTAATCACAAAACTTTTAAAGAGTTGAGCCTTTGGACTTGCTTACCTTAGTTGGGCTTTGAAATATTTAATATTTAAAAAAAAGTTTGGACTTTGGGGCCTATCGAGCCTAAATGGGCTTAGGATCATTTGATATTTTTTAAATGTGTTGGACTTTTAAGCTTAACCCAACTTAACTAGGCTTGGCCTATCTTAATTGGATCTAATTAAAGCCTAATGGACATAAGCTTACTCCAAGTTGCTTAGGTCTAATTGGGCTTCGAGCTATTGGAAGGCTGAACAAGTTTGAGATCGAGCCAAGTTTAATTAGATTTTAGACTAAGTTTGAGTTTTAGAAAATGATTTCAGACCAAACTTGAGCCATAGGGATCTCGAGCCCAACCCAACTTGTTGCCATTCCTATCCGTGACTCTCACCCTATTTGATACTCAAATAAGTACATTCATGAGAATCCCTTAAAACAATCTTAAAAAGGGACTTAGCTTTATCCCAATAATTCTCATATTACGATTATAAGTTTATATTTTCAAGGACAAAAGCTACTTCTTATGATATATTCATAAATGAAGATGACATTGAATACTATTACAAGATAATTATAAATATGTGAAACATGCTCCTTTAAATAAAATATTAAAAAGTTTAAAGTGCGTATATGGAATCATCACTTATACTAATAACAAACATATAAACATATAATTGTGATAAAGATAACATAATATATTCTATTTTCAATAAGATCTCATTTATTGGACAAGTTGCAATATAGGAATGTATCTAAAGGAAAAGAATCAATACATAAACAAAATTCTAAGGTGTTATTTAGAATAAATTTATAAGCATGGACCTTAGATTTCCATTAATGAATTATTAAAGAAGATTTGGAAGTTTTTGTTGTGTTTATTTTCAAGATGATTTAGGTATATATACATATTTGTGTTTGTAACTGAATTATATAAATCTGTATAATTTATATAACTATGATCATGGAATAGCTACAATACATAATTAATCTTTATTATGCCCCTACATGCATAATTATATAGGAAGGACATTTATATTGGAACGATGAATAAGGAACTATTATAGAGAAAGGGGCTTAGTGAGAGAGTTAACTAATTGATTTGTAGTATATATATGGAGTTGTTTGCAAGTCACTTAATCACAAACAATGTGAAAATCAATAGCAATATGCTTCATTGCGAGTGAAACATAGGGTTAGAACATAAGTAAATTGCTTTAATGTTGTCATAAGCAATTTGAATTTAGTAGTAATGAATGCAATGTTATGGCATTCAACTTCAATAGATGATAAGTGATAGTGGATTGTTTCTTAGAACTCCAGTTAATAGGGTTAGAGCCAAGAAAAATAACATAGGCAAAGATATCATGATAAAGAACATAAGTAAGTTTCTCTAATGTTATCACAATAAATTATGCAAGGTTTCAAATTTAAGATAAGTAATTTCTTTTTTCAAAATAGTTAACCAGTCGAATTTAGTGGTAGTAAATGAAATGACATGATATTCGACTTTAATAGATGAGAGGGCGATAGAGGATTGCCTCTTAGAACTCTACCTAAAAGGGCTAGAGCCAAGAAGAATAACATAAGTAAAGATAGAGTGATTTGTAACCAATTAACATTAGCAAAGGCATGAAGAGTACGAGCTGAATGAGATAAGAGAAATTTACTATAACAAGATGTTCCTTTGATATATCGAAGGATTCCTTTTATAACAAGCTAATGTGTAAATGTTGGTTTATGCATGAACTAGACTAGTTTATTAAAATCATAACTAATATCAGGTCTTATGAGTGAAAGGTATTGAAGAGGGCTAAGTACTTGTCAATAATAGGATTGTTTCTGGAAGACCAGTCATCAAGCGTAAGTATTATAGATAGGGGCAATGGAGTGTTGATCTTACTGGCTGTATGTATTCTAATGCATTGGAAAAGGTTGATGATATACTATTGTTAAGATAGAAATAACCTTTTAGAATACTTAGTGGTTTCAATACCTAGGAAGCAATTGAGCTAGCCGAGATAAATAAGAGAGAATTGATTAAAGAGATGAGTAGTGAACTCATATAGCTTTAAAAATTGTTATTGATGAGTATAATATCATCTATACATAAGTATATAGTATATATGACCATATTGTAGATAAAAAGAGAAGTGTCACTCTTAAAATTGATGAAGCCATAGGTAATTAGAAAGAAAAGAAGTTCATTATACCACGCCTTTGGAGCTTGATGAAGAACATAAATTTCTTTATTTATTTTACAAACATGAGTTAGATGTTGGAAATCAATGAATCTTTGTGGTTATTGCATAAAAATACAATTAGGGAGACTACCTTATAGGAGGTATTATTAACATCCAATCGATTTATAATCCATCCACATATTATTGCAATAGTAAGTATAAGCTGAATAGTAACATTTTCAATGACTAGACTAAAGGTTTCAATATAGTTAATGCTAAGATGTTGATGAAACGTTTTTGCCATAAGGTGAGCTTTATAGTGAGCAATAGAGCCATCAAGATTCATCTTAATTTTGTACACTTATTTGCACGTAACAACTTTTGTATAGGAAAGGGAGGGACAAGGGTCTAAGTGCTAGCTTTTTTTGAAGAGCTAAAAGTTCTTCACTTATGGCATCAAGTCAATGAGGATGCTTATAAGCTTGAGTAAATAAGATGGGTTCCATTTCTAGAAGAGAAGTTTATGGACTTGTGTGTAAAAAAAAAACTTCTTGGTTTGTCGATGTTATTTTTGGAACATGTAATCACACCTCAAGATTAAGTTGGTGTTTATTTATAAGGTATATCAAAAGTAATACTTCTGGTAGGTCAGTTTAAATGACAAGTAATTATATTATTAGGTAAAGTGAATGAGATTGTAAAACTAGACATACTAAAGTTATAAGGTAGAGAAGTTGAAACATTAACCTGTATCTGAGTATGTTGAAAAAAACACCATATATTAAGAAATTCATACTTCAAATTAATTTAACCATTCAATACATGTCACTTTTACATTCAACTGGTTTAACCTAATAACATGGATAAAATTTGTATCAATTTGGAAAAAAAATTAAAAGAGAACTTTATGTTCAAGACATCATAAAGCAATTCTTCCTTAACCCTAAATTATCTCAATATAAAATTAAAATGTAAGGAAGAGCTATTAAAACATAAATAATAACCATAAATATGATAAAATGAAAAATATGAGGAAATAGAAAATTAAACATGATTTCTCGGGTTGCCTCTTAAACAACATGTCTTTTTTTAATTATTAGCTCAACTCCATTCGTCCTCCTTAATTTGGTGAAAATTGGATCCTCATTTTTTAATTCAACTACATTTCCAATTGAAAACATTTATAGAAAGCTTTAAGTTGATTCCTATTCACTTTGACCACGTTGGCTATTGCTAAACTTTTAATTTCAACTAAACCAAGTGAAAAATGTTGGTAATAATTAAAGGGCTAACCTAATGGGAGTATAACTTAGCCAAAAATAAATGAAAGGCCTTTGTTTTTTCCGTGTAAATCCTTGTATTCTCATAGGCATCATTACAAATTTCCTCCAATTTTGTTTTAATTTCAACTTCATGAATATCCATTTATATTAAAACTTTTAATAGCCTAATATAAAACTTTTAATAGCCTAATAGGTTTTGTGTTCTAGTTTAACTAATTGGTGATTTGGCTTCCCAAATAGCAACCAATAAGGTAACATATAATGGATATATTATAAGAATTTCTATATGTCCATAAGGCATCATCTAAACACAAACTCCAATCCTTTCCATTAGGGTTTACCATCTTTTTATTGATGGATTTGATTTATTGATCGGATATTTCTACTTGTATACTAATTTATGGATGATAAGTAGTAGACGAATTGGGAGTCACATTATACTTTCTTAATAAAGCCTTTATAGTTCTATTGCAAAAACGTTTTTTGTAGTTACTAATTAGGAATTTTAGAATTCCAAACCTAGAGAAGAATTTAGACTTGATAAAAACTGTAACAACTTTAGAATTATCAATCCTAGTGGCTTTAAAGTCTACCTATTTCAAGACATATTTCACAGTTAGTAAAATATATACATGAACAAAAGATATAGGAAATAGTCTCATCTAATTGATGCCTAAACATAACAAATTTTATAAATTGGTCTAGGGTTTTATGGCATCTCATTCCTTTGTGAGATTTTACATGTCTTTAACAATTATCATATGACTTACAAAAGGAATAGGAGTCTCAAAATAAATTAGAATAATGAAAACCACGTTCTAACACTTCCCTAATTATCTTTTTAGCTCTAAGTGACCTACACAAGCATAAAAATGATAAAACATGAGAATAAAATTAATTTTGCTTTCATAAATGCACCTTCTAATCCATTGTTATCATCATGTTTTCATAAGTAGGAATCATCCTACAAATAGTACTTGGCATCACTCTTAATCTTATCTCATTGAACCTTAGACAAATTAGAATGTAATATGCATGCTACTAACCAAATACTTGACCATATTTGTGTACATATTTGCAATACTTGCTCGTTAGGAAATGTTTCTTACAGGTGTGGTTTATCCTCTATATAGGTTGATAAACTTAAGTGATTAGGGATATAATTTTATGTCTCACTTTTGTCTTTGATTTTAAATCAAATTCATTATTTTTCTTCATCATCAAATGAAGAAGAGCTATATGATTAGAATAAAAAATGACTTTAGTACCAATCAAATAAGAACAAAACTTTTCCAACTAAAAGTTTTTATTTTCAATTCATGGAATAATTTCTGTGGGCATCAATTAAAGTGATAGAAGCATAATAAATGGCATGAGGTGTTTTTTCGATTGTTTGAACCAAAATTACTCTTATTGCTTAATTATTTACATTATACATCTTGAAAAAGCACTCTAATTAAGTGGTTGTATAATTAGGGCAAAGGTCAATAGGTCTTTTGTCTTAGAAAATGCCTTTTTACATGCCTCATTAAACTCAACAGTCGCATTCTTTTGTAGCAATAGATATAAGGGCAATGTTATCTTAGAGAAGTTCGAGATGAATCTTTAGTAAAAGTCTATAGGTCTAAGAAAAGAACAAATTTCCTACACACTAATTAGATAAGGTAAAGATTGTGTATAATATCAACTTTAGCTTTGTCTACCTAACTCCCCTAAAATGAAACAACATGGCCTAGAACTACGAGTTGTTTAACTGTAAAGTGACATTTTTAAAATTTAATGTAAGTTTAATCTCTATGAATCTTTTTTTTTTTTAAAAGTGTAAGATTATATAAACAGTTATTAGATGAGTCTTTATTAACTGTAAATCATCTATAAAGAAATCTATGATATTCTTAACATAGTCTAAAATTATAGACTTAAACTATTTCCAAACAAGTTACGTTCTCATTAGGTCGGTCCTTTTGTAGTTTCTAACGTTTCTCCATATAGTATAATAGAAATTCAGAATCCAAAGATATGGAAGATATTTAAGATGAATGATCAATGCTTAAACCTATTTTATGAAGAATATTAAGTGGAGAATTCTGAAGTGGTGAAATTTGAAGATTAAAATTTTATCACGTGGTAAAGAAAGCATGAAGTCAAGCCAACAATAATGAATAAAGGCACTATTTGGGAGACAACCCAAAGAAAGTTTGTTCCTTTTCTTGTACATATTTACAATTTTCTTATTAAATGCTTCATCTCTTACATTTAATGTTACATTAGGGTCAATGTAGGTTTTAAGTGTGGGAAGGGGAATTTGTTTTTAATGTGTATTTTAAAGTTCTTTTTTGCATGTTAAAAAAAAGAACAAACATTCTCTCTTTTCCTATTTCTTCTGAGATTATACAGTTATAGTTAGAGAGTTGAATTAACTAAAAAATTTCATGGAAACTTGGGTATTTTCTTTTACTTTATGGTTGGTTAGTGTACGTGTTGGACCCCGAAATTTTTCTTGATGAATTAAGCATGATTTAAATGAATTATGAGGTTTGATGGATTAATTTGTGAAGCTAATTATTTATG
>JAOTBA010000001.1:11789337-11802038 GCA_025629845.1 Erythroxylum squamatum | reverse complement strand
AATTAAAGTTTAATTGAAATTAATATTTAATTTCAATTAAATTACTAAAACGTCCTAAGCTTATTATAAATAGGCTTGAGCTCTATGGAGCTAGCACTTCATGCTTAACCTTCTCTGTAAGAGTTACAGAGTTCTCTCGACCTATTCTGTGGATACCGTTAGAGGCCGGACGCTTGTGCTGCTACGGTTGTTGAGATGGATCGGTTTCGGAAACGGTTCGAGGGATGTATCAAGATAAAGATTAAGCTTCAGAATATGGTAGGAAATAAATTCCGCTTTATCATGATTTGTGTTAATCATAGAATTAAATAGATCTTGGTTTTCGGGAAATCAAAAATCACGGAAGCATTTCGTGATTATTCCGCTGCGGTCGGATCAGATCTGGTCCAGATTTCCCAACATCAACTAGTATTTTTGAATCAGCTCCAACAACCAATTCCCGCAGATCTTGACCTTGAAGAAAGGCTTCCATGCATATTCTCCAGTAGTTGTAATTTACGCCTACAAGCTCTTAACACTATATTGAGTGTTTGACCCATTTTCTCTAACCGGATCCAACTAGCTTTGATATCATAAAACAAAAGAAGAGGAAATAAAAGTAGAGGAACATAGCGTTTATGCAAACAAAGAGAAGAAGAAATGAAGTTGTTGTCTTTGTATTTAAGTACATGATCAGAATTGAATAAGGCGAGTGAAGACAACCTCCATGATAGAGTGAACTGGAAATGAAGTTGACATGGGCACTAAACACGGATATAACCTTCATGATTATTACTGACAGAGATCATTTTATTCATAAATGAATAATCATTAAGTATAGTTTTAGCATTATGTTCAAATTCACACACTCTTATGGGTGGCTTATAATCATTTATTTCATACACTAGCATTTGTACATAAAAACCTTAAAGTTCGTTATATCACTGACGCAGCATCTTTGTCGGAAACGACCAAGATTATGTTCAGTTCCCATTTGTCTGAGCCCATAATCACGTAGTTGTAATGAACACATGTAAAATATTGTAATACAATCTATTCATAACAAACAGAGTAATACGTTTGATTTAGGCTTCATTTCATTCTTTGGTTCGGAATCGCGCAAAAGGTGAACAAGTGAGGGAGAGAGAGACATTGAATTCGAGTATTTTTCTCTTTACTTTTCATTTTGTTTTTGGATAGTGAGGCCCACTTTAATAATAAGAACCAAAGTCAGAAAATAACCCCTCCTCTCTGTTTTCCCTCTGTTTTCTCTGTCGATCAATCTGACGTCTCTTTGCTCAAATTCATCTCCTATCCATCTGCAGTATCGTTTCAATTCAAATGGGTAATCTCTTCTTTTCCATTTCCCATGATTCATCTTTCTCCCTCAGTTTGCCTCATTATCATAATGTATGCTGCTCCACCATAACCACGAACCTGATTGACGTTAAATTTGGTAGCTTTTCATGTTTTTCCATTTCTGCATCAATTTTACCAGATCTTTTGGTTTCTTTTTCCGTTAAATGTATTGAATACAACGGATATGATCATTTATTGGCATGCACACGTAAAGTACGAATTATATAACACTGAGAGAGCTGGTTAGTACCGTTTTTATTTGGCTTTCGCACAATTCGATGTGTTTTTCTCCTATAACGTTGTTATATATTTTAGTTGTTGATTTACCTGATGCCATGCGTCGAGGTTGCAGATAAAAAAAGCATACACTCACGTGGTGTGGCACATTTGGGCTGATTGAGCTCCATTTTTTCTTTTCTATTCAATCTGTAAAATTACCTTGCTATAATTTTAGTATATACGCGACGGGTAAGTAGACATTTGTGAAATTATGTATGGATAACATGCTTTTTGCACAAAGATTTTTACCTTTAGAATTCATATAATTATGAATTAATACATGGAACATTTGGATTCCAGCAAACGAGGAAAGTTGTTCCACACAACTTATCGATGGGGATGGAGAATTTAATGTTTCTGGAATCGACCATTTTATCAAGGTGGTGAAGTTGGGGGAATGTGGTTTATCGTATGCTGTAGTCTCCATCATGGGCCCACAAAGTAGTGGTATGTCTTTCTCCTGCTCTGTTATCTTGTTCAACCTTTGGGTTTATGCTTCTCTGCTGATGCTTTCTTGAATATCTGCATGCTATGATCCACATCCTTATTACGAAAACTTAAGATTGGTCATCGTTAAGCGAACTAAGGGCAGGCTTTGACTTGAGACTTGAGACTTTATGCTGTAGTCATTTGAAACTTAGTCAGCTGGAAGCAAGTTTTTATTGATAATCAAAATTCAGAGCATAATACGATAGTTCTCTATCTGACTTTGAAGAGAATTTTCAATTTGACCTAATTCGTATTTTATCATTTGCTTCCTTCAAGTCTGTTGATGAATGAGTCTTATGGTGATAGTTTTCATTGTCTTAAGAGCTTAACCTTTTCTCTTCCATGGACTGTTCAGGGAAGAGCACTTTGTTGAATAATTTATTTCGTACCAACTTCAGAGAAATGGATGCTTTTAAAGGAAGGCACGTTCATCTGTTGCTTTCATTCTAGAACACCTTTTATATGCTTTGATTTTATTATACATGTGTATTTACGTACGTAATGTTTATGTCATGCACATATTTGCATATATGTACGTACATATTTTTTGTTTGAACGGAAAATGAAAAGAAATATTTGGAACTTAGCTAACAAAATTCTATTACGTTTTCAGGTCTCAAACCACCAAAGGCATTTGGATAGCCAGATGTACTGGCATTGAACCTTGTACTCTTGTAATGGATTTGGAGGGTACTGATGGAAGAGAACGAGGAGAGGTGCATATTAAAATTCTTCCCTTAATTTTTAATGCTTTATTCATTTTCATGGTGATAGCCTGAATTTTGCATGTCTTGTTGGTTGTCTATATATCTTTCATGCCTTAACATGAGGGATCGATATTTTTCTAAGAAGCAACTCACCTGCCTACATTTATAATACTGGCTACGTCATATTACTTTTGTTGTTCTGTAGTTTCATATTTTCTATTTCGTAACCAGTTCCTTTGGTGGCATGAACTTGCAAAGCAACGGGTGGAGATATATGAACTCTGTACTTAAAATTAGAATTCTCTTTTTGTTTTGACATATTGATGTTTACTCCCCCTTTGTCATCCTCATCTCATCCTATAGGATGATACAGCATTTGAGAAGCAGAGTGCACTTTTTGCTCTTGCTGTTTCTGATATTGTATTGATAAACATGTAAGTCTTGTTAACTATTAAACGTACTACATTCTTTTGAGTCATGGTTCCCAAAATGTTATTCTGGCATTGTCTTTTCATAAGTTAACCAATTAAACTAATTAGGTGGTGTCACGATATTGGACGTGAGCAAGCTGCGAATAAACCTCTTTTGAAGACTGTGTTCCAGGTTCTTTGCTGTATTTGTCTTCTTAAGCATCTCCTCTTTGACTTCATTTCTGAAATGAAATGGTCCAAAATTTTGAGAATTGTTCACATAGGTCATGATGCGCTTGTTTAGTCCCCGGAAAACAACTTTGTTGTTTGTCATACGTGATAAAACAAGGGTTAGCTCCTTTCTTTTGTATTAATTTTGGGAATTTAGAGGATTGCTACCTTCATCTTTGTGTTTTCTTGTTTTGGATTAAGGCTTTTTGGAGTTGAGCCTTTTTTTTTTCTGTTGCATGTTCCTCTCTTTATATTTTAGACACCGCTGGAGAATTTAGAACCTGTTTTGCGAGAAGATATCCAAAAGGTCAAGGATCTGGTTCTTTTCCTTCTTTTCTAGTTAATCTCAATGATAATAGTCTTTTTGATTTTTTTTTGCTTTTGCAGATATGGGACTCTGTTCCTAAGCCACAAGAACACAATGAAACCCCATTAAGTGAATTTTTTAATGTGAGTTCCCATACTTTTCTCTGAATTGTACTTATTGACTTCCTAGATTCTCTTATGGCTGATTTCATTAATCTATGAACAGGTTGAAGTTGTTGCTTTATCTAGCTATGAAGAAAAAGAAGAGCAATTCAAAGAGCAGGTGGACTATATATTCTGTGATTTGGTTATCTGAAAATTGCTTTAACAGGACCTTGTTGTTTGCTTTTCCAATTTTTCTGTGGCAAGAAAGATAATTGTGTTTCAGATAATTTCCCATGTTTTCATATTTTAATTGCAGTCAACTTATATTTCAATCTTATTAGTTGGTTTCTTTTCTGCTTCAAACTTTCCGGTGTTTTCTGCTTCATAATACCTGTAGACTCATGGAATTAGGTCATCTTATCAAATGAACCGAGATTATCCTTAAGGTATCTTTCCAAAATCTCTATGAATGTAGGTTGCTAGTTTGAGGCAGAGGTTCTTCCATTCTATTGCACCTGGTGGTCTTGCTGGAGATCGACGTGGTGTAGTTCCTGCCTCAGGATTTTCTTTCAGTGCGCAGGAAATCTGGAAAGTTATCAAGGAGAACAAAGACCTTGACCTTCCTGCCCATAAGGTATGTTTGTGAATATGGCAGTGGCTAGTAAATATGCCTTTTCTTCTTCATGTCATTCGTTAGCAGACGATTTGCAGGTCATGGTTGCTACTGTACGCTGTGAAGAAATTGCAAATGAAAAGTTCTGTGGTGTCAATACCAATGAGGTATACAACTTCACATTATTCTTTGATGTTGCTTTTTTCAGTTTATTTTTCTCTCTAAATAGTCCTAAAATTTAAGTAACTGAAAAAGTTGAATATTTATATCACTACCAGGAATGGTGTCACCTGCAAGAGGCTGTACAATCTGGCCCTTTGGTTGGTTTCGGGAAGAAGCTTAGTTCCATTTTGAACACATGCTTATCTGAGTAAGCATGCTATGAATCATAAGAGGATTGAAGCGCTCACGTTTCTGCTATATTGTTTGAGATTCATTGTTTAATCAAATGCTTTTGTTGAGCAAGTGCATTATCTTTGAAGCTCTTGCTTTTTGTTATCCTCTTTCAATATTAGATAAAGCAGGTTTAGGGTATTATGCACGTTGATGCAATTTTCACAACATCTCATTATATGTTGGCGTAGCAGCATTTGAAACTTTTATCAAAATTTCTGAATTTTGGTGATGTACTTGTTAGTTAGTAATGTTGAGTTTTTATCTTTTTGTTTGTTCCAGATACGATTCAGAAGCCATTTACTTTGATGATGGAGTCAGATCTGCAAAACGCAAACAACTTGAGGAAAAATTGCTTCAAGTAATTCATTTGTTTCGTATCACTAAGCTATTATAATTTTTAGATATTCTAGTGAATGTGTTATCTTCTGTACATACCTATAAAGCTGCTGAGTTTTGGTTATAGGTTATTAAAATTTCTAGGAGTCATGTTGATCTGTTGGCAATGACCTCTGGTGATGTTGGACAAATAGAAGATGTATTAACTAATAGCTAAAATACACAAAAATTAGGAAATATGGATGATATTAGGTTGCTGGAATATCCAGTTTAGGTCTGGATTTTAATTTGAAATGCTGAAATTTCAAATTCAATACAGCTGGATTTTTAGGGTTTGATTGCCGGAAATTTAGGCTAGAAATTTAGGGTTTAATTGGCTAAAATTTGGGTTTGATATGGCTAGAATTTAGAGTTTTGGTTGCTGGAACTTTAGATTAGAATTGTTGGAATGTAGTGAAGAACACAAACAATAGTGCGTAGAAATCTAGGAATCACTCATAAGGTCTAAGAATCAGTTTTAGAAGAAAGCATCACACCTTCTAGTCGAAAACTCAAGTTTGGAGAAAAAATTCACAATAATTCTTATTGAAGGGTATAGATAGATATATATATATATATATATATAGAAAAGTTCTTAGAATCCTTATTCTAATAATAATGAGTTCTTAACAAATTTAAATCTTATCCTAAACAATTAGGGTAATATATTTAAAGTAGAATAACATATTTAACTTACTACAACTTTCTATCTAATGAGGAATCCTAACATAATCTAAATTTCAGTCCCTATTCTCTTTGTTTTCAACTCAATTCTCAACCTTCATCCCACCAAATTAAAGCTTATGGTTGACTAATTTTTCTTCTTTTTCTTTAATAGAATTTAAGCTCTTTTGCATCATCAAGTGTATTGGAATAGAAAGAAATTGAATTAAGGTGTGGTTGAGTTGAGTTGTAATGTATATTTGGCATCCAAAAGTACAAAAGAAAGAACCATTAGTGTTAGGATGTGCCAAAATAGAGGTCAGTCCAGTTGGTGGCTAGAGTCTTGCTTTTGATTTGCAATTCACCCCATTTATGTAGTCTTCTTGTTCAGGTCAAAGAGTGGATACACTCATGTATAATATTACGTGCATTATTTGATATGTGGTGAACCTTGTTTTGAACCTAGTTCCCAGATGTTATCTTCAAGCACTTGACGTGCTGCTGATTGTTAATAGTTCTCCCATTTGGCAGCTTGTTCAACCTGCATATCAGTCTATGTTGGGACATATAAGATATGGAACTCTGGAAAAATTCAAAACAACATTTGAGAAGGCTTTGAATGCTGGTGATGGGTTTTCTTTGGCTGCCTGCACTTGCACCCAGTCTTGCATGGCTCTATTTGATGACGAATGTGCAGGTATGGTTACCATTCGTTATGTCATTGCACCAAGTTTAGAGGATGCAGGAATAACATTGAGGAAAAGGACACTATGAATCAAAGGAGAAGAAGCTTGAAGTAGAATATAGTATCAGAACAGAATGACAAGTACAATGTATGATTAAATATCAGGGTTGAAATGATTGTGCCTTTAGTTTCATTTTTACTGCACCTGCATTAATGTATCGGAGTTAGATATGTTGCCTTAGTTAAGGATCTTCTTTGAAGAATGGATCAAATAAGTACCTCATGTTTACAGAGGTTGTCATTGAACAAGCTGACTGGGATACATCGAGAGTTAGGGACAAGCTTCAACGAGATATTGAGGCACACGTTGCTACTGTCCGCTCTGTCAAACTGTCTGAAATTACTTCTTCCTTTGAGGTTTGTAGTTTTTGGATTTCAACTTCTCTAAGATGCTACTTCATTTATTGATTGCTGATATAAGTGAGCCGTATTTTTTGGTGATATAAGAAGAGAAATTTCTCTGAATTTCTGTGGGAAATTGTGGATGTCATCAAATTAAGATTGAGCTACTGTAAAGCTTGTATATATTTTTTCTTTTAAGTCAGATTGAAGTGGAATTCAAGTTTAACATGTACCTGCTATTCCTTGGTTATTGATAGTTTTGGCAATTTTCCATTTTCATAATAATCAGGCCATGACAAATTAGCGCCACCTGGAAAAGCTTGTTATTGACAATCCATAACAGTAGGCAGATGGTTATAGGGCATAAGATGTATACTTATCTGGGTTTTTGAATTTTATACACTTGAGTTTGCCCGGACCATCTGCAGGGAAAGCTAAATGATGCATTGTCTGGACCTGTTGAAGCTCTTTTGGATGGAGCTAATAGTGAGACCTGGTTTTCAATAAGAAAACTTTTGAGGCGTGAGACAGAATATGCAGTCTCTGGTCTTTCTAATGCACTTTCAGGGTTTGAAATGGAGGAGGAAACTAAGGAACTTATTCTTGCAAGACTGGAGGACCATGCAAGGAATGTGGTTGAAGCAAAAGCCAAGGAAGAAGCTGGAAGGGTCTTAATGCGTATGAAGGATAGGTAGCAACCGCTTGCAATATTCCAAACATGTTTGTTCCATTGTCTTGGGAATCCAAATAATGGGATTGTCTGTGTAACTCTTGCACAGGTTCTCAATGCTGTTTAGCCGTGATTTTGATTCAATGCCACGAGTTTGGACAGGGAAAGAAGACATCCGGGCAATTACAAAAACTGCTCGCTTCGCGGTATGCTACGGGTTGTATCATCAAATGTCAACTTTTATTTTTATTGTGCCTTTCTGGATATTAGTTATCTGCAACTTTGTTCAACCTTTTGCAGTCTTTGAAGTTACTGTCCGTCATGGTTGCCATTCGTTTGGAAGATGAAGCTGATAACATTATGAAAATATTATCTTCCGCTTTGTTGGATAACAACAGCAATAAAAGTGTTGCAACTCATGACCCATTGGCTTCAAGCACCTGGGAAGAGGTGGATTTCCTGTCAATACTGATATTTCTTCTTATGCAGCTTTCCTGTCAATACTGATATTTCTTCTTATGCAGCGTTCAATTGCACACTACAAGACATCGTATTTAATAAATTAAAGAATTTGCTGATTCCTGCATGTAGAATCGGGTTTTATGGGACAAAGTATTTGTAATTCTGAAAAGCTCTTTGCAAGTTTTGATATTTATATAAATGGCTTAGATGTTGGAACTTGGACCCTGCCAATTCATATTTGGAGTTTGATGTTTGGAATTTCCTTTATTAACTGTGAAGTTTTACTGGATCCTGTTGAATTCATGGTCATAGTCTTTGACAAAATATTTGTTACGCTGGCACATGCATACTGCTAATCATGTTTTTCCGGATGTCTTGATTCATTTGATAATTAAAAATATGTTCTGAAAAAATATATATATGCGCAATATATATATATATTGTGCTCAGTCATCACCTTTCCATTCTCTTGGGAGTTCTATTTCTCTTTTGAGGGACCATCTTTCCACAACAAAGCACTGTTTAGTACTTGAAATGGTATTCGCATATGCAGATTCCTCAATCAAAGACCTTGATAACACCTGTCCAGTGCAAATCACTTTGGAGGCAATTCAAGTCGGAAACAGAATACAGTGTCACTCAGGCTGTTTCTGCTCAGGTATGCAAGCCCCTCACAGTAGTCCTTTCTCTTCCTTTATCTTTACTCTCATCTCTTTTCATTGAGTTATTTAACGTGGAATAGAAAGAAAATACCCTCCTTTGTCCTTGCAGATCTTGGAATTTCATGAATATGGTTTGTGTTTGGGACAAAGCCCCTATAAAGAAGATAAAACATATATGTAGCCTTGAATTAGAAACTAGAAGGTACTGGGGAAACACCTTACGTTTTATGTCTATTAGATGACTGGACATAGGTGTGTAGCTTGTCATGGTTGACATAAGTCGGCGATATATAGTTTGCAGAAGATGCAATGGTATAAAACCTTCCAGTCTTCATTTAATTCTTTCAAAATTTGTATAGGCAGTAAATGTTAAATTTATTGTGTCAAGTGGCAGAAGTAACCCCTATTACTGGTCTACCTACTGATAATGCACGTCATTCTTTATAGCATTTACATTTGCTGTGCCTTTTCTTTTATCTAGTCGGTAAGAGATTGATATGATTGTGATTCAAGGTTCCTCCCTGCGTGTGTTTTCAACAATGCTCTGAGCAAACTATAGTCAGGCACCACACTATTCCTGTACATTCACTTTGTTCCAAATTTTCCATGAATTTTGCCTGTATTTAATCTATGATATGTTTTTTGTTCTCCTTTGATTCTATATTAGCTGGAGAAAACTTTCTGGATCTATAGATATCTCCATCTCTTTCGCACTTTTCTTTTCAGTTTACTTATTCTCTCTGTCAATAACCAGGAAGCTAACAACCGTAGTAACAACTGGTTACCTCCTCCATGGGCCATTATTGCATTGTTCGTGCTCGGATTCAATGAGTTTATGACTATTCTAAGGTCTATCTTGTGAACAGCACCTTGTAATTATTATGCTTTGTGAGAAGATCATATTGCATCCTTTGCTAATGGAGTGCCTCCTTTTTAATGGCAGAAATCCTTTCTATCTTTTTGTCATCTTCGTATGTTTTCTGCTCGTTAAGGCCTTATGGGTGCAATTAGACATTTCAGCTGAATTCCGCCATGGCGCTGTGAGTGTTAAACTATCTTTTCATGGCTTAGATCTTGATTCCTAGGGGAAGATATTTCAGGAATAGTGTTATCTTCGGAGCATTCAGTTTGGTGCATCAATTTTTATATCCTCAAGGAACTGTTGTGAAATCTTTTTAGCCCAGTACTTAATGCTTTAATCATAGGATGGGACTCTGTTTCACTGATATAAAGAATTTGTTTTCTCTCTATTTAGATTGTAGAATTCAAAAAGTTTGTCCATTCAAAGTAAGGATTTAGAAGCCTTTATTTACTAGTTTTAATATTTTGCAGTTGCCTGGGCTGATTTCCTTGTCTTCAAAGTTCCTTCCCACTGTTATGAACATTCTGAAAGGATTAGCTGAGGAAGGGCAGGAAGCTGCAACTAGTGATTCCCAGGGAAACCCTCCTAGAGGAACAAAGAGTTTTCAGAATGGAGTTATAACCGGCAGCAATATGTCATCAAGTGCCTTGTCTGGGGTAACTTCATCAGCAAATGAATCTGCGTACTCGAGTTGCCCGAAAGAAGAGTAAATGAATCAGTTATGCGCTTGTAAGAGAACTCTGAAGATGTCAGTGATTCTGCTCATTTTATGGTACATAATTATCCTGCCCCATAAATGCGCTAGGGGGAATAGATTTTGAAGGCACTATTATTATAATTATTTTTTTGTCCGGGTGCCAGTGATTGGTTTTGAGATAAACTCCATTGAATTGTATCTCCTGTTTGCTGGACAATGGCCATGGCTTCTCTTACGATAAGATGCAATTCAAGTATGCCAATTCGGAGGCTTGGAATTTAAGTTTTGTGAAAATCACACTACTCAGTTATCGGTTATGCTTTCTTTTGTTTTTGTTTTAGGCTTTACTATTTAAGAGAGTGGGTGACTGACTGGTTTTGCAATGTGAAAAGGAGGCAATGCTTCATTTTTCATGAGACTCTGTTTGACACAATGAATACAATTAGCTTCAGACTAACATTTTTTGCTTTTAAAGATGATTCTGTGGGGCTTATGAACGAGTCAGGAGTTTGTACGAAGGTTAGGTGCATGGCCTTATATTTCTGTATAATCATAATATTCCCACAATGACCCATGGTTCAACTCATAAATCGACTACAACACTGTCAAGTGCGGAGGTCATAGTACATTCTGTGCTTAGAGATCAGAGAAAGAGATATTAAAAAACACTTGTGGGTACCATAAATTCTTCAAATCGGATCTTGCCCTTTCTGTGGGGTATCTAAATCACGGACAGGTTTCTTGGGGCTGGATGGAAATGAGCAATGCACGTTTGTACCAGGAAAGCCATGAAATAAATGAGCCTATCGCAAGAGTAATATCATTTAGTTTAATTTGTTGGTTAGTTTGATGTGGAGGAGTACCATCATTGAAAGCGTTTGGTTCTTTGTTAGACAAATTAAGGTGTTGTGAGTTCAGAAATGTATTTATCTATCCATCATGTTCTGTCAGCTAATGTGTTTGCCTGAGATTGGGTGAGATCAAACTATTCCCTCAATTGTTGGGTAAAATATCATCGACTAACTTTGCCTTTTTCCGCTTTTACTTTAAAAATATTAGGTTTCTTAGTGTGATGGATGAAAGCAGAAAAGTTGTGATGTTGAGCAAATTAAATGGTTAGTTCTTGAAAGATTATCTATGAACTCAACTGTCCAATCAATAGTAGGGTTTTTTTGATTGCTAAAGAGTTATGATGTTGCTTTTGGTTACTCTCATATTGATTAGCCGAAGTTGTGTTAGAAACAGAGACTAGTGAATTAAGAAAAATAACAAAAAAAAACCTCTGTATATATTTCATTAATGCAGAATAATACTTATATAAAAATACAAAACAACTCTTAAACTTCTCAAGAAACTAAACACATTAATATCTATTTGATAACCCACCCATAATTTGAAATAGACTCATAGAGATAATAACATATTTATTTTAAGTTTATATTTTCAAAACTCCTCCTTAAACTCAAATTTGGTTATGCCAAGTCTTGTTTTCAGTCTTGCAAAATCTTTAGCCTTCAATGCCTTGGTGAAAATGTTTGCAATTTGATCATGAGATTTCACATACTTGAGTTGCACTTCCTTCTTGTTGATATACTCAAGTATAAAATGAAATCTTATATTTATATGCTTGCTCCTATCATGGAAAAAGGATTTTTTTTCTAATGCAATTACAGATTTGTTATCAACAAAAATCTCAATAGCTTCTTCTTGTGACATATACATCATTTTTAACAATTTTCCCAACCATACAACATGACAAACACAAGCAATAGCAGCTACATACTCTACTTTACATGTTGAACGAGTTACGATGAGTTGCTTCTTTGAACTCCAAGTAAATACAACATCTCCAAGTCTACATAGAAAACCAATAGTATTTCTTCTATCATCAACATCACCTCTTGAATCATTATCGCTATAGCCAACCAGATTGCAATTATGGGAAGATGAATAAAACAAGCCATAACTAAGAGTTCCTTTAACATATCTCAAGATCCTTATACTAGCCTTAAAATGAGTAACTGTTGGAGACTTTTACATATTGACTAATAATTCCAACTCCATAAAGAATATCATGTCTAGAACAAGTCAAGTATCTCAAATTTTCAACAAGCTTTCTGTACACAGTTGAATCCTATTGGACCCTGAACTTTTCTTGAAATTTTGAAGTATAAATTGTCATAAAATGAGGAATTTGGGTTAAATTATTCATGTGCAAAGAGAAAGAAAATTTAAGAATGTAAAGTGTTATATGAGTTTAAGATAGGTGAATTATGCTTTTGTTATTGATGTTTATGATTAATTATGGCCTAAAATGGTGTTTTGAGTTTAAATAGAATTGATAGTGAA
>JAOTBA010000001.1:11774570-11789237 GCA_025629845.1 Erythroxylum squamatum | reverse complement strand
CTTTTGATTTTGTTTCCGCTTTATGATTTCCGATTCGATTTGTGTTTCGCATTTAGTTTGGCCCACTTTCGGGTTTAGGATCCGTTCGTTTGTTTCGCTTTCTGTTTTCTGTTTTTCCGGTTGGGGTCCGGTTCCAAAATCGGATCCCAGCAAATCCACCTTTTCACTATCATCAAATCTTAACAACTTTACTTCACATTCAATTGGTGTAGAAACCAGTTGACAAATTTTCATGTTGAATTCTTTCAAAATCTTCATTGCATAATTCTTTTATGAGACAAAAATGCCTTCATCAGATTGCTTCGCTTCAATTCTAAGATAATAGGGCATAAGCCCTATATCAGGCATCTCAAATTCTGCAGTCGTCTTCTTTTTAAATTCATCAAATAAGGCTGAATTGTTTCCTGTAAACATCAAGTCATCAACATACGAACAAACAATTAACATATCACCGTTCTCCTTTTTCTTCATATAAAGGCCATATTCATGTGGACATTTTATGAACTCCTTTTGAGCAATGTAATTATCAATGTGTCTGTTCCAAACTCTTGGTGCTTTCTTTAAACTATATAAGGCCTTCTTCAACTTCAACACTTTATCTTCATGACCTTTGACAACGTATCCAAGAGGTTGTTCAATATGAACATCCTCCTCCAAGTGTTTATTCAAAAAGGCAGATTTGAGATCCATTTGATAAATTCTCCATTTGTTTTGTGCAACCAATGCCATGATTAATCTGATTATTTCCACACAAGCAACAGGAGCAAAAACTTCATCATAATCAATGTCTCGTTATTGGCTATAACCCTTAGTAACCAATCTAGCTTTTAAATTCTCCACTACTCCTCTTCCAACAACATGCTTGTCTTTTGGAAGGATTTCCAATCTCCATGTATCACTTTTGTGAATGAAATTTATTTCTTCATCCATAGCCTTTCTCCATTTTGATCTTCTACTGCATCTTCAAAGTCTAATGGTTCTGCGCCTGCAAACAAACAAGAAAGAGCAGAATCGTTGGTTTCATTATGTCTAAATAAATGTCTTGAAGACTTCTCATCCTTTGAGGCCTTTCGGATGAGCTTTAAGATCTCAAATCAACATGAGTTGATACTAGAGAAGACACTCTAGTAGATATAAGCTGTTTCATTTTCATTTTGAATAAAATCAACATCAAACATTGGAAGAAAGTTGTAATCTTCCTCTTGATTTTCCTAGTTCTAGCAATCATCTTCATCAAACTTGGCATCTTAGCTAAAATTAATCTTTTTGCTTCTAGGGTTATAAGGTCTATATGTCTTAGACTTTGCATCATAACCAATAAACACAAGCTTCTCACTTTTATCATCTAGCTTTACTCTTGTTTCATTAACAATATGAGTATATGCAACATAACCAAAAACTCTTAAATGAGAAAGGGTTGGTTTTTTTGTCATTCTATGCCTCTTGAGGAGTAATTTTCTGCAAGATTTTTGTAGAATATCTGTTGCTTATTTATACAACTGAAAATACAGCTTCTACTTAGGATTCTTTAGGCATATGTTTGCTCTTTAACATGCTTCTAGTCATGTCAAGAATGGTTATGTTACCATTTTGTTGTGGTGACCTTGGGACTGTCAAAAATCTTCTAATTCCATGAGATTCGCAAAAATCATCAAATTGTTTGGAATTTGAACTCACCACCTCTATCTGTTGTCAAGGCTTTAATCAAATAGTCACTTTCATTTTCCACCAGCATTTTGAATTTTTTGAAGGTCTCAAAAGTTTTAAATTTCTACTTCAAAAAATAAACTCAAGTTTTTCGATGAAAACTTTAATAAAAAACATGGAATACTAATTCTTACTAAGAGAGAAAGGATTAATTGGGCCACATATATCAGAATGTATAACTTGGAGTGGCTTTGATGATCTTGAAAATGACTCTTTTGGAAAGCTATTTCTGAAATACTTCCCATAAATACATCCTTTGCAAATCTAATTTGGATGATCAATAAGAGGCAAGCCATGCACTATATTTTCTTGCATCAATTGCTTTAAACTATCAAAGTTCAAATGTCCCATTCGTTGATGCCAAAGTCAAGAAGAATTTGACACATAAGTTCTCAAACACTTCACATTATCAGTTTGAAGTTTATGAGAAAACATTATGTTCTTTGACATTTTAACTTTAGCAATTAACTTATCTTCATAATCTCCAATCATTAATTCACTATTCTTTAATCGAATATCATAGCCTTTCTTCAAAAGTTGGCCTAAACTCAAAATGTTTGCTTTGAGCAAAGGCACATGATATACTTGGGAAATAAATTGATGAGATCCATTTTTAGCCAAAATCAGAATATTACCTATCCCTTCAACATTCACATTTCTGTCATCTCCAAAAGAAATAATTCTTTCAAAAGATTCATTCAAAGAAATAAAAAAGTTTTTCTTGTTTGTCATGTGGATGCTTGCACCGCTGTCCAAAAACCAGGCTTCTTGATATTTTTCTTCATTATACGATAATAAGAAGGTTGATTCTTCTTCATTTTCTCCTTTTGCGCAATAGGCTT
This sequence comes from Erythroxylum squamatum, assembly GCA_025629845.1. Classification (NCBI taxonomy): domain Eukaryota; kingdom Viridiplantae; phylum Streptophyta; class Magnoliopsida; order Malpighiales; family Erythroxylaceae; genus Erythroxylum; species Erythroxylum squamatum. The sequence continues at coordinate 11,786,688 of JAOTBA010000001.1, read as the reverse complement.
TGTCTTCCTTTTCTGCTCCATTTATACATTCAAAGGCATATTGATCATATTTTTCACAATTATAACATTACACATACGCTCTTTTACCACCCATTTTGTTTCAAGTTCCTCTGCCACGCCCTCTTACTGATTGCCTCTGATTTGATCTTCAAAGTTTTTAGAGTTTCTATCAAACCTTCCTCTTCCTTTACCTTGATAATTTCCATGTCCATGACCACAAATCTGCCTCTTCCTCTTCCTCTTCCTCTTTGAGTAAAATCCTTCTTTTCCTCCTTTTCTTTTGAAGACAATTTCGAAAGAAGAGCTTAATCAGATTGATGCTCCTTCTCTATCCTCCGCTCTTCATGAGCTTGCAATAAGCCCATCAACTCATCAGTAGACATTGAACCTAGATCCTTTGATTTTTCAATTAACAATACTTAAATTTTGGATCTAAAGACCGCAAAATCTTTTAAACAACATGAGAATCTTGTAGAATTTCTCCATATCTTCTGAGTTGGTTAACAACTAACTGAACTCTAGGAAAATATGAAGAAATTGATTATGAGCTTTTCCTAGACTCGAGCTCAGCTCTCAAGGTTTGAGGACGTACTTTAAGTACCTTTTCACTGCCTTTGAAAGAATTTTGCAGAATTTTCCATGCTTCTTTGGCACTTGAAGTACTTGAAACTTTTCAAACATGCTTTCATCCAAACACATATATGAGAGAAAAAGCTTGTTGGTCTTTCTTTCGAGCTTTATGTAGAGCATCCCTCTATGCTTACATCAAAGCATCTTCATTTTCAGGCTGTTCAAGTCCTTTCTCAACAACATCCCATGCATCTTGCGATCCAAGCAAGGCTTGCATATGAATACACAAATTACCATAACTCACTTTGGTGAGTTTTGGGAATTGAAAGGCCTCCATTCATCATTGTTGGACCAAAACACAGCTTTGATGCCACTTTGTTAGAAACAGAGATTAGAGGATTTAGAGAAATAACAAAAAAAACCACTGTTTATATTTCATTAATGTAGAATAATACTTATATAGAAATACAAAACAATTCTTAGACATATCAAGAAACTAAACACATTAATATCTATTTGATAACTCACACATAATTCAAATAGTCTTGTAGAGATAATAACATATTTATTTTGAGTTTATATTTTCAACAAGTTGAACTAGTAATATTTCCTTACATATTAACCATTTGAGTTTAGACATGCCAACTTTTGAGCTCAACATCTTTTCTTCCATACAACTTTATGAACTCTACAACAATGCAAGCCTCTCTAAGCATTGAAAGTGAGCAAAGAATACCCATATCAAGTTCTCTCCTTGCAACCCCTCTTTTCTATAGTTTGTAATAAGATCATTTTCTTGTACTTCCACTAACAAATGGGTATATAAGTAACAAAGTCCCTCTCTTCCATTTTTCCACTAAAAAACCACTCTCTTGCATAGTTCCGCTAGATTTAATCAATAAAACATAAATTTTAGTAATGATTTTGTGCTTTTTAATATTAGAAATTGGGTACCTAAATTTTGTTTGCACACGCACCAAGCAAATTTAGCATAAGTTCTGGTGATGAAGATGACTACTAGGAATATTAAATAAGGCATTTTTTTTCTAAATACTAGCTAAATTTTAGAAACTATCCTATTCGACCATGTGAAATAAGCCCTCTCATTTAAAGTCAGAAACTTTTTGCCTTCTAAAGAGTCAAAAAGCTTAAGAATTCTGCCAAATTTGGATCCTTAAACATTGCTAATCTTATATTACAAAGTGTCAAACTTCAATGTAGAATAGTAACTAGCCAAGAGAATCCAAAGAGTATATAGATCTGTAAATTGAGTAAGTGCTGGGCTTTACTAGATATCAGACCAGGTGATGGATTTCTCAACTGTCTATACACCAGTTGGATCACAGCAGACTCAATCAAATGACCATTAATTCGTTCTCCAATCGTGCATCGATGCCACCATAAATGATCTTTCCACATCCAGTAGTAATTTTAGTCAATCTTTAATACAGTTGAGAAAGAACAAGAGCTATAATCTTCTGTTGGTCTTATTATTTCTCTTATCTTGGTGCACATATGGTCTTTCTTCAGTTGGCTTTGTTAAGAAGTGAGGAGATTTAGAGAGGAGAGAATTGTTTAAAAGAAGAGATTATATTTCACTTAAATGATTTTAGTTCAAGTGCAAAGAGGTATTTATAGGTACAAAAATGGCTCTTTATATCTAAGTACATGAACCCATTAATGAACCCAAAGAAATAAATAAACCATACATGAACTCAAAACTATACATGGACCAATATTTAATTATGCAACTAATACATGAACATAATTAAACTCCTAACAGTGAACTTAAACATCCATGTATCTAGACTTTAAACATGCATGTATCTAAATCAACTTTCAAATTACTCTTCAATAGTCCCCCTTAATTTGAAATTTTCTTTCAAACTCCAAGTCTTGTCCTCAAATGTTGAAAAACTTCAAATTTGAGTGATTTAGTAAAAATATCCGCAACTTGATCATTAGTCCTCACATGTTTGGGCTCCACTTCATTCTTTTGCTTGTAGCCTTTAGCAATGAGCCTTACTTTATATTTCTCTACATCTCCATTGACATTCTTTTTTATCTTATAGACCCATTTGACTCCAATAGCTTCATGACTTTTAGGAAGAGTTGATAATTCCTAAGTATTGTTTTTCTTTATTGCCTTGATCTCCTCCTCCATGGCTTGTCTCCATCTTTTGTCCTTCATGGCCTCCCTAAAATTTAATGGTTCACTGTTTACAAGAAGACAAAAGAAATTACTTACATCAACATCATTGATTTCTTCTGTCTGTTCATAAATATCATAAATACTCATTTTTCGTGCTCCATCACTTGAACTTTCTCCATGCATGGACGAAGAAGAATGAGGCTTATTTGGAGAAGCAGGTGGAGTTATCTCTTGAGTATTTGTTGTGGTTTCTTGCTCTTCATCTTCAAAGTATGGGAAAAAATCATAAGTGCATTCTTCTTGTGTCTCCCAATGCTATGTTGCTTCTTCATCAAATTCAACATCTTTGCTCACAATAATCCTTCCATTGCTTGGATTGTACAATTGGTAGCCTTTGGAATTTTGATCATAGCCAATTAATACATGCTTAACACTTCGATCATCGAGCTCAGATCTTTCTTGTTGCAGCACATGAGCATATGCTATGCTTCCAAAAACTCTTAGATGAGCGACACTAGGTTTCATTCCATTCCACGCTTGTTGCGGAGTTTGATCTTTGACATTTCTCGTTGGAGACCGGTTTGACAAATAAACTACACAAGAAATAGTTTATGCCCAAAATTCTTTAGGCATATTTTTGGCCTTCAACATACATTGAGCCATGTTAAGAATTGTTCTATTCTTTCTTTCGGCAACTCCATTTTGTTGGGGCGATCTTGGGACTATTAACGAACAGAGGATTCCATTTATTTCACAGAAATCAAGAAACTCCTTAAATGTAAACTCGCTTCCTTTATCGGACCTTATGGATTTAATTGTATAGCCACTTTCATTTTCCACAAGTTCCTTGAACTTCTTAAATGCTTCAAATGCTTCTGATTTCTGCTTTAAGAAATAAACCCATGTTTTTCTATTATAATTGGTTAGGTCGGTCGTGCTAGGCCCAGGCCCAAGCCCAAGCATAGAGGCATAGATGACCCATTCATAGATGGTGACTTCCCATTCATAAGAGAAGACCTAAACCTAGTAGGTATTTTTCATATATAAGTTCATTACCTCATCATGGAAAAGGTACGACATTAGAACCCTATTATTCTTTGTTCCTCGCCACCAAAACCTTTACAAAAAGACTAACATGAGCGTCGGAGGGGCTTGCCGGCTATCAACCCCCGGTGTGCCTTATTGTTTTGCAGGTACCTCTGAGCTTAAGTCAACCAACCTCATGGATCCATGCAGCAACGTCCAGCTCCATCAGAATCAGGCAGAACCAATAACCATAGCGTCATTTGATGGTTGTCTCACATGTGTTGATGAACTATGTGAGAACACAAAACTAATGTCACATGTACCATAACGCTGTAGCTTGGACCATGTAAAAGCTTGGATATTTCTTAATCCCACATTACATAGTTAAAATGTCAACGTACCCAGTACACAAGTCTTGTCGCTTTGCGAAGATTTGGAGAGGCTTATCAATATACGCAACCTTATCTTTGTATTTTTATAAAGAGATTGTTTTCGTAATTTAAACTTGTGATCTTCTAGTTATAAAAGAGCAACTTTTATCAGTTGCACTAAGGCTCTTTGTCTCACAACACATAGTTAGTCCCATTAAATGAACTAATGATGGGCAATGTCAAGTTTATCTATCATAGTGTAAATATCTAAATGAGTGCAAAACATATCCAAATTTTGTAAAGATAGAACCAGAAAAGAACAAGCACACTTGATATCCCTTGGAACTAGTCAAAACTAAACCAGAATTGACTTTCTTAAGCAACTGGACCAGTTTGATTGAATCAGAAACATGCACAGCTATTACTAACGAAATTATTTATAATTAATTATCCAAATGTTATATACAATATTAATATTTGCAATCAATCTTGTTTTATCATGCAACATTATATTTTAATTACTATATCCTTCCGCAAACTTGAATGCCAATCAAAAGTACACCCAAATCAATTTTACTTTTACTTTCCACAGACTTTATACCAGAAATTACGCATCATTTTCTCACGCTTAACTTTGCCAACGTCTGATAAAGTGCCCAAAGAGCAGATAAAACTAGGGCAAACACCTTGATTCCTGATATGGACATTTGTCAAGATAAGAACTGCTCCATTTATGGTCCTTGATCATTACTAAAACTAGTTTGATTACTTCAAAGTCTGGGACTAATCATGTATTTTAATGGAGTTACTGGATTGCATATGGAAACCGCATTTTCTTGAGACCAACCCCAACTTGGTACTTTTAACATGTTTTGGGATTTCTACTCACTTTTTGAGTTGGAAGCGAACTCAAAAGTAGCTTTAGTCTTCACTTAAGAATATCATAGTCAGCTTTTTACTAGATTATTTTCAAATGAGAAGATTTAATTGGGTTCATATTGGAGGGGACCATTGCAGGTTTCTTTGCTCTAAAGGGACCAATTTATGGAGAGCATCATGACTCACTGCTCTACTTAGTATCCTCTGCGACCCTAACTATTATATATAAGCATGTTTGCAATATACTAATATGAGCTTTGCACTTCGAATGAATTGTTGTTCGTACAATTCAACTCATGCTCATTTGCTTCTTATTTGAAAAGATCAGTGGTCCATCAACTCTTTTTGCATTCGATTTGACTTTGAGTTTAATTAAAGTTTTAAATTAAAAATTGCCTTCATAAAAGAATTGTTACTATATAGTATATCCGTAACCTTATTTCCGGTGATTTTTAAATTTACATTAGTCTACCACACTTAAAAAGGAGACATGATTCTCTGTTCATTTTATCCTGTCCTTATCTTGTCCCATAAATCTCAGTCATCCATTTATGTAGGACCTACGCGAGACCCACATAAATGAATGGCTGAGATTCATAAGACAGGGTAAGGATAGGGTAAAATGGACAAAAGATCCCGACTCCTTAAAAAGATAGTATAGAATCTGAAAAAATAGAAGAGACATTTATATCTCTTAATTGGGTGTCTAGATTTTTATGATTAAAAAAATAAAAATTTATGTTTTAATTCAATTCAAACTTGTAAGTAGTGTATCTGAAAATTGTCCAGCTATGCTTACGATGTAGGCCAGCTATTGGACTCTCTTGAATAATTTATAAACTTGGGATACTTTATTATATGATCTTCAATTCTCCATTTCAGCCTCCACTCTTATAATCTTAATCTACCATGCATGGTGGCACTCCACTTCACTATAGCATCTTCCTTTTGTTTATTGGTTCTCTAACCTTCACCAGAATACCAGTTCCATCTTAATCTTGAAATGGACGCACAGAAGAGCGGCCACTCATTTGGGAGCACTTGTAAGAGAGTTCAAGAAGAGGCAACATGCACGAGCAGTTTTTGTTTCTTTTGCACCATGAACGAGCCAGACCCATCTCTCAGAAGAGCCAAAATCACTCAATATTTGAGAGAAATGCCTTCCACCGATGACCAAGAACATGTCTTGGTGTTAAGTGGCCTCTGGAACATTGCCATGACTCACCCTGATGACCCTGAATTCCCATCCCTTGGTATCTTTGAATGCATGGGAAAACTGATTGATAGAGGCATCAAGGACAAAGAATGGTTAATTAGAAGCCAAAACATCTACATCCCGTATTATGCAGCTCATATCATAGGTTCATATACCATGAACAATTCCCAGTTTGCAGAAAAAGCCGCTGGATCAGGTGTCATATTACCTTTATTAGAACTTCTCAGGGGGAAAATCAGCTGGGTTGAGCAACGAGTTGCTGTTCGAGCACTAGGTCACCTGGCTAGGCATGAAAAACCCTTTGAAGCTCTTGTAGAGCATGAAGTGCAGATTGTAGAGTCAGCCATGGAAACAGCTAGGAACTGTCTCAAACACGTCTACAGAAGTTTTATCGCTGTGGAAGATAGTAACCGATTGAACTACCATCGTGACCTTCTTACAAGAGGGCGAGGAGGGTTGGAGAAAGAGAACAGAAAGGCTGAGGAATGGGCTGGTCAGTTGCAAAGTTGGTCATTGTATCTCTTGAACTGCTTTGCTTGCAAGCACAGAACTACGAATCTTATCTGCAGCAAACGCTTCTTGAAGGATTTATGTGGCATGTGGGATGTCTTAGCTAATTGCACATCACCTGGTGGACTGGGGTTGATAAGAACTTTGTGCAACTCCAAAAATGGAAGAGAAAGCATAGCAAATTTGAAGGAAGTAGTAGAGAGTCTAGGAAACATCTCAAGATCTTCCAGTGAATGGAAGTATATGGCTATTGAGTCTCTCATCTTACTTCTAAAAGACATGGACACACGATACAAGGTCATGGACATCGCATCTTTATTCCTGGTGGATTTGGTTGAGCTAAGAAACCTTGGTAAAAGAAGAGCTCTGGGAGAAGCTATCAGTCAGACATTGTTACAAGATTACCATAAGATCAAATATGGTGACCTGAAGTTGAAGAGCCAAAATGCAGAGAGAGCATTGAAGGAGACGTGGGAATTGAAGGTGGAAAGAAGAAAGAGAGAGAAGCTAATGTCTGAGCAAGAACTGAATGAGAAAAAACTACTTGTGGGTAAGTTGAAAAAAGAAGGGAACAACTTCTTTTGGTCCGGTGACATTGAGAAAGCTATAGTAAACTACACTAAAGCTCTGGAATGTTGCCCACTAAAGAGGAGAAAAGAGAGAATAGTTCTGTATAGCAATAGAGCTCAGTGTTATTTGATGCTTAATGACCCAGAAACTGTCATTAGTGACACTACTAGAGCTTTGAGCCTGTCCACTTGGGTGAGTCCTCACATCAACAGCCTGTGGAGAAGATCCCAGGCTTACGACATGAAAGGGTTGGCTAAGGAGAGTTTAATGGACTGCTTAATGTTCGCCAGTGGCCGTAGGAAATCAAAGCAGACCAGAAAACATGTCAAGATCCCGTATTATGCAGCACGAATGATTAGCAAACAGTTGAATGCCACGTGGATTTTTGCAGCCGCCGCTATGTCAAGGAACAAAGCGGAGGGGAAAGTGGTAAGCTCCGACAAACCAGAGACTTGTGACAACATGGTCAAGATGTCGAAGATTCATAAGAAGAAGGGTGAGCAACGTTCTTGAATTTCTTCCAACATTCTTTTTATAAATTAAACAATCATAATGCTTGTGATACCGGAGATTATTCTAACGTTAATATTCGAACATGAAAGTCGTACCTTTCTTTTATTGCCAAGAAGGCATATAATACTAGTTTTTGTCGATGTGCCAGGTATGTCCACTATTCAGGAGATGTCTTTTCCTGGAAGGCAATGGCAGAGAGACAAGCAGAGTTGGGGAAAACGGAGTCTTACTACCGAGTGTCATAATGGAATAGGAGGGGCTCATCATGCTAGTGAAAGAAGTCCTAGAAGATCAATAAAACTCGGCCAGAATTTTGCAGTAGGGAGGATACGAATAGTGTAGGATGAAATATTTAATGAGATCTTCAATTTTGCTGTGAAGGAAACTATGAACTCATTATGCTACCCCAGAAAATGACTTGGAAACTTGTGAAGCATTCAACATGTAGTTATTGATGTTTCTGTTATGAAGCTCATGTGCATTGATCAAAGCCCTGAAATAATACTCCAATGGCCAATGGGTTAAGTGTCATCATATATGTTATGCTCCTAATTAATTTGCCTTCGCCACCTATCCATAATAAGCTTTACTTTTTGACCCCTCGAGGCCAAGGCACCAATCAGCTATGGCATATTAAAAAGGCAAATTTTAGGTCACAAAGTTCCCCATTTCAGGAGAATTAGGAGGAACAAATCACTTTTTGAGTGTCATACTCCGTTGAATATATTTTGTTAATGTTCTTTTTTTCTTCCCCACTTTCTAATTGATTGTGAATAAATCACCAGGCTAATTAATTAACTTGAATTAAGTAATCATTAGGCATCAATTCCTCATTTCTAACAATTGATAGAAATTCTTATACAAATTCAAACAGACTAAACATATAGAGGTTCTTAGACAAAAGTTTGTAATTTAGATCTTTGATGAATTGGCTCGTGTAGAAGAGATATGATTACGACCTTTCATCTAACAAGGACACTAATGTCTCCAAGCAAATCTTAACAAAAGATCTCTCTATTACCTAATCCCAACTTTAAATATATCATATCATACCTAACTCACTAATTGTACTTTGAGACATCTTTATAACCCTATTCTTTGTCCAAATCCCCCATACTCTAGTAAAGTAATTTCTTATATAAATGCGAATTATTGTTGGCTCTAGAAGGTTAGGAATACTAAAAGACTATAATATAACAGAGGTCCACTCTTAACACACACGTCTAGGGCTAGAAAACGCCAAGTTTTCCCAAACTTTTATCTACTAATTAAAGAGAATTACAGTATCACAATTATATCCACCTAATACAATTGCACAATAACAATAATAATAATTTAGTGAAAGTATTATTAACATGCCTAAAGAGGTTATTTTTAATAGAAGCACAGTAAAAATCAATATATATATACACACACACATATTAATAAAATATATAAAAGATAATAATAAGATTAAGAATAGTAAAATATAAAAAGATAAAATCATATAAATGAAAATATTAAATAAATAATAGTATAAACGTACAATATAATAAATATAGAACATAGTAAAAAATAATACAACCGTGAAGAATGAAAACAGTTCTGAAATCGAGACACAAGCAAGCATCCGTTTCCTGGTTGATATACGGTTTATATCAACGTTACTATTGGCATTACAGAAGAACCAGCGAGGCAACTTTATAAGGATTTTGCATTAGTGATCGTTAATAAAAAATAATATCATTTTTCAAAGTTAAAAGATGACCTTTCTTACACAATTCCTTTTCTAAAATCTTTTTTGTTATCTTTATTATTTGTTTTGAAATACATTTTTATATTATTAATTATTAAAACTGCTACAATTGCTTTAGCTGCTTTAATTGTTTTGGCAATTGAAGTAATTAGGCCATCTCCAAAGAAGGTTGCAATGAATTCACTCCAAAAAGACTCCAAAATTTAACACCAAAATGGTGTAATGAATAGTATGATTTCTTCAAAATGTCCCAAGCTACCTTATCATCCGGAGCCAATTTCCGTCGATGCTTCTTCTCCCACAGTTGGGTAAGGGGGAAGTAAACTACCCTAGAGTATTTCAAATCCTCCACCTAGCCAAGTAGGTCTCGAGCCAACTTTAAAAAAAAAAAGAAGCTTACTCTTCCCCAGCCTAATCTACTAAAAAAGGCCTGGTATTGAATCTCTTTTTAAAGATATTTTCGGGTTGCTTGACGTTAGGTTGCACTAACACGCGGGTCAATTAGGGTGTGGGTTCCTTCGGGCCATGACCAAAACTATTTGTTATATAAGGCAAGGTGTGGAAGCAGGGGCTTTCACTTCGACACATCTTTGCTCATGATCGCTTAGAGCCCCGAACCGAAATTCATGCATTCATTGAGTCAGGTCCGGGGCCTATTATGATGTCTTATCTTGGTCTTGCTCAATCAAACTTATTTATCGAATTTGAAACAGAGTTAGAATCAATGGTTCGATCCTCTTGTTTTTCTTTCTCGAACCAAGCGTCAAACCTCTCTTGTTCAGAAGAATCGAAACACATCGAAATGGTACCAGCTGCTAACAAAGCAAGAAGTTCACTTTTCCTTCTTTCCCGTTTTCTTGCCGGAAGATGGAATAGAACCTTTTTAGTTCCTTTGTTCTCTGAGAGGCCGCATTTCAAATAGAAAGGGGGCTAAACAATTATTTGGTTATGCCATTTTGGGACTTGAGATCATAGTTTTTGTTGGACCCCGAACTTTTCTAGGAAGTTAGACCTATTAAATGAGAAATTGTTAGTGATTTGTTATGAGTAAAGAAAAAAGAGAATTCTTGAATTTGAAATGATATACAAGATTTAGGTAGTGAATGTAGTAAGTTGATGATGAGTGGGTATATGTGTGTATGTTCTGTTATTAATGTTCATGATCAATCATGGACTATAATTTGTTTATGGATGATATTGAGTTTAAATGGAAGTTGAGAGGAAGAATAGTGATTGAGCATGAAGTTGAAAATACAGAAAAGTAACAGAGCATGAATAGGTTGATTATGAATTCCTGGTTTTTGATGATTTGTGACTAAACTTGCATATTTTGGAGTAGTATGAAATTATGGTGAATGAGTTGATTGAAATGTAGTAGAAAAACTAGGAAAAAAATTGAAGTGTTGGATTTTGGAAAGTGGAAGTCTGAAAATTCTTTGAGAATGAACAGTGGAGAGTTGGATTTTTCGATCTGAAACTTCTGTGATTTTTCTGGGCTGATCTAGAGAGATTTTGATAAAATTGTCTTCATAAAAGTTGTAGTTTATCTTTATAGCTTTATAATGGTATATATTATGAGATTTTTGGACATCTGAGTTGGGAGATATGATTATTAGAAATTGGTGATGCTGCATAGGGTGGTCTTTCGGGACAGCTTCATTGTTTTGAAAATTTGATCCTTATAAAGATAGAAGTTGTTTTTATGTTCTTCATGAAAGTTGTATATCCTTCTTTTAGCTTTCCACTGATATAAAGTTTGCAAAATTTAGAGTTCTGGATCAAAAGTTATAGAGTTTAGAAGTTAGGGTGTCTGAGAAGAAGGAGTGGAAAGGCACTGTCGTGCAAAAGCACGACGGTGACTTTTAAAACTTTAGGCCAAAAGCACCATCATGCAAATGCATGAGGGTGACATTGAGGGTTATCCAAAAAGAACCATCATGAAAAAGCATGACAGTGACTTTGAAGGTTGGATAGCGAAAGTCGCTACGGTGCAATTGCACGATAGCGACTTTGAAGTTTTGAAAGGCTGATGAACATCCAATAGTCTTTTGACCATAACTTCATCTATAGACCTCCAAATGACTTGATTCTTCAAGCATTGGATTCTTAAGACATTTTTCTACCTCTCCAAAATATTGGTAGCATTTTGAATTGATTTGAAAAAGATTTATTGAACGAAAGTGAGGGGTTCGATTGGAAGAATATGAGTTGGATGTTTTACTGAACATGCTTAAATATTTTGAGGATATATTGACCTGTAGAGATCCAAATGAGATGATTGTTAATTTGGAGTAAACTAGAGACGTAGGGATAAAAATCATATGAAACGTAGAACTAGGATTCAATCTGTAAGATATTGAATTTCTTGATGGAAGTTTTACATATTACACTGTTTTGACTGTGAACAATCTGAAACTTTTTGGGCTATAACTTTCAAATTACTGAACCAAATTGAGTGATTTTGGTGTCATTGGAACATAATACATAAAGGAACATTTATCTAGAAGGAAGTGTTATCAAATTTCTTCATTTACCTTATCAAAATAAGGAGTTAAGATGTTAGTAGTTGATGGACA
>JAOTBA010000001.1:11751823-11765457 GCA_025629845.1 Erythroxylum squamatum | reverse complement strand
TGCTAGATAACAACAAAACCTTGAGGTCTTGGGTTCGAGTCGTGGACTCACCCTTGACCAAAGAGGACAATACCGATCAAGGTTGGGGGGACCGGTAGGGGATCTAAGCCCGCCGGGCCTGGGGATCTAAGCCCATCGGCCTCAGGGCCGGACCCAACACTGGATCACTAACAGATATGAAGAGTACTTTAGGGTATTGTTTTTCTCTTGGATCAGCTATGATTTGTTGGAGCACAAAGAAGCAAGGTTCAATTGCTCAATCTACTGCTGAAGTTGAATATATTGCTGCCTCTTCTGCTGTGAATCAGTGTTTGTGGTTAAGAAAAGTTTTGCTAGATTTGAATTTTAAGTTGGAGAAAGCTACTGAGATCTTCCGTGATAACAAATCTGCAGTGGCTATGGTGAAAAATCTGGTTTCTCATGGAAAAACCAAGCACATTAAGATCAAATATCATGCCATTCGAGAAGCTGAGAAGGAGAACCAAGTGAAGTTACTAGAGAACAAATAGCAGACATTTTTACCAAGTGTTTACAAAAACTTCGATGTGAGTTTCTTAGGGAAAAACTTGGAGTTTTCAATAGCACTTACATCAAGGAGGAGTGTTAGAGTGTAACTTGATTTAGTGCTCTTGTAAAGTTTAAGTTGTACTATAATGTAGTAGGTATAGATTACTTGTTTTAGTAGATAAATCAGCTTGTTCAGTCCATTTCAATCGTCATTGTATTTTTTGAATTTCAAGCTAATGTATTCACCACACTCAAGCTATATATGTTCAGAATGCAATGAAAGAAGTAGACTCTTTTGATCCAATTCTCATTCACTTTCAAATTTACAAGTTCAGTACAATATACTCTGCATTTCTTTACAATTCTCCTCTAGAAGCAACAGTTTTTCATGACTGAAATCTCTTGAATCAGGCATTTCTGTCTCGTCAAACTCTTTACAGACCAGCTTCAAGGCCTGAACTACTTCACCTATGAACGGTCGGTGAGATACTTCAGTTTGCACACACATTGATGCTATAGCTGCTACTTTCGCTATGGTATCACGTGAAACAGTTGACTTGATAGTTGGATCGATAATTGTTTCTAACTGTTCCTTGATTGTCAGAAATGGACGAGCATAAGCAACAAGATTTTCTTGACCTGGTGGCTGTAACAAGTCTACAGGTTTCCGTCCAGTTAGGAGCTCAAGGAGGACCACACCATAACTGTAAACATCACTTTTAACTAGAAGATGTCCCGTCATTGCATACTCCGGAGCCAGGTAACTGAACCAGATATTAAGACAAGAATATAAGCTTTAAACGTGGAAGCTGGAAAATTACAGAAAGTAGCAACATGACTTGCAAAGAAGCTGAAGATATTAAAATCAAAATCATATATAATACCCAAAAGTCCCCATTACACATGTGGAGATATGCTTGTCTCCCTCATCCATTGCTGCTCTGGCCAATCCAAAATCTGAAACTTTGGGGGTAAAATCATGTTCTAACAAGATATTACTGGACTTGAAGTCACGATGTATTACACAAGGGCTTGAGTCTTCATGCAGATAGGCTAGTCCCCGAGCTGCCCCAAGGGCAATCTTCATTCGAGCATCCCAATCAAGTGGATTCCTTTCTTTGTCAACTCCTAAAAAACCAACATGAATCATTCAAGGAATAAGAAGGTGAAAAACGTTTGCCTTACATAAGGAAGCAAAGTAACTGATAAGGCCTTCCCCCACCATGTAAATGTGATTCAACGCTTCCATTTGGGATAAGTTCATAGACTAGGCAGCGGACATGGCCCTCGGTACAAATGCCAATCAATTTAACTAGATTTCGATGATGCAGTCGACCAAGCATCTCAATTTCTGCCAGGAACTCTCGACTTCCATGTTGATCATCTCTCTTTAAAACCTTCACAGCCACCTCCTTTTCATTGACCAGCTTTCCACGGTAAACAACTCCAAATCCACCTTCTCCGAGTACTCTCGAAGCATCAAAATTATTAGTAGCTCTCTCTATGTCTATCAAATTGAATGTCTTGGCAGATCCTGTATATGCCATGGGATCAGAACTTAGTGGTACCGATGCAGAACCAGGAATACGAGGTGAAATCATAGGCGTATAGGTCCCTGTAAAGTGTAAAGTTTGGATATCAATAAATGGATCTTATAATGTAAACATCTGTTCAAAAACAGCAAATGAAAACGATAAAAAAGAAAACGTAGTGCTTTAATTGAATGGGAAGAGATCGTCATAAAAGTCAGGTACAAGGAACCTCAGACCTAACGTAACAACAAAAATATTGAGGTAACATATTGCATTAGGAGGCAATATAGAGTGGAAACAATAAGTTTTTTATTGACTAGTATAAAGATGAATACTTATATGATCGCAAGACAAAATAAGTAAATTAGTCAAACCAGTTATACTTTGATGGTTGCAGGGGATGATGCAACAGAATACTTGAATGATCGCAAGAAAAAATAAGTAAATTCTCCAAACCAGTTATACCTGATGGTTTTGCAGGGGATGACACTGCTGGAGGTGGCACTTGTGGACGTAGATAAGAATAGCTTCCATATCTAAGCAGAAGAAGCCAGCAAATAGCCATGCAGATAACCAAGAAGGTGAAGGTGGAGACCCAGGTTACAGCTATAGAGCTTCTGCTAAGCCCATCTTTCTTCCTTTTAGGCACATCAACTCCTAAAGGTTTATTTGCCCTTCCATTGTTGCCGTGGCCAGCATATGGATAATCGTCAGAAGTAGAAATGGCAGATGAGGATGGCGGAGAGGGTGGGAGACCTGCAGGTAGCACCAGATTAGACGTACATAAAACATATAATGTTCCACGCAGTCCATAAATGCGTAAAGACTAGATATAGAAGGGAGGACCACTTCTAATCCGGACAATAATATTTCACTACCAGTTAGAAATGTTTAACATTGTAACATAGTGAGAACAAAAGTTCCTTTGTAGCGTAGGCTTTGGCAGATACTTCAGGATTCATTCAAAGTCAATCATACATAAATGACTTTTCACGACTGCTACATTTTCCTTTTATCCATCAATCCAGCATTCTCAGGGATGATGCATGAATTAGTTGACTAGTAAAACTGAAGTTTCAAGTGAGGATAAGAACATAACCTGGGTACTGCACGTACAGTACTTCATAGGTACCAAAGAGGGATGCCTTTATTTTGACCTGCTTGCTCCAGAATTTATCGTAGATTAAAAATGCAGTAGTATTATCAAATTTTACTTCTGCCGGCACTAGGGCAATGAGAACCGTGCTTTTCTCTAGTTGTTTTCTACCTGCGCTTGCTCCCATTATGCGAACTTGGCTATCGTTAAGGGCAACACCTGCTGCAATTTCCTCTGCTAGCTCGGTTACCAAAGGAAAAAAGGTATAGATTGCAACACCTAGACGAAGCTTAACTTTCAATGGCCGCACACACCTACAGGGGGATCCGGGTGGTGTATTTGTTAATGGTTCTGCACATGTGACTGATGTACAATCTACAAGAAGGACATGGACATTACTCAAAAGCAGGTGTATCTCTAATATGCCAATTCTACCAAATATGAAAAGATTGCTAAATGCATACGCAAAAGGAACTTACCACTAGCCAAAGGAGGTGGCAGAGTCATAATATGTACGGGTGGTGGAGCCTTGGTCTTCCTGAAGGAATAACCAATAGGAGGCTTTGCAGGAGAATGAATGTGCACTTGCAGCCAATAAATTGCATAGTTGTGAGGCTATTGATATTATTATTTTGAAAACATAGTAACAGAGTAAAGTATGGATCGAATACGAAAGCAAATCTTCACATACTATTGAACTGGCTTGGAGAAATTGTAGGTGATACTGCAGGTGCACAAGAACCCCAGCTCCAAGAAGAAGATGGAGATTGGATTGGCGAGAATGAAGGACCTAGACATATATATCAAAGAATTATACACGGTGAGGATTTATTTAGAGTAATATATGGAGAAGTGATTTCAGGGTCTTTTCAGTTGCAAACTCAAAACCTTTGCTGCCATATTTATGCAGAGGTCTAGAGTAAGCTGGTTCGGGCAATCTCACATGTTTCCTTGCATAGTGACTTCAATGACTTACAATTGATAAAGAATATACAGAATCATGCACCCATTTGTTCGCAAGACCCTTACAAGATGCCATAGAAGGTTCAAGTGCAATGCTTGATGGCCTAAAGTCATTATGTGCAAGAAGGGCTGTAACAAGATAAACCCCTTGAAATTTATAATAGTTGTGATTATTCAATTCCACATACTCCACAAATTTCTTAAAGCGTAAGATGTATAGCAGGCTCTTTTTTACCTTTAGTTGGAGGTTGATGGAAGGATGAAGGAAAGTGGGATGCTCTGTAGGAAGATTCCTTCATTGACTTTCCATGTCTTTTGCTGTCAAAGCTCAGAAGAGCTTGTTTAGGATCTATGCCCATGAAAATTAAATTAAAAAGAAAAAGAAAAAGAACAAGGATCAATCAAAGTGGATTCCAAGTGTTCTTTGATGATCAAACACCTAAGTATTAGCTTTTGTAGAGGCAGAACCAAATTATATACATGCCATTACCTTAGAATATTGGCTTTCAATTTTTCATTATGTGGATAACTAGAAATAGCCTCCCAATACGAAATCACTGCCCATACATACTTATCGTGATCATCTCTCATAAATTGCTTATCTTTTCCACATGAGAGAGACTCACAGAGTTCATATACATAAAAGTTTCAGAAGGGGAACAATAAGCCAAGAATTTCTTGAAGCATTATCATTTCTATATATATGTATTAACTATGCCAATTCCCAGGGAAAAATTTTAATTTTCATTGTGAAACAGAGCTTCACAAATTCAGCTGCCATGAGAAAAGAAACCCATATGAACAACGTCATTGTTTCAGAGGAACTTCCCATTGGCATTCAACACACCGATTGCTACTCTTTTCGATGTTATCATGAAACCCGATTGCAGCTAACAGCGGCGATTAACCAGCTCAAGATTGTCAAGTTCTTGACGAACCATTTTGTACTTATGCTGCTCGGAAATGATAAGTACGACTTCAAAGCTTTGAAGTTCGTCTTACAAATACCAGAGGGTCAAGAACTGACAATCTTGCATGATCAAGAAACCGGAAACGTAACGAATAAAATAAATTCGTACTTGGGATTCGGGATCACACAGCAAATTCAGTTTGATATTGGTCACATTGCACATGGTATTGGGACACCAAGAAACAAAAAACCCTGCTCTACCACCAACCAATTTGAGGTGTATTTTACGTGTAAAAACAAACTCTGCCGTGGTACACAGATCCTCAAACTCTTTCCAAGTTAAGATTCCAGAAAGATTCACAGAGAGAAATCATCGACTAATAGGCGTTGCAATTACTAACTCAAAAAAGAAAAGAAGAAAAATAACAGTTAGAAACTCTAAAAGATATAGTCACTTTACCTGAAGAACCAAGAACGGATGTAACGCGCACATCTAGACATAAGATCAACAGCAAGACTCCAACTTTCATCGCCATTTCACTCTTAACGAAACTGATGACAAGTGATCAACCCGCCGAATCTCTCATTTCTTCCGTAACATTAGTCAGAAGGGAAGTGGAAGAACATTTTGAACAAATGACTTGAAGAAACAAGCATGCAACACGTCAAAAGTGGACGCGGAAAAGACCCAGATATACTACGAGTGAAGTGAGATGAAGAAACATGTTAGGTGGCAAGAGGCTTAAGTGGTAGTTTTTGTTTGAAGCCAAAGGACTGAAGCTTGCAGAGATTAATGAATACTAATATAATGCAATACTGATGAAGCAAAAAGCACACAACAGTACACTTAAAGAATGAAAGTGAAAGGTTTGGTCATTGGTGAACACGAGAGATAGAGAGAGACAGGGGAAAAAGAGGAGACAGTTCCGAAAGCTCAGCGAATGGATAAATTGACATCATCATGGTTTGAAAGTGATGAAATGCTTTGAATTTTATAATATAACAAAAACTAACACTTGCAAAATGATATTCCTTTACCTAGCTGGGTCCACCTGCTAGTAACTGAAATGTCCCACTGGTAATCAAGTTTGTCATGGGTAGTTTAAGCCTTGCTCTTCTTTTCTATCTCAAATGCAATGAGGCATTAGATATTAACTGATGATTTAGATCCACAACATCATAGAAGAAAGAAGAAACACATTAATAATTCGTATATAGTCCCACTTAAAGAAGCATTTCTGTATTCAAACAAAACAGTCACAGACCAAAAGTACGTAGAAGAGTGAATATGATGTGGTGGACAAAACAAGGCCAAACCTACAAACTTTCAACCCCAAGATCTTGATAGATATTGGACATAATTTGACGCCCATCTCTGCGTGGATTTAGGTAGTAATGTTCTATATTTCATGTGTCAATCTCGATGTTGTGATTTATATGAGAATGTCTTAAATTATTATTTCAATCACTACAAGAAAATTATAAATTACTAACGAAATATTACCGACGGTAAAAATACCTTAGGCAATTAGCGACGGAAAATCAATTCCCGTCGGTAAAATTGTCGAAAAAATTTGCATTTAGCGACGGACAAATTTTCCGTTGGTAGGGATAGAGGGAAATTATCCCAGCAAATTTTCCGGCGGAATTTAGCAATGGAATAGTCATTTCCGTTGGTAAATCTGTGG
Organism: Erythroxylum squamatum; assembly: GCA_025629845.1. Classification (NCBI taxonomy): domain Eukaryota; kingdom Viridiplantae; phylum Streptophyta; class Magnoliopsida; order Malpighiales; family Erythroxylaceae; genus Erythroxylum; species Erythroxylum squamatum. Next base: position 11,758,761 of record JAOTBA010000001.1, on the reverse strand, counting down.
GGAATGATTCGAGACAAAAAAAGAGTTAGGGTGTACTGAGAGAACTAGATTCCGTCGGTGATTTATCAATGGAAGAGTTATTCCGTCGGTAAAATTAAAAGTTAAACGCCATCATTAGCTTCTGCTTCAACATTTTTAATAAATTGAAAAAGATGTCGTCACCAAACGACATCATTTTGGTTAAACGTCTAACTTACCCCCGAAACCCACCCCCTTTGTTGATGTTCATTTTCTCCTCTCTTTCGTTTTCTCTATTACTGTTGGTTCTCTGTCATCGTCATCGTCTGTGCGTGCTTCGGTTCCCTTCTTCCTTCTGCGTGCTTTTGTTCCCTTCTTCCTTCTGTGTCTTCATTTATTCATCAATTGAGGTAAGTGGGTTTTGTGTACTGCTTTGATCATTTGGGTTTTTGTTTGTGGTTTGATTGTATGGGTAATAATCGGTTTATGTTTTTTACTAGGTTGAGGTACTGGTTTAATCATCGATTGAGGTACAAAACCCATACATTGATATTTTTGTAATGCATTATGCTTAGATTATAGGATAAGCATCGGTTGTAGTTAGATTATATTTTTGTAATAGATTGACAATCATCGGTTTTCTTATTTAAAAGCAAAGTTTTAGTTAAGAGATAACAATACATAATTAAAGAAATAAATTATAGCATCTTGATATTAGGAGAAAGCAACTTTTGAGAGAAAAAAACATTTTCAATCAAAATTATAGCATCTTGATATAAGATGTCAAAATAAGGTAAAAACTAACTCTAACAAAATCTCATGTTGATGATGGTGAATCAACAAATTGACCTATGTTTGAGCATCGAGTTGTGATTTGGTTGAGGATAGAAACATTATATTATGATTTCATTAATAATTTAAATATTATATTGTGATTTGGATAAGCATTTGAATTTGATATTGTGATTTTGTTAAGAATTTGAACATTATATTGTGCTTTCGAAATTGACGATTTGAACATTATATTGTAGTTTGGTTGATAATTTGTGTAAGAAGGTGAAGAACCAATAAATATTGTCTAAGAAGGTGAAGGTTCATATGTATCAGTACAAATAAAAGATACCCATCATTGAGTAAACAATTGAGAGATTAGGTATCTATTGACTCTGAACTTTCTCATAATTTGACAAATCCTCAAGCAATTGGATGCTTTTAGAGCTTATTTTGGTATGAGTACTGCTTAGGCTTAAGTTACACTAAATCCCACTAAACCGAGTTTTCAACCTTATATGATTTTTGGGGTTTTTTGTAATTACCCGTGTATCATTTGATGGTTTTTTTTGTTCTCATCAATGAAATGTAAATATTTTATTTCTTTCAAAAAATGACATCATAGATAAGGACAAGGGCTTATTTAGAACTTTTGTGAAATATTAAGGTGTAATGCAAACCTTTAATATCATAAACATTGGTAGGTAGTTTTCTTTATTACGTTTTATAAGATTACATGCTTTACAAAATATACTTTTCTATTATTAGTGGTCAATGTGCATATTAATAGATCATTACTTTCTCTATCTAGTTATAAATGTTCGTATTAGGCATCTATTACCCATAACAAAGGTAAGTGTACCTTTCGTTAGCAAGTAATATAGTAGTAAGTACGAATTGATCCCCTAAGGAAATGGTATGGATTAGAAAACCTAAAACTACTAACTAGTAAATAAATACAAGTTTGTAATAGAATTAATATGTAAATAAATAAAAGTTTGTACTAGAAATGGTATGGATTAGAAAACCTAAAAGTACTTATTCTTTTACCCGTCCTCAAGTAAATCAATTTCAATCACTTTTAACTTAAATAGGTGACAATTTTAAGGAAACGAAACAAATATATTACAGAAATCAAGGTTATCTATCATCTACTCAATTGCATTATTCATCAACTAGAAAAGCAATCAAATATTTGCATTCAATTCTTAATCAATTTAATTTAATCTAACAAACCTTTCAAATAATAACTTAATTCGTATAATTTAGTCTCTAACTTAGAAAGTCACCCTGTTTGAAAATGTATCATTTTATTTGTCTATCTAAAAGGTTAGAGTTACTATTATTCTTCCCTCTAAAAGTTACTTTGTTATTTTAAATTGATGTTCTTGGTTTTTTATAATTGAATTTGTTTATGTAGGAAAATTTTATGGTGATGATGGAATAAGCTTCCTAAGATTAAGAACATTAGTTTTCTTTAGCAAATAAGATTGTTGGCTTCTCCTCTTTCTATTAGTCATAATTATTTCCTTTTCAAATTATAATGCATATTTTGTTTACTAGTATTTATGTCTTTGTTAATATTTCATAATAAATTTCAATTTTGTGTACTTTTTGAATGATTCAAGGTTCAACATACTTTATTCCTTTATGTTTCCTCACATTGATCTTTTAATAACAAGTACCATAAGTTTGTAATGGAATTTATTGACCAATGCTACTGTCCTAACCATTAAATGGTTAGTTTTTGTTTCTAATGAATGTTTTAAGTTATTTTAAGTATAAATAAATTACATATGAATTATGGGAGAGCTTGTAAAATTACTACAATTCTAACTTTTTAATTTGTATAATTACTACAATTAGGACAATTACTTGTATAATTTGAAATAATGAATCTAATTTGGATTCATATGACTAATTAACTATGTCATTTGGTCTTACTAATAAACTTAATATTTTTATGAAGTTAATGAATTAAGTATTGTATACATATATAGATAGGTTGTAGTTGTTTGTTTCATGATTTTACACCTTCCTATTTATATGTCTAACCTCTTTTTTTAATGTAAGGAGTTGAAGTGTTTCCTAAATCATACTGATATTAAGATAATAACAATTCTACCTTAGGTGACATACTCTTATTATACATTTTAATTGAGTTGAATTATAGAGATCAGATAACATTTTAAGCTAATTATGTATGCCTATTGATGAATAAAATAACTATGGAATTTACATGTGTTGTGTGTTAGAATTGTGGTATAAGGAATGGCATCCGAGGTTATTTGTATAGTAGGTTCATATTTGTATGTCATATGCACCATCTATGTCTATCTTTTATAATAGTATCTTTGGAAGCACTTATGTAATTGTGAGATGTTAAGTTAATTTAATTACTTGAACCATCTATGTCTATTTTTATAACCAAAATTCAAATTAAATAACTTATGTAATTGTGTGATGTTAAGTGAATTTAACTACTTGCACCATCTATGTCTATCTTTTATAACCAAAATTCAGGTAAAATCACACCAATGAACTTATGGATTATCAATTTCATATTTTAGGAAAGGATTTTTCTCTTGTAGATATTATTGGTAATTATGTTAGTAAAAATAAAATATCAGTTGCGTCTTATGTAAACTTATTTAATTTGAAACAATGAATCTGATTTTGATTCATATGACTAATTAACTGTCATTTAGTCTTACTAATGCACTTAATATTTTCATGATGTTTATACGAAATATATCTATGACTTGAACCATATTATTACCTACCAACCTTTATAACTATAAGAAGATTTAAGCTTTAAATAAAAGTCAAATAAAATTTAGTTCCAAATATTAGGCTCTTTGTAATGTTTAGTCAAATGGTGAAAATTTTATGGGAATTTCATAGCTCAAAAGAATTGTAACATCTTAGATTTTTGGCTTTTTTATATTTAATTTGTAGGATTGGTCATTCTTCTTTACATGTTATATGCTAAGTGTTTCTCAATGTTTTATATATTGTTTAGGTGTCCTTTTCTTCAGTTGCTCCATCATTTTTTTCATTTCCAACCCTTCCAATTCTTTCCAACTTATCTACTCAGCATTTCTAATTCCAAATACAATTTCTACACATCCAAATTCAAAATTATCAATCTAACACCAAAAATCCGAAACTCCACATTGTCTTTCTCTCTCTACTGTAAAATTTCAAATTTTTTAGATTTTCATCCAAACCAACTCCAATCCATATATATATATACATATATATATATATTCCACAAGTAGCTTAAAACTACTCTCAATATAAAAACAACCAAATTCAAGTCCAGAAACTCATCGGTATTCATCAGCTATTTTTCTTCCTTGAAGCTCCAAAATCGCTATCGTGCATATGAACAATATTGACATTCACTAATAAACCACAAATGTCACCGTCGTGTTTATGCACGATGATGCATTTCCAATATACCCAAAAATAATGCGTGTTTGCTAAGCACGATGGTGCAAATTGCCTAAAAACACAGAAGTCACCGGTGTGCTTATGCATGACGGTGCATTCCCATTTTGAACCTTAAAAGTCACTGTCGTGCTTATGCACGACGATGTAATCCCTCTTCATCAGCACGACGGTGTAATCCCACTTCATCTTCTCCACCAAAATCTCAACTTCTAAACTCCATAATTTTTGATCCAGAACTCCACAATTTGCAAAATTTATATCAATGGAAAGCTTAAAGAAATATCTAACTTCCATGAAGACTATTTTGTCAAATTCTATCTAGATCAGTATAGTAAATTCACAGAAGCTTAAATCAAAAATTCAACTCTCTACTATTCTTTCTCAGAAAATTTCCAGACTTCCATTTTTCAAAATCCAACACTTCAAATTTTAATCTACTCCATTTCACTTAACTCATTCACCACAAATTCACACTACCTCTAAAAATGCAAATTTAACCAAGTTCCATCGAAATCATCAAAAAAACAAATATCATTAGTTGACTCTTCATGCTCTGCCATACACTATTCACTGCATTTTCAACTTTTATACATATTCTCTATTTTCTCTTCAACTTTTATTTATACACTCATTCTTATCTCAGACCATCATTATACAATTACTCTCCGACTCAAAATTCATTTTCTTGATTATCCTTAAAGCTTTCACTTACCCACATATATACACACACACACACACACACACACACACACATATATATATATACACATGCACAGTGAAGAAACAAAGCATGTATTTGCATATATTATAATTTTCTACACTAACCTCATACACCATTTTATTGCTCTATCTAACACCAAAAATCTTTTTTTTACATCACCTGATCACTAAAAATCCATCAAAACTAAATAACATTATATCCATATTTTCATCCCATTAACATAGTGTTCATGAATATATACACATAAATGCCATGATTATGCAATTGACAGTAATTCATCAAATTTATTTCATAAATCCCCAACTCTAACGTATTTATTCGGTATACTTGTTGAAAACTCCAAAATCTTCAATTATCTTCAAGCCCTAAACTCCATGCAAATTCATGTATTCAACCGTGTAAAATGACCAATTTCTAGTTTTTCTTAGGGTAGAAGACACAAATAGCAAAGTGGGATTAGAATAGGAAAAGGAAAAGCAAAGAAATCTCTTAGAAGGAGTTTGATGGAAAACTCTATTATTGGCAGAACTTGAAGGTGGCAATGAAGAAAGAAACTTAGGAAAAATCACTTAGTCTTTTAACTCTCAGACATCATGACTTACTTCTAACAAAAGTATAAAAAGCAACTTACTAAGTTAGTGACACTTGTTACTTTCCTAATGTTTAAGCTCTAACCAAGTTTCTTTTGAACTAATCTCTTTAACTTCCATCTTTACAATCCAATTATCTCCAAATATCTTTGATTCCTATTTCTATTTTCCATCATACTCTATAATTTTCGAAAATCACCAAAATTCACAATTACTACAATTTCACTAATCAATAATATTTCCAATATAAATAAATTCAAATTCTCAAAAATAACATAACTCAAACCAATTATACCCGGAATTATTCATGAATGCATGTACACTTATTTTCATGTGTAGAAAAATTCACTATTCACGTGTATATGTATACCATACTATGCATGAGCATGCACGTACATTTCTAAACTCTCATTAATCACTCATTTTACTATTCTAACCTCCCCACAGGTAATGGGATGTTACAGTTTCTCCGATGAATCATGCAGACGGTAATTTCCAATGACAAATTCACTTGCCAACGGAAAATCTTCACATTTCGTTGATAATTTTCGTCGTTTAACACCCATTTTCTTGTAGTGTACTAAAAACTAAGTTTTTGGGTGAGCTGGCACAATTTCATAGGCCTGCATATGTTGTTCATGGTCATGAGTGTGAGCGATGGTGTTGGACCCCAAACTTTTGGTGAAAATTTGAAATATTAAAATGATTTTTAATGAGAAAGAAATTGGTGAGATTAATTATGTATTTAAGGAAATTTGATGAAATAAAGACAAATAATGACAAAAACATTGTTTAATTTTGAGGTTTATAATATTTGAATAAATGTAGATGGATTATTAGAGGGAAGTGGATGAGCTTGATTTCAAAAAAAGTGTTCAAAGTTAGCATTTTGTGGCTTATGGATGATTGGAGAATAATAGAATGTGTATGTTTGAATAAGTGGAGGTCGGATAAGTTAGAGGAGGTCGGATCAGCAGGAGGGACGAGCGGCTGTGCGTCCGAGCGGCCTGCCGAGCGGCCGAGCTCCCGTGCCTCCGTTCGGTTTGCCGAGCCCTCGCGCCCCCGTTCGGTCTGCCGAGCTCTCGCGTGAATGGCTGGCCGATCGATTCTGTCCAGTATCGACCATGTGTAGGTCGGATTTGGCTGTATAGCCGACCGACCAAGTGAAATGAAGAAGGGTCGCCCGAGCAAGAGCTGGGCGAGGGGGGGCGACTGATTCCCCTAACTGGTTCAGTTACCGATCAATGAGGCCGCGTTATGAGTGTGTTGGTCGGTTTTGAGGATGCAGATCGTTAATGATAGTTACATGCGGAAACCGATCGGATTTGATGAAGCCGATCGGTATGAAAGCTTGGTGAAAGATTTGATGATGCCGAGTTATGGGTATGTCGATCGGCTTTGATGACGCCGATCGGTAAAGATTAATATACTGCTGATCAGTA
>JAOTBA010000001.1:11741655-11751723 GCA_025629845.1 Erythroxylum squamatum | reverse complement strand
ATTTGAAAACTTAGTGATTTTCACTCCCACCAAGATTTATTTTGAACTATGATAGCCAAAGCTCATTTTTCAAGAGGGTTCTATCACACTTGATCATTGTTTTAACTTTCAAATTTTTATTCCCAAAAATCCAAAAAAAATATTTTTTACATACTTCTCTTACAACTAGTTCAATTTTGTTAGTTTTCTTAAAGAACCAAAACCCCCCTCCTAACCAATTTAGTTTGCATTTAATGACATTTAGGCTAGCTTAGGTCCATTGCATTAGGTTCCAATTAAATGAGACGACCCGAGGTTGCACTCTATATTGCAATCCTTGGAATTAAATTTTTGATCCGACCGCCAAGGGTAAGATAGAAAGACAAACCGCGAATCACCATCACAGTACAATATTGACATCATATTCCATAATACATCCACCAATACAATTGTGTTAAATCTTTATCCATCATATCTAACTATATACTATCTCCCATTTCTAATTATCCACAACTTTCATTCTCTCACATTCTGAAAGTGTATCATTCTTCTCAGTGCTTCTAACAGCTCAAACTCTTAAGGAATGCTTATGCATGTGACTTATATAAATATGACTCAGATTGGGGATCAGTTGCCACTATTTGCTATGACATGACTAAAATGCATATGACTTGACATATATTTCGAAAACGCCCATATAAGATACTAAATCTGGGCTCTGATACCAAATTGTAGCACCTCACTCTCACAAGACACGTACCCGATATCCTGATTGATATCTGAGTATGTATCCAGCGCAGGTGGCATACTAGAACAGTCAACAATTGAACTCATTATAAATTTTTCAAATCAATGTACACGTATGTGAAAATCAATAATCAAATTTCAGCCCGTTTTATTCATAATCATTCTCAAACATAAAGTTACAACCATTATATAACTCATCATGAGTTCACTAGTCACTTGGGCCCAATTCAGATATAAAACATTTTGGTCATAATGCCTTTACATTACCAAAATAATTCATATACATATTGTATAGTATTTATGAGTACACAATTTGATACAAAATAATGAAATACATACGCAAACGCGAACTGATCCCGACCTCTATCTCTTACTCGAATGCAGTAGGTATACTCCTGCTTGTCCAACGAGGTAACTCTTTTAAGCCTGAAAAAATTGCAAATTTTAGGTGAGTTTTGCGAACTCAGTGAGTGACCATCATCGATAGCTCACTCAATCACATAACACATACAATTTATAAAATCGCATTCATTTTAGACATATTTCACACTCAGAAGTCATTCAAACTATTTAAATCATACATATCGCATGCATATGCAATGCTTATGAGACTCACTTTCAATTTGTTATTGTTGTGACCGAGTACCTATAACTCTCTCGTATCCGGTGGAGATACTGAGCTCATTTTACATAGTGAGCCTTTGGCTCTTAATCACTTTATGAGCTTCAGGCTCTTTTTCACAGTCTGAGCTTTAAGCTCTTTTTCGGTGGCTACTCCGGTCATAACTACCTTTATCTTTCAATTCATGTAATGAAATGCATCAATCGCATATGATCAATTATTCACTTTCACTTGTCATCAGACCTTAGTCCGGTATTTAACATTTAAGTTGAGAATCACATTTCTTTCATATGCAGACGTTTAACAATCACATCATGTATCACTTATTTGGTCAAATTCACATACAAGTAGCACTTTGATATCTTCACGTTTAGCAAACTCCTTGGACATTCATCTTATTCATATTCACATCTTATTCATAATCACAAAATTCATAATATAAGCAAACAAACAAACAATAAAGTAAGACCATTTAGGTCTACTCGCAGTACGCTCCAGATTAGCATTTGCTTTCAATTCTGGAAATGTCTGAATGCGAACATTTATCTTGTACATCCAAAATTATGCAATACACACGTTGCACACACATTAATAATTGAACAATTATAAGTATTCATTTATGCACAAGTATGGAATATGTACAATGCATGCTCAATGACAATCCCGGGTATCGTTCTATTATTCTCGTCACATTATCAATCATATTTCAAAACTCACCTAAGTATAAGTTGTACTTAGGTTTACACCTTAATAAAACTATTAGAATAAAAATTCATAATTCAATTACTTGTCATTTCATTTGTTTGCATTATTAGCTCTAATAGTATCCAAATCTCATTCACTTTTATTTAATATCCATTACTCATTTCCTTTGAATCCCAACTACAATCATATGAACCTATCCATTTCCATTATACACATGTCTTTGGAACTTTAATACCAACCCTTCATTCATTAATGTTATTTTAACATTATATGATCATACAATATCCAAACTCTCATTCTTTCTTACAACATCTCCCAAAATTTCAAACCTTCAGATCTATTTTCCATGAACATTATGATTAGGAAAATGAAGTAATTTGGTAACAATTTCTTCTGGGAAACTGTTCCCCATTGTCTTAAGTTCAATTTGGTTTAGTACTCCAAAAGTTATACTCTAAATAATTTGGACTATTCTTAAACTAAAATAGTATTCTGTACTTGGCTTCTATTCAGAAAATTGAAATTCGTAGAGATAGAATTAAGATTCCATCTCTTAATATAATTTGTAACCCTATATTTCTAGTTTACTCCAATTCAAGAATTATCTCATTTATAAATCTACAGATCAAGATATAACCAACATAGCCAAGCATGTTCAGTGAAATCTTACCAGTTCATACTATTCCAACAGGTTCCCTCACCTTTATTTAATCAGTCCTTTCCAAATCAATTCAAAATGCTACCAATTTTTTATGGAGAGGTAGAATAATGTGTTAGAAACCTATTGGTATAAGAATCAAGTCATTTGGAGGTCTAGAGAAGAAGTTATGGTCGAAACAAGCAAGACTGTTTAGTTTGCAAAAGGCTTTCGAGTGTGACAGATAGGGACAAAAATGCTAGACTATTTGTAAATACACTTAGTCAAACTGTCCCACATGTACCGTATGTTTGGGTTCTAACTCTTAATATAGGAATGGGATGTTACACTTAATTCACATACTATGCAGTCATGAAGATACTTGAAGTAAGAAGAAGAGGTCTTATAGCCCTTCACCAAGAAAAGCTACCGAGCAATTGGACTAGTATTAAGTTCAACAGTTTGTCCACATTTGACACTATAATGAATGATCTAGACATATTATTACTAAAGAAAGATTTCTACATAAGTCTAGGTAAGGTTTGGAAAAAGGGTTTTCTATTGTATGTCCCTCTTAGAACTGAAATCAAGTTTAATTGTAAGAAGATAAGGTTAATTACTTGAAATATGATATAACTTAACTTGGAAGTGTTAGGTCGGATGATGATTTAAGGGATATGTAACTAGATATAGGAAATAATTTTCTAATAATTATTGAGGATATTAATTTCAATCAAGAAGCATGTAATCAAAATGTGGATAATGGTAATGATGAAAATGGGAAATATTAATTCACAGGATGTGATATGAATTTCAAGTTGAAACATGCGACCAAAGAAAAAATAGGATATAATACAACCAATGTTCAGACCATGATTTAGAGCTAGTTACTATCTAGGTGAAGCATCACATTCTGCGGCTGCAACCGAATCAGTAGCTGGAATCCTATTTTTTTCTTTGGCGGCATATTTCAATCTGAAATTCATATCACATCCTGTGAATTAATATTTCTCATTTTCATCATTACCATTATCCTCGTTTTGATTACATGCTTCTTGATTGAAATTAATATCCTCAACAATTATTAGAAAATTATTTCCTATATCTAGTTACATATCCCTTAAATCATCATCCAACCTAACACTTCCAATAATTATTGAGTATAAAGGAGGCGACCTTTAGCTTGGAGCTGAGGGAGCTGATGGAAGAACTTATATCACAATTTTCAACAATATGTAAGTGAAAATACATGAAACACCATATGTTTATAATTAAGTTATAGGTTTAAATTTAAAAAGTGGTATAAAAATTATTTTAATATTAGGTTGATTCCGTCTAGACCATGCTCAAGGAACATGGCATCCGAATTCAGGGAAAAGAATGATGTTGAGGGTTATATATGGAAGAATATCTCTCAGGTGATAAAGATATTTTACTATCAGGAGTTTGAGGTACAAAAAATTATTTTTTTTGTTTTTAGTTGATTTTTATATATTTATTAGATAAATATTATTACATTATAAATACTTATCGTATGTTTTTCCTTTTATTTCAGAAAGAATCTTTTTAGGATTCTGAATTTGATGCAATCATTTATAAAGTATGGGAGAGACGAGCACGTACTCATTATCGAGACTTTGTTGGTGCGATACACAAAATTGGTGTACAACCGCCTTATATTTATGAACAAATATGGAGTTATTGGCAACAGTATTAGACATTACCTGAGGTAATGTCCATTTCAGAGCATAATTCGACCAACAGACATGGAGGACCGGGGAGAGAGAGTTTTCCTGCACATACTAGAGGATTTATTACCCACCACGAGCATGCAGAGAGACTTGTAAGTATCTATAATTTACATTTATATTTTATTTTTTTTACTTTGGTGTATTTCAATTTAATTTGATGTGTGAATTTTGGAATAAAAATATGTATATTATGAAGAATAATAATGTTATAAATGTCTGGTGCCATATATAGCTGTGTTGTTGAGTTATTTTCTTTATTCAACAGAGGTAAATATCATAAAAATATAGAAAATTGTGTCGAAATTTTTATAACTTGTAGTTCACTTATAACATTTGATTCTGATGTAAGAAAAGTCTATAAACATGAAGCCTACACCCCGTCAACATTTTTTGCACACTCACACTAAGAAGTATGACAGTGTGACCTTCGTCAACACCCGATATAGAGAACTAAATGTATATGAAATTTATGCTTTAATATTAATGTTTAATAATTATCACTTACTAACATAAACATTGCCTTATGATAGGACCAAATACAAGAAAACATTCAACAACAGTCTCAACAGTCTGCAAATGTTGATGAGACTCAAAACTATCTTCATATAATGGGTGGTAGGGACCGTCATGGAACGATATTCGGTTTAGGTTCATTTACGAATATATGTTATTTGCAATTCTCCACATCCAGTACAGCAACATCTAGTAGGCAGTCCGCACCCAATGAAGTCTATAAGCTTCGGAGCACAATACAAACATTGGCAACTCAGTTGCAACAGTCGATGAAGTACATAGCTCAGCTCTGTAATGAGGTGGACGAGTTGAAAGGGAAGTGTAACACCTTATCGCAGCAATCAAAGCATCCGCAGTCACCAAATGAATAGCATACTTATAGTCATTTGGTATGAATTACAAAACTTATTATGTACAAAATAATGTTTTATTATTAATTAAGATAATTTTTACTTTATATCATCAATCAACTTTCTGTTTTAACAAATTAAATGTTGAAACAAATTAAAATATTATCAACAGATAACTCAAAACTGTTTAAATTATGCATCAACCATAACATCGTCAAATAAAATTTAATGAAGGGAAATTTAAAAAAAGTTTTTAGTAAATTTACCGGTTGAAAAACAAAGTTCGTCGGTAAGATCTATTCGATTTATCGACGGATAACTAAAGACCATAAGTAATGACATCATTAACTTACCGACAGAATAACCAATTCCATCGGTAAGTTTTCCAATAGACATATCTTATCTGTCGGTAACTTTACCATTGAAGATAGCATAGAATAACAGTCTTTATATCCACCGACGGTTACACAAAATTTTCGTCAGTAAATTTACGACAGACATTCTATGATTCGTCGCAAATTATTACCTATGGTCATTTCTTTGACGCCTTGGTCCATTAATAAATTCCGTCGCTAACTTAGCTTTCCGATCAAATGTGTAGATATTCTGTTGGTAATTTATGTCGCTAAGCTTCATTTTTCTTGTATTAAATAAGTGTAACTGGTTTATCATACTATATGTTAACTGTGAATCAATGAGTCATTCTCTATTTTGTTGAATCCAAGTTCTTAATCCTTTTTGTCTCTCTTCTTTTTCCTAACCCTAATTGCTTTTTCTTCTTGTCATGTTATCAATGTGGTTTTTTCTTGACAATAACAATTAGTGGCTTTTTGGTTGTTTTATTCAATAAATGAATAGAAAATAAATAATAAAAGTTCATATTGGCATTTGAAATATGTGGAAGAGAAACCTTGGATATTATAATTATTATAATCCTTATTAATTTGAAATAAAGTCAACATTATTTAGCTTTTTAACAAAAAATGATTGTGCTTTAAAAAGGCATTATTTTATAAAGAAATCAAAATTATTGAAAATTTTAGTGAGATACCTCAACTTTTCATTTCAAAAATTAAGATATTTGATATGTTAAATTTATTTTTTTTAATTTGATATTCAAGTAGATATTTATTACATTAATTTTATATTTTGAATTTATTTGAAAGAGGAAAAGTAAGTAAATTTTTTTAATTTTTAAATTAGAGATAAATAATTTATCTTTTGAATGATAAAAAGGTAAATTAACTGAGATATTCACAAATTATTACAAATATCATCTACAAAATTGCACTTCAAATGATAATATTAAGTTGTACTGAAAATATTGAAATATTGTAAGAAAATATTGAAATATTGTAAACTTAAACTTTGTTTTAAAAGGTATGTTATATTGAATTTAAATTAACGAAAAGAGAGATATTTTATATAAATAGAAAAAAAAGATGTGTTTTTTCATAATTAAATGTAATGAAGTTAAATAGAAGCATTTAATTTTAACATAATTGGACTGATATTAACAAATTTAAGAGCCAAAATGGTAGATTTTTTTCCTATAATTAGTAAAGAAGCATAAAAATAACTTTTATGGAATTTACTGTTGTCTAACTATCACTGTTTTTCCAAGAAAGATATTATATAAGCATTCAATCAATCTTTATATCTGATTATAAAATTGCATTCCTTATTTGGAGCTAACTCCATAAACTAAATTAGGACCTAACTTCATAAACTAACTTCTAGGTTTTGTTGAATCAAAAGCCTAGCCAAAGGTTCAAAGATTTGGTAGCTAAGAGCCTGCTATTATGTGTCATGTCATACATGACATAAGCTAAACATAAGTCCAAGAATATTTAATGCCCCACTCTTTTAATGTGTTAACAAATGGCTATATTTAGCATGGAAGGAGGACAACCACAATGAATGTTGAAGTAACAATGATAGGCACAAATAAATAATACCAATATATTTTGAAAACCAATTGCAAATGCATTGCCTACAAGTGAACCACAAAAGAAGACATGATAGTTACTATTGTGCCTACTGTATTTGGGTGATGGTCATCATAATTTGTCTCCTCATCTTTAAAGCCATTGCCGAAGCTGCTATCTACATCATCTATTGCCCTTATTGACCATCTTTCAATGTCTCAAGCCTTAAAATCTCAACCTTAAACATAACCTTAAATTCCCAACTCACCACCAATATCAATGTCAATAGAACTGTTGAAAACATACATAAACATTTGTAGATTAGATTAGGATGACTTTATTTTTGGATTATTTTTCTATTTTTATCTTTAAGATGACTTCATCTTTTTTCAGATAAGGGAGTTGTTATTCATTTCTAAAAATAAGGAATGTATTTGAATTTTTGTTAAACTCTAGCTTTATTTAAAGAGCTCTACAATGAAATTTTAAAATCATCCTCCGTATAATTTCTTATCTCCAATTTTATAAAATAAAATTTTTCTCTAATAACAACTAATTATTATCAAGCCTTTCATCTTGAGGGATCAGTGAGTTGAGTGAAACCATAATGGAGGCTAACACAACATCAACAACTGTTTCACCATCATTTTTTAATTGTGACAACTATGAAGCATGGGCTATCAAGCTAACTATTCATCTTAAAGCTTTAGATCTTTGGGAGGCTATAGCAAAAGACTATGAAGTGCCTAAAGATATTTGGGATTATCTCAAATCTGAATATCAAGGTAGTGAAAGAACCAAAGGTATGTTAATGCTCAACTTGATCAGAGAATTTGAGATATAGAGCATTAAAGATATAGAAACTATTAAAGGCTATACTGATACGTTACTAATCATTATTAATAAGGAATGACTTTTTAGCAAGGATTTTCCTAATGGAAGAATTATGTAGAAAATTTTTGTCATTATACCTAAAAAATATGAATCCAAAATATCTTCATTAGAAGAATCTAAAGATTTGTCAAGCATCTCTTTGAGAGAATTAGCAAATGTTTTACAAACACTAAGCAGAGAAGAATGATGAGACAAGAGGAGGCAATACAAGGTGCTTTTCATATAAAAGCACAAAACTCGAGAGGAGGCAAAGACAAGAAGAATAATAAGAGGAAAAACTACAACAAAAATTGAAGGCTCCAACAAGCAGTAGGATGAGGCTTTTTCACCTTGTCCACACTGCAAAAAGACAAATCATCCTTAAAGAAAATGTTGGTAGAGGCCTGATGTTAAGTGTAGAAAGTGTGGTAATATAAGGCATATGGAACATATCTCCAAGTCTTAAACTGATGAGGCAAAGGTTTCCATGTAGTAAAACCAAAAGGAACAACTATCTTTATTGGAACATGCTTTGCTACAAAGCAATAGTTTAAGTGATTCTTAGCTGATAGACAACGATTGCATAAACCATATGACCAATGACCAATGACCAATGACCAATGACTAAAAATTCTTTAAAGAGCTTGATAAAACCATTGTTTCTGACGTGAAAATTAGAAATGGTGATTTTATCTCAATCAGGGGAAAATGAACTATAGTTATTGAGAATATGATAGGTTTGAAGCATATCACAAATATTTTATATTTGCCACATTGACCAAAATCTACTAAGAGTTGCACAACTAATTAAAAAAGGCTTTGAAGTCATATTTGAAGAGAAATGGTGTATGATCAAAGATGTGAAAGGTAGAGATGCATTTAAGGTGAAAATTAGACCTAAAAGTTATGCTCTAAATCTGATGGAGGATGAGCAAATAACTTTTTCAAGCATTGTGAGCAATGCTGAATCATGACATAAGAGGGTTAGACGTTTATATCATGCTAGACTTCTCTATGTACAGATCATGCCTTGGTGAGAGATGTCCCATTACTCAAAGACAAGTTAGTTGATTTCGTAGCTTGTCAATATTAAAAGCAAGTCATAAAACCATTCGCTCAAACAATATGGAGAGTAACACACAAGTTGCAACTAGTGCACACAGATGTTGGAGGACCTAAAAAAATCATCTTTAAACGTTTACAATTTGCACACAATAAGATCAGATGATGGGAAAGAATACACAAATGAAGTCCTTGACATATTTTGTGAAGAAGTTGGCATTGAACACCAACTTATTACACCTTAGACCCCACAACAGAATGGTGTAAGTGAGAGAAAAATCAAATTTTTATGGAAATGAAACGGTGTATGCTGCATGAAAAGGAACTACCAAAGAAACTATGGGTAGAGTCTGCAAACGTTGCTATATTTTTTCTAAGTAGGCTGCCAACTAGTGTTTTATATAAAAACTTTGTTTAAAGCCTAGTTTGGTTACAAGCTATATTTACAAAACTTCCAAATTTTTTGTTGTGTTTGTTTTTCTTATATCTCACAGGTTAAGAGAGACAAACTTAATAAAAAGGCTCAACCAAGTATTTTCATTAGGTAAAACAACGCTTTCAAAGTTTATAGAATTTTTCAACCACAAAATGGAAAATTTCTTGTAAGCAGATGTGTCAAATTCATAGAGGACAAACAATGGAGCTGGGAGAAGCCAATGAAAAAGAAATTTTTTGAAGTTCCAAAACACTTTGATGATGTTGTAGATGTATACTAGTCAAAGACACAAGGCCCTTAATTGAAATTTATAAAAGAAGCAATGTTGGCGTCCTAGTACCCACAGAATTCAAAGAAGCTGAGAAGGATGACAAGTGGGTAGATGCTATGAAAGAAGAGCTTAAGATGATTGAAAAAAATGACACATAGGAGTTGGTGGATATACTATAACACAAACAACCCCTC
>JAOTBA010000001.1:11694085-11706372 GCA_025629845.1 Erythroxylum squamatum | reverse complement strand
ATTGCTCGATGTCGGAGGTGGGTGATTTGGGTCCGAACGAGGGGAATCGGGTGAGGACGTAGGAGAGGATTGGAAAGAGGATATGGGGTTGGGATCCATGGTTACTCTGTAAGAACAGAACAGTGTGTAGCAGATGATGATAAGTGTGTGTGGGTATATATATACGATGGAAATTTTGGTAATGCTCTCGAACAAGATCTGTACTTAAGCTTTCTACGACGTTTTCTTCAACAAAACGTCGTTGTTTCTATTTCGCGACGTTTTGTTAATAAAATGTCGCAAAAAATAGTACAAATTTGTGACATTTTAATAAAACGTCGCGAAAAGTAAGAAAATTTTGTGACATCTTTTAAACTTCACGAAAAGTCTGAAAATTTCGTGACGTTTTATCCAAAAAACGTCGCAAATAGTATATTATTCTTGTAGTGTGACTATGCATTTATTTGATGGGCTAACACTCCACCTTGTAAAGCATAGTCGACTTAATTGCTAAATAATAGAATTTACCTTTAAGCTTGGGTGTAAAAAGGAAATACTTTTGGAGCTTCCACTATCAAAAAGGTACATCAGCAATAATTTTCAACATCCACAAGCTCAAAGGGAAGATCAAAAAGGGTACTATTTATAAAATAGGAGATAGTTTGAAGACTTCTTTCTGGAGGGATAGGTGGACTCCCTACGATGAACTTAATAATCTTCTTGAATTAAAGGCCCTTAAGAACATTTATAAGCAAGAGACCACAATTTTCTAGATGCTTTCCAATAAAGACACAATGGAAAGGTTGCTTCCAAATTTAGGAATTTCATAATTAATAAAGAATTATGCTCCAAATCCTACTAAAGAAGATACAATGATGTGGAGTGGCACTATATATGGGAAATTAACCAATAATTTTATCAAAAAAAAATTCAGGCACGGAGAACTAGAGGTAGGATGGTGTGTCTGGCAAAATTATATACTTCCACGTGCAGAACACACACTATGGATAGCAATGAAAGAGACTTCCTACAGTAGACAAACTTCCAAAATTTCTGGCAATTCTGAATAGATGCTTCCTTTGCTAGAAAGACATGGATAAAATAAATCATTTATTTTTCAACTGCCCATATGTGAAGAAATAATGGCATTTAATCTTGTAAAGACATAGAACATGAGATCCACAGAAAAATGGAGGGACAAAATTGCATGGAGCATCAACCGAAACTATGGAACAAGAGAAAACAAAATAGTATTCAAATTGCGTTCTAGTATTTGGTATTGAAGATCTGGGAGGAGCAAAACAATCAGATCCTCGAAAGCTAGGTACTTTCAGCAACAATCTTCTCGAAGATATTAGGGCACATTTAAGCGTTTATAGAGACCGACTCTCCCATTATCCTCAAATGAAACACAGATGGCGTATCCTCTGACCTACACATCTTCCAGATTATAATCTTAAGTTACAGATGTAACCTCAAGTTATAATCTTAAGATGTAGTTCATAAATAGTAAGCCTCTATGTTTCAATTTATAAATCTTAAAGTTGTAACATTTTGATGGGCGGGGGATTTTAATATAATTATTTTATTTTTATAACAATTTTAAATGAGATTAGATATTAAAAAAATTTACAAAAGTTTTTAGGAAATTTAAATTTTGTTATGTCATCAAATCCCAAAAGAAGAGGACAGAGTGTTACCCCATATATTTCCTAAGCCAGCTTAATAAATCAGTGAAAGTGGTCCACCAAATATGTCACCTTTTAGAGGTGGTGCTAGGTCATCTTCTATATATATTTCTAGTCTTTTGTTACCTGCCTTCCATGGTACCTAATTATCTTATATTAATGCAATTATTTAATTTCTCAAAAAATCATATTTATGACTCTTCCATTTAACATTCCATATTTCCTTAAACAAAAAGTTCTTCTTCCTATTAACCTCTACTCATAATCAGAATGGAAATATACCCAATATGCATATATTACACTTCTAAATTTTTAGAAGACAGATCTTTTAATTTTCATATTATCCAGAAAAAATAATTAAACATATGTCCCAAGACAAGTCTTTTCGAAAATTTTAATTAATATATGTTCAATATGTATAGAATATTAACTAAATAAAATTCTCTAATTCACCACTCTTAACAAGGTTAATTATAAAAAAAATCCAAAATTTTGCACAATTTTATAATTATAATCCGAGCTTGACAATTAAGTGATAGCACATTCAATAGAGATGGATAGGCAGAAGCCTAGATGTTCTATTAGAATGCATTTTGTTTTTAGATTGAGATGTATATATATTTTTGTCAAACTGTCGTAAATTTAATTTTGAAATTGTTTAATAAACATAATTAAATTAGCTAACAATTAAAATGAGCATCAGAACTACCTCCGACAAACTAAGAATCCCCTACACTATCCATATTGTTTTATGATCTTCTATTTGGAAATTTTTATTCGAATGATAATGAAGAGCATGAAAGAAAAATTAAGGATACCGTGTTAGAGACATTGAAAAAGAACGTCACAAGAAGAATCCAAAGAAGAAATTATGGTGGAAAGTTCTTAATATTATCCGAAAAATGAATACGAGATATGAACCCACAAATCGGATCACTTGGACAATCTTTAAGAAAATACCATGCGACCACTCCACTGAAGCGTCGACAAATAGTGTAAAAGTTTTGAATAAATTGTAAAAAATGTCGAAAGAAAAAAGAAAGGAGACGACAAAAGGAGACCCCATCATTACTTAATTTGTGGACAAGATTAGCATAAATAGATTCTTGTTTTCCACCTCAATATCAATCTTCGAAAGACTCTGAATATAGATAAGATCATCCTCATTATGATAATTAGGGATACTAAATTATAAATTATATTTTTATTTCATTGTCTAATTTTTAAATAATTTTAATTAAGTACTCAATCTTTTAATAAATAAATAATTCAATCCAAACAATTATCTTTGTTAACATGTTGTTGATGTAACTTACAGACCAACATAGAAACTGACATTTAAAAAGGCTAGCTGACATCTTCTTCTCCACTTGATTTTTGAATAGTAAATAAGTGACCATATTTAGAATATATAAATATTAATGAGTTTACTATAGGATACTCAAAAACTATGTTGATGAAGACGAAGAGCTACTTGGTCCTTTCAAATACTAGTTTTTATGTTGTTTCGATTATAAACTGAGACAACTTTTGAATTGAATTGATCGATTTAAAGGTTTAAACACTTGATTAAAATTTTTAGATAATGAAATTAAAAAAACTTATATTTTTTATTTTGTTATCTCTTATAATTATTCGATGAAATTTAATAGCAAATATGAGCATTCAAACTTTAAAATTATTTTAAAGAATATCTTTTAATTTATTTGTGTTTCGTTAAGATGATGGGATGCAGTTTAATATGGGGTTAAGTGTAGCCATTGTGTTATGAAGTGGCCAATAATATGCCTATGCATGTCGTATGTTAAACATGTTTAACGCAAGTAGTCACCTTTTAAGAAGGTGGATAGTCGACATATACTTAATTATAGAAATTTTGAGCCTGAAAACTCCTATTTCTTGTTAAGAAAAAAACAAACATTAGAACTTGGATCCATGTTTTGGCTTCTTGTTTTAATTTCCTCTCACCTTAGATTACACCATAAAGAAAACTAAAGAAATTACATCATAAAGTAAACAAAAGAAAATGAGAAAGGAACTTTACGTGGGTGTGGCTGTCTGTGAGGTGGTGGGTGGTGGGGAGAGCAAGAGCAAGAGTGGGGTAAGTCAAAGAGAAAAGGAGGTATTATTAGCACATAGGAAGAGACAGCATCTTTTGCAAAGACAAGTCAACTAGGTTTTTGAAGTCACCGGTGAAGTGAACAAGCTCATTTAAACCTCTTTCCTCCTTGCTGACACCCCCTTATCTTTGATGATCATCCACTTTTTAAGAGAGTGTACCCAACACCAACACATGTTCTTTTTCTTAATCAAATCTGCCATAGTAGGCATGAAAGCAAAGCACTCACACCACACTCGAAGATACTATATATATGTTAGGTTAGTTGGGGAGTGTGCCTTTTAGCCCACCACCGCTGCCCTTTTACATCTATACTTGATGAGTTGGCTGCCCATAAAATTTAAGCACCTTCCCAACCATGCACCGAAAAACAAATTTTCCATTACTCAAACACAGATATATGTGATGTTTTACAAAACCTTGTTGATTGTTGGCAACAAGAGTAACTAAGTTATTTTCCAAAAAAAAAAAACAAAGAAAGAGTAACTGTGTTGGAGGAGTTATTGATAGACAAACACAAAGATCACGAGGGCATGCATATGCATTGTACCAAAAAACAAAGTGAATGAAAGTATTCAGACCTAAACATTGGACATATAGTTAAATATTCAAACCAAAATATGCAATATGCATGCAGAAAGCCGAAAGAAATTTCTCAACGACTGTAAACTATCTTTTGGGTCATTATATTTACATTTTATAGCAGCAAAAGCATGATATAATAAAACAATCTCTATGTGGACCTGTCTGTGTAAGTAGTCACATGCACTTTGTATTGATATATACAAACCTGCTGTACGTTGAAAGAAATGGAAGAGAAGCGTGAGCTTAGAGGATTCCCATTTTATTGCCAACTTACACCTTTCTTACTTTTTTTTTTTTCCCTCTCAACTAAACCATAGTGACAGGTGCCAAGTAGTCCTCCAAAGTTGGCGAAGCCCATACATCTATTTAAATTGACCAAACTTTATCAAATATCTTATTGATAAGAATCTCTGGGTTTTCTGATATAAAATGATCTTCCTCAGTATACTTTTGTTGATGATAGCCTAATCATACCTTACTTGATGACACTAATCTTTCTCTTACACAAACGTGCACACCAAAACAAACATCCACAAGTGGGCAGCACTGAACGAAAAGAAGTAAGGTCTTTTTACCCGAAGTAATTTATGTATAAATAATATACAAAAAAGATTATAGTCTTTATAACTTCTATAATTTAAACATAGCGCTAACAATTGCGGAGAACTTTCATTTTGATAGTGCAAAACACTCTCCATGTATGTTGAATAAAATGGATTTTAAGAATTCTAGGAATTGGCCTCACTGGATCAAAAATGCTACAAAATTAAGGAGTCCAGATCCTCTGTCCAATATTATGGTGTCTTATTGTTTCCAATAAATCTCAGCCATTTATTTATGTAGGACCCGCGTGGGACCCGCGTGAGTCCCGCAAAATAAATGACTGAAATTCCATGAGACAAAATAAGACAGAATAAAACTGGACAGAAGATCTGGGATGAAAATTAAGAGCCCTTCATTTGTTTTGATGTTTTTCTAATCAGAAGGCGATGGACACAGGCTGATGTTCCTCGGGATTGAATCCCACTTGCACCCACATAAGGTCTCAAAGAGCATCTCTTTTTTGGTCTGCAAATAAACGTTATATCCATATCAAGCTAACTTGTACATCTATACACATTTTAGGGATCTTTTCTTATCGAAGAATCCGATGTTTTTGTACTCATCAACCGTATGTGTCTTGGACTTTTATGTTAATTACATGAATACTCGTATATTCCAAGCCTCCAAATAATCCACTTTATTCTTTCCCTTTCTTAACTTGTCTTTTGTTTGCTAAGTTGGTCATTTCAAGATTAAAAAAATCTGACTCTCTTTTTTATGTTTTAGCTGGAAACTGTCCATTGATTGGACCATCACTTTAGGGCACTATCTACTCTACCACATCACAATTTTCTGTTTTTTACTTGTATTGGAAACTTCCCTTTTGCATAATGTGACAGACCGAAAGCTTGTCTCGTGTATGGATCAATAGAAATTATAAAGAGATTGAATTGTCTGAGAGTCAATGATCATGGATAGTGTCAAGTCAGACTAAAACGGCAACAAAGCTTGTGAAAGGGAAGAACAAAAGGGGTCTGCGTGGTATCACTCGCGTGGCTCCTAAATGGGTATATACGAAATGAAGGCTAAGATTACTAAAAAGGTTGCGGCCTTAAAGTATACATGCTGGTCTATTTGGGAGGAGAAGAATAATGTGGTTTGGAAAAATTCGGCTCCAAATGTCTTAGCATGTTATTTCCGAAGTGTAAGGTGGTGTCAAGAGTGGGAAGAGGCCCAGATCAGTGCTAATGGTCTTTTTAATCCTCCTGTGCGTATTGTTAGTTCGCATAACTGGCAGAAATCGTCGACAAACTGGTTGAAGCTGAATGTTGATATAGCTACCTCATCTTCAGGATAGATTGGTGTGGGTATGGTTCTTCGTAATGAAGAATGAGGTTTTGTAGCAGCAAGAATTTTTCGTGTGACTGGGTCCTTTACATCTCTGATTGCTGAGGCCATGGGGGTTAGAGAAGCTTTGAGTTGGATCAAGATGAATAACTGGACAAATGTAATTGTTGAGTCAGATAATCTGCAGGTTATTCAGGCTATCACGGGGGATACTGAAGAAGATCTGTCTATGTTTGGTGGTGTTGTTGCTGATTGTAAATCTCTATTTCATGAGATTAGTGGCTCGTTGGGGTTCTCCCATGTTTATCGTTCGGCGAACGGGGTAGCTCACGCTCTAACTCAAGCTACTCATTTATACCCGAATGCTTTAGAGTGGACTTCTATCCCTCCTGACTTTGTTCTTTCTCTGTTGTTTTAATACTATTCCGTTTTATTTCAAAAAAAAAATAGACCAAATATTAAATGAATTCTAATAATGTTTTCATCCAAAAGCAAATATTGATTAAGATGATGACCTTGGTCAAGGTATGTTTTCGTGGACGAAATCCTTTGTCCATTTTATTCTGTACTTATCTTGTCTTATTAATTTTATCTTATGAATCTCAGTCATTTATTTATGTAGGACTTACGTAAAATTTACATAAATAAATAGCTGAAATTTATGGTAGAAGTTAGGGTTAAAAGTAAAATGGACAAAAAAAAATCCTAACTCTGTTTCCGTGTTTCGCTGTAACTCTCTGATCATAAAGAAGGCACTTTTTACCGTTACTACAAGGCTCTCTCGTGAAGACGACGAACTTATGGGTTAAAATTTTACCTCTAAGGTAATACCATATAACTTAGAACCACTAAAGATTTACGCTCATTCCTTCCTAATTATCTGCAACAAAAATATCGCTGTAAAATACCTCTCTTGTAAGACCACATATGGAACAAATGAAGAAGACAGGTAAAAATTATGGAGTTGGTACACAGGGCATAGGAGTATCAGAATCTTGAGATGTCCTTCCCTTGGGGAAGCTCAGAAACAAAGGAGAGTTTTTTTTTCAAAAGACTAAAAGAAACTTGCAACAGCTAGAGCTATATGGCAGAATAAAAAAATATTCCCATGTTGAACCTAACCTTGCCATGGTTTTTGAGACTGAAGATGTTGCTCGTGAGAAGGGTTCACGCAATTTCCAAGACCAGCCATGTTGAGTATATCACTATGAGAGAGAGGCCTTAGACCCAAAAAATCTCTAGTCAAGCCTTCATTACCACCACCGCCGGCAACGTCACCATGCAAGGTTGTTGTCGCCTTTGAGATAGAGTCGTTAATGAAGCTTCCATCTTTATTCTTTGCATTCAAAACCCCACTAACAAATGCATCTTCAAAGTAAGCGCCTTCAAAACCAGAAACAGAAGAGAAAGAGTTCATCATATCATGGAGAAGAGTACTAGAATGTCCACCACCAGTATCAGTAACAACAGATTGAACCACAGCACCAGCTTTATTTCCGAAAGGAACTAAGCCATGCACAAATGACCCACCACCACTTCCTAAGTTTTCACAAGAGGACAAATTCAGACCAAAGCCAGTTGTATTTGCATTGTTTCTAGCAGAATCTGCAGACACGTGAGCTTGTTTTTGTTGTTGTTGGGGTTGGGGTCTAATCAAGCCAGTAGTTTTGCTACTCATGGATGCACCCATCTGAGCTGCCTTCTGCAGTAATGCAGTGGCTGACATGTGCGGGGCAGGTGCAGAGTGGTAATGTTGTAGTGTGGGTCCAAGAGTAGGGTTAGGGTTTGGGCTCAAATCTTGGTGGGTTTGTGTGTACTCTTGACTTAACCTTGATGAGAGGATTGATGATGAGGAGGATGAGGAGAGATCAATGGCTGTCTGTTGTGGTGGGCCAGGACCAGACACTAGACCTGGAGGGCAACCTAACCAAGGTGGCAACTCTGGCCTTAGGCTAAAACTTTGTTGCTCTTTTTTGAGTGAAAATGCATGCAAGTCTTGACTAGTATTAAACTTCGGTACTTGGAGATTGATGTTATGGTGTGTTGAACTATCAGGTTGAGATGGGATAAGTGGATTTGCAGCTCTTGTGATACCTCTTGCACCCTCTTCTGCTAATGCATCACAGAAGGCCCTGTGAGTGATGAAACTATCCCTCCTGAAAAAACCCCCATGATGAAAACAAAAACTTAATTAGAAGAAAACAAAAGCAATCGTCATCCAGTGCCATACGACAATAATGCCACGCAAGTTTTTGACTCTCTCTCTCTTTTTGCAGTCTTACTTTCTGATTTGCATTGTCTTTTTCTATCGCTCTTCAACTATAGACAGATAGTCCATCTAAGCCACTGCAATTAACTTTTTCCATACTTAGCCCTCTTCCTCTCTTTCCTCTACTATCCTTTGCTAAGCACTAGTCTGCTTCACGTAATATTAATCTATATAACAATTCACTTTAATTCATACACTAAAAAGTTTCCTTGCAAGTATGTTATAAAGAATGATTCAACGCCTATCTATAACTGGAACTTCTTTAAGTGAACTCATTTAATGCAAATTCTCTCTGCCTGCTTATTCACATCCATAATAAATGAAAATCAGTGACTGTTGTCCCAAAAATGGGCCTCAAGTTGTTGTATAGATTTCCTAAAATGATATGCTGGTTAGTTACCTTGAGAAAAGAGTTCCACAGTCACATCTGTACTCTCTAGTGCCACAAGTCTTTGAGTGAGCTTTCCAATCTGATTGAACTGCATACCGTTTTGAGCATTTGTCGCATTTCCACTTCTTCTCACCATGCTTTCTGCAAAAGTGCTTCTTGATTCCTGTTAGATCACCTAGAGCTCTTGAAGGGTCATGGTGCACACAACTTGGCTCTGGGCAAACATACACCTTCTTTCTCACTTCTTTATTTGTTCTTTGCTTTAGTTTCCAAGGTAGATTATGCCCTCTTCTATGGAGCTGAAGATTCTGATCTCTCTGAAACCCCTTGTTACAGATCTCACACACAAATCTATTTGTTGCCAGCAGAGTCTTTGGTGATAATGCTATCACTTCTGCTTCTGGGTCTGAGTCAAGAAACCGAACCAGAAAAGACAAGAAGACAACTTAAGCAGTAAACATAATATACAACATAAGCAAATAAATAAACAGCGGCGCAAATTAGGCAGACATGTGAACCTGGGTTTCCTGGTAGGTTTCTCTTTTTCTTCGCAGGTTGTGTATATACGATATAAGCAAATAAAAAAGAAAAACAGTGGTGCAAATTAGGCAGATATGTGAACCTGGGTTTCCTGGTAGGTTTCTCTTTTTCTTCGCAGGTTGTGTATATACGACATAAGCAAATAAAAAAGAAAAACAGTGGTGCAAATTAGGCAGATATGTGAACCTGGGTTTCCTGGTAGATTTCTCTTTTTCTTCGCAGGTTGTGCTAGAGATTCTGTTGGAGGAGCAAGTTGGTATTGTTCAGGATAATTGGTGCCAGTTTCGTTTCTGTTACCTGAAGAAACGCTTGCTTCACCAGAAGCTGATGTCAAATTGGACATGTTTTCTTCTTGATGTTGCTGATGAAAGATCAAACCTTTAATCATCTTCTCTAACAAACAAAGTTATAGAGATCCTAAGTTTGCTTCTTGAGCCATATATCTTTAGATTTTTTATATGTGCTAGAAAAGATCTATACACAAACAAACATAACCTAGGAAAAAGCTAAAAACTATTGAAAGTAGAAATGTATAAAAAGAAACCAAAGTAAAGAAGTTGAAACTGATCCATTAAATGTCTAAATTAGTAGTATTTGAGCCTGCACATCATCATTCACCTTGATGGTTTCTTCTTTGTTTTGGTTTCAAGCAAAGAGACAATTTTTGGTTTTTTGGATAGCTCAGAAGAAACAAGAAGAAAGAAAGGGGTGGAAAAGAGAGTGGTGCCCAAATCCTTAAACGATTATTTTCCTCCCCATATCAGCTCTATAAACCTTAGTTCTCCACTGATACCAAGAAAATCTAACTACAACCACATAGTAAGTCCAAAAGACAGAAATAAAGAAAACCCAGGTCATAAGACTCTGAGAGAGGGAGAGAGAGAGAGAGAGAGAGAGAGAGGGATGTGGATGAGAAGGTATCCTGTGTGTGATCCTAAAGGAGTCCAAAACAAATTGCCACAAAACCAAAAGGAAGCCTACGGCTGAACTATGACGTTGCACTTTCTGTCTTTTCTTTTGTTCTCTTCCTCAAGCCACAGGAAAGTGTCTTATTTCTTTATTGTCTATTTGCTTTTAACAAAATGTTTTTAAAATTTCCTGCTAAAAAAAATAGACCCCCTTTTTTAATCATCTCCACCTTTCCCTGCTGCTATAAAGCAAGAGCTAAAGATAAGCGGTACCCATGGAGAAAAGGAGGATCATTTGCATATAAGTATGTAACAAAGTGTACAGATGGAAAGAGATAGAGAGACATTTAGGTTGTTATGTATATTCCTTCCACGATGGTTAAAAAGACCCTACACAGCTTTTTACATTTTACAGTGGCATGATTGATACGTTGATTAAATTGGAACATGTATGGCTAAAAGCTGTTTTCTTCCTAGCTATGTTGCTTTTAACTTACCAATAATCACTGTAATAACAAGCCATTTCTCTATGTTTCTAGGGAGAAGCTGAAATTTATAGGATATTATCGTAGATAGGATGCCTTCCTCTCCTCATTGTGAGTACAGTTTTAGATTGCATCATTACTATTAAGTGAGCGCAAAATGATGATGTTATGATTACAGACCATGACTATAAAATCAATGCAAAATCATGCGATACGATACCAAAAGCACAACTTGATAAAGAAGCATTCCCATAAGTTGACTTCAATGTCTAGTAGTTAGCTAGAGACATAATTTATGTACATATGCATGCATGGACCTTTAACAGAATTTGACCCCATTAGTATTCTGCTACCTCAGGGGTCCAAGGACAATACAAGCTTTAGTTGCTTGACTTCACGGTTCTAATTATTCTCTGCATCAAGTCAACAAAATGTGAGAATAGTGTTTTGCCCCACCTGGTGGCAGCCGTGAAATAATGGTATTTACACAGAAAAGCGGACTTAAGAGCACATACTGGCCTTTAGTACAAATTTGTAGTGTAGCACCTGGAGAAATTCTGTCCAACATAAGTAAAAGTGTATCTCAAGTTCGTCTATAGTGAAATGAAATGTATTAAAGAAACATATTTTATGAGATACGAGTTACTGGCAATCTTTCACCACACACTCACTTGTCTCTACCCACGTACATATTAAATAAAGTGTTGAGTACATTGTCTTTCTGTATGTTCATGTTTTCGATGAGCTTTTGTGTCCCCTGACCGAATAGTAGATGGGAGTAAAGAATTACTCATAAACAAGACTTTTTCATTCGTCATTTTCTTGTTTTATTCTTTAATGATTAAGATTTTGAAAATGGGATCTTGCACTAAACCCAAGTCTGAATATGCTCCCAGCTCATTACTTCAATTGATTAACCCTACAAAATCCAATATCTATTTGGGAGGGGTGTGGGGGTGGGAGAGAGAGGCTATTCTCCACCTTCTAAATTTTCCCATTGGCGACTTTCCTGTGAGGTATTTGGGTATTCCCCTAGCTCCTCTGAAGATTTTTGTAACTCAATTCTCTGTCCTAGTGGAAGCAGTTGAGACTTATATAAATGCTTGGAATGGGAAGAGTCTATCTTATGCTGGCCGATGTGAACTAGTTAACTCGGTTATTCAAGGGGTTCTTTCCTTTTGGCTACAGGCTTTTCCTATTCCAGCTGTGATTCTGGATAAAATTACCTCTCTTTGCCGGCTGTTTTTATGGGGAGGAAAACACTTCAGGGTAGCATGGGACGACATCTGTACACCACGTGAGGAAGGAGGACTTGGGCTTAAAAATTGTAGAATTTGGAATTCAGCCTTACTAGGCAAAACTTTGTGGAATATTCATGGTGATCCGACCTCTCTTTGGGTGAAATGGGTACATGAAGTTTATTTGCGGGGGGT
>JAOTBA010000001.1:11662622-11682227 GCA_025629845.1 Erythroxylum squamatum | reverse complement strand
TAACCGTCGCTAAATAAATTTTTTTACGTCGATTTTAGCTACGGAAATAAGAGTTCCGTCGCTAATTTGCTACGATTTATTTTCCGTCGCTAATTTTTCGCCACCAATTTTTCTTTTTCTTGTAGTGTCTAATCAATCACATCAGTGTTTGAAAATTGGACTCTACCAAAAGACTGCCTTTTTCGCGGAATCTTTTGTTTGCATAGGTTTGTGTTCTTGTAAGACAGACAAATTATTGGAGTACCATCCAAGCAATTCCAAAAGTTCTTAGCCGGCACCGTCCATATCTATGTCTAACTTATGATATGGTGATAGATAATGATATCAATGCACAGCTATATTTCCCAATATTCTTCTGTAGCAAGTTATGTATGGAGTGACTTGAAAGGCAAGAATAAGTTTCCAGAAATAATGTTGCATATAACATGTTAGAATAAAATTTTTATTAAGAGAGGATAACATACAATAAGATTCATGTTCATTCACCTTCTCATCATGCCTTGACATAGCAGGAAAGGCAGAATAATTTCAACAATAACGGTATGACCACTACTGGAACTTTCCTTCCCTGGGCCTAGGCCCTATTCAGGAAAACCTGTTAGAAGTTTGGTGCCATACACTTTGCCATGTTCACAGAATAATCATATTTCAAGTTCCATTAAAATTTTCTTGATTTCGCTCTTACTAGATTGACGGTTCCACAGTAGACAGCTTTGGATGTAAACATACGAGGACCCCAACTTGAGTGCTTGGAGCATGAAGAGAGCTGCCATCAACTGAGAAGTTGGACGAATTATAAACATCATACCATTTGGTCGGAAGTTCCAAGTTTCATCCAAGTTCAACTGTCTTCGTTATTGCTTTAATTGATAGCATAATGTATTACCCTATAATTTGACAATGTTTGATGAGGTGAACCATTTGTACTCAGAGAATCCTTGCTCCATGTTTATTTCTAGGTTGGTAAAAAGAATTATATAACAGTAACATGCGACATTGATTAAAAATGATGGAAAACAATAAAGTAAAATGGTGGAAGAAAAGAAAAAAATTATAACGGTGAGCAAAATACTTTCATATACAAAGATTATGAGTGAAAATTGCAGAACCCTGAGAATTCCATCAACCTATCAGCTGATTCTTCACTTTTGCTCACTGGCCAGCCATCCACTACTCTTACTGCAACTAACAAAATCAGCATAAGAATGCATAGATTATACAAGTCCCACCTAAAACGTCATGCAGAGAAAGTTGGCATTACTGATTAAATAAAATATTGATCCATGTGATGAGGAAGCGAACGTTTGAATGAAGCAACGAAAAACTGATTCGCAGTTAATGTTTCTCTCAAATACCAATTCGTTAAGGAACAGTGCGAGTTGGTTATATTTGCATTGAGGATTGTACCTTCTTCCCGCTGCTTTTACATTCCTCATCCTCATCATCCTCATCATCTTCATCACCATTATCATCCTCGTCATCTTCATCATCTCTGCTATCCAGTTCATCATCCTGAACGGCCTCCCCAGTAAACCAAGATACAGCATGAGGGATGATTTTGTCCCGAAGAGTAGTACTACAAGACATCAGACAAAATATCTTGTTTCAATAAACGAGGAAAGATGTGAGGATCAACACAACCTCAAGTAGGCATGCGTTTACCCAATATTATAGTCTTTCTCCATGCAATCCTCAATTTCTTCAACCTTCCACAAAATTCATGCACAGAATAAAGAATCAACACTTATATCAATGATTCAACTGAATACTGTAGCACAAAGAACACAACTTACAGTATTATCGTCGAGTTCATCATCATCCCCAGGAACCTGGGGACTATTAAAAAATGTGAAAAAGCTTGGGCAATCCTCAACTTTTGTGATGGGTTTGGAATTCTTTGACCCCTTCTTTGGTTTCTTCTTTAGGACCTTCTTTGTCAAGCATTTCCCAGGAAACCATTCAATCTCTGTCCTGGAAAGAACCCAAAAAATCATTAGAGTGAAGGAGACTGAAAAAAAGATTTAGCACAACAACACAAGATAATTACCCAATTGTTTTATCCAGAATGGGATCATCACCATTGTCAATAACGCAGAAGGTTTTTGTCAGCAACGAATTCTTGAAGTAAGGGTTTGAATCAAAGTAAAATGCCAGCTTGAAACCCTCAGGATCTTGAACTCTGTGCCACTTGATATCTTTAAGAAACTTTAGAGCCTCTTCATCACGTTCAGTGATCTACTCCAATAATGAGCAGAATTTATTATTAACTCAACAAATGGAAATTATCAAACCATGTCGTAAGCAAACAAATTACCTCATCAGCCAATACTCCATTGGTTTTCAGTGCAGTAAGCCAGAAGTTAGGCACTCCTTTTTCTGCAACAATTTTAATTACACAAGTGCAAGGAATTGGTTCAATGATAGCTGCTAACAAACCAAAAAGTTTACCTTCTTCAAGTTTATCTTCTGGCTCCATCAAAGATTCATTTTTGGCTGCCTCTACTTCTTTTATACCATTCACAATCTCATACCTCTACAAACATGCAAGAACAAATTTAATTTAACCAAACAGGGAAAGTCTCTGAACTTGCAAGTTTAACACCTCGACTACAATAGATAATGGGCCAGCTTCGAACAACAAGAAGCGTTGGAAGAAAGTTTCCAGAGGTAGCACACATGGTTCTACAATGCAAGAAGCGTTGGAAGAAAGTTTCCAGAGGTAGCACACATGGTTCTACAATGCAATATGCAAAGAAATGCGAATTAATATACCACCTACCTGCATATAAAGAGGCTCATACAGCTTCTGGTATTTAGCTTCAAGTGCCTTCCTCTCCTCAAAGTACTCTCCCTCCAGCTTATCATGTTCGCTCTGCAAATTGATCAACATGATTACAATCTCCAAATTCTGGATAAGAGCGCAAGTTTTTATTTGGACCTCATTTCTCAAAAGAATAAAGTAGAAGCCCACAAATGTGAATCCCACACCAAATTCATGAGACAAATTCAGAAGTCTTAACTTACACACCTGAATTTTTCTAAGAAACTCGACCCTTTTCTTGACCTCCGGAGACAAGGTTTCAAAAATATCTGCATGCGCTCCAGCCAAGCTCTGAAGCTTATTCTGGACAACCAAATAGTCACAAACACATAACACTACTAGCCGCATTTTCGAAATCACAATCCTATCACAATCGAAAAGTAAAAAGATCCTGTCTTCTGCAATTTCAAGAATTGGCCCTATAATCAAACAACACCAAATTCCTTACAAAGAACAGAATTCCATATGTTTTGGCACTAAGAAGAAAAAATAGATCAAATTTTCAAAACCAAAGGTGTTACTTTGTCAAAGATCACTTACCTTTAGAGCATTAACAAGGTCAGTGCGATCCTCCACACTAAGAGCTACATAACAGAATCCACAAACAGACAGACACACAGTAAGCTCCAATCTTTTGACAAGAATTGAAGACCCAGTTGAAAGATACATCATGATTTATTCAATCACCATTGAAAAACTAGAAAAAGGGAAGAACGTTTACAGATTTATTCAATCACATTACTGTGCAAATTGAAGTCAACAAAATACGAATCTGTTTAAGTTCCGATTGGAGATTTACCAGCAGCAGCGGCGGGGAGGGAAATATCGATGTCGGAGGGCTTGTAGGGATCGTCGTCCGTGTTGCTCATTTTAATTTGACGTTTAGGAGATGAGGAAATAGTGAGAACTGAGAAAGGGAAATAGAGAGAAAACGAGGGAAAATTGCGACTGGTTCTCGCAGAAAACTTTTAGTACAATATATGTGCTATTAGAATTTATAATTTCTTTATTTTACATAGTAAATTCAATATCAAGTGCTTGATTATAAAACTATAAAAAATACCATTTACCACTGCATGTCATTTAATTTGATAATTACACTTAATTTTGTAGGTATCAAACTAAACTTTAATAAATCTTCACCATTGAATCAATGGAATTCGTACGTCAAAACTTTCCTAAAAGAATTTGTACATTAGCGTTCCTTCGTAGGATCCTATGGTTGTGAATCAATAGTTATTGGAAAAAAAGAAAGACTTGGCAACTTCATGACACATGAAGTAGGTGCATCCCGGACAACGAGGGGTGGACCAATTGGTCCAGATTCTTCACTTAAGACTCTCCCCTCAAGGAGGTCTTGAGTTCGAGTCACACCAAAGGAGGGGAAATAGGTATGTTCCTATTGATGATCCTCTAGCCTCCTGGGCATAGCTCCTTGATCGGATCAATTACGAACGCCTCGCTTCTAGCGGCAGTGTGGGAGTTGGAGCTACTAGGGAACCTGGAGGCTGATGGGAACCTGATGCTGAGCAGGGGGGAGCCAGTGATCAATCATCAGCTAAACAATCAAGTATGTGAAGACTCCTTGTGCGCAGAAGTGTACAGGCTACGTAGGAACCTGAGGGATCTTGGGGTTCCAGATTTACATCCTTTAGGCTCTTGAGGTGGGGTCGTAGGGGCTTAGGATTAGTCTGGCTAAGCTGGGATACCTAATGTAATAAAAAAAAAAGTAGGTGCATCCCGGCCAAAACAAGGCTTCCCATCGGATAACAAATGAAGTAGGTGCATCCTGAAAGATGAATAAATGTACTGTATTTTTGATAATTAATTGTCAGAGGTGTTGGGTCCTTTATATAGACCAATGTACATACATCTAATAAGCAAGAATAAGAATAGAAGGATTACAGATGATAAGAACTATCTAAAGATTACATATAAAGACTATCTATAGTAACTAACTAGAAATTATAGATAAAGACTATCTATAGTTATATATGTGATCAGAAAATAAAGTTGTTAAAATCTCATTTTGTCGTAACGTCAGCAATCTGGTCAGTAGACGGGATAGGCCAGATGTGGAGAGATTTGTTGGCAACCAGATCTCAAACAAAGTGAATGTCAATCTCAATGTGCTTTGTACAAGCATGAGAGACAAGATCAAAAGCTAGAAAAGTAGTACCGAGGTTGTTGCACCAAAGAGTAGGTTTGATGTGAGAGAAATAGACTTCCACAAGAAGTGAAGTGATCCAACAAAGTTCTACATCTGTAAGAGTAAGAATATGATATTCCGCATCAGTACTAGATCGAGCAACAGTTGGTTGAATCTTAGCACTCCAAGAGATGAGATTGGATTCGAAAAAGATGCAGTAACTAGATGTCGAATGATGATCATTAGGATAACCAGCCCAATCAACATCACAATAAGCATGGAGATGGAGAGCAGATGATTTAGTAAAGTGAATGCCATGAGAAGATGTAGATTGAAGATAATGAAGAATTTTGATTACAGTCCAATGGACATTGGTAGGACAGTGTAAAAACTGAGAGACTTTGTTGACAACAAACTGAATGTTAGGGTGAGTGATACAAAGGTATTGTAGGACACCAATAGTGCTACGATACTTAGTAGCATCAGAGAGAGGATGATTGTGAGTGATTTTTGGATAAAGGAAGTGTAGGAGTAATGGGTGAGGGTGCAGGTTTAAAATTATGGAGACCAATGTGAAAAAGAAGATCTTTGATGTAAGTTTGTTGAGTGAGTAAAAGAACAGTAGGTTTAGGGAGAGCCTTAATGCCAAGGAAGTGATGAAGTGGACCTAAGTCTTTGATTGTGAAGGCAGTGTCGAGATCAGTAATAAGAGTGGTTATAAACAACGGTGAAGAACCTTTAACTAAGATAACATCCACATAAATTAAGACAAAAGTTGTGTAATGATAAGTATAAATTGCATCATGTTTTAGGGCTTAGTTTAATACATATTTAATTGTTAATTCAATCGTTTAGTATGCGTTTAGGTTAGAATTGTAATAGTTTGTTAATTATTTGTGTTTAAGTGTTTTTATGGGTTAGTACAAGTCTTTGAACTTAAATATTATGCTTTTAAGGCACCTTGATATGCTTGTTAGTATTTCAGGGTCAACATCGAAGAACGGAGAAGTTTTAGAGACATTTGGGCCGAAACAACAGCCTATAATCGTGGCACAACAGGCCATGATCGTGACAGAAGCGCCAGAATTGGCCCACGATCGTGACAGAAGCCAGCCCACGATTATGATAGAAGGCTCAGATATGGGGCGCAATCGTGGCCTGTGTCGGGTAGATGCGCAAACACTCAAAAACGTCAAGTTTTAAGGAATTTTTCAGACCTTTCGGACTCTAGAAAAATCCTAGGGCTGCTTAGAACACAAGGGATATTTAAAGAACAAGACAAAGAGGTAGAAGGAGCTTTTTGCATTAGCCACTTTTGAGAAACCCTAGAGAGAATTCATCGAGAGATTGAGAAAGAGAAGAAGGAAGAGAGAAGTGGAGAAAAAGCTGACTCGACGTACTTCTAGGATCAATAGTTTCCTGACGTCGTTGCCTCCCATCATTCGTTCTATTTCCTATTTATTTTCCATTTTATTATTGTATGGAATTGAGAATAACAGTTGAACGATAGGATTTTTAAATCTTGAGATGTTTTAAACTCACCGTTAGAGTTTTATCTTTGAATTAATAAAATATGAATGTTTATGTGTTTTGGATTTATTGTGATTTAATTCTGCAAGTGCATAATTCGATAATAAATTTAGAGGGTTAATCGAATGAAAAATAAATAAATTAGGCTAAAGAGAGTTAGGTGATTTAATAGAACAAAAATTAAATCAAATCAGTAAACTGTGCAAAGACAGATTTTGCATAAGTTTCCGATAGTTTATTAGACAACTTCATAACTAATTAGGATTTTGGACAGGTTGTTAATTGAGAGATTGCAACTTCCATAATCTAATTAGGGTTTATAATTTAGGGTTAATGTTTATAACTTGAGAGAGATAATCAACCCTAGGATCGTCTAGAACCAATAATCTGGTAATTCATAATCAATTAGGTTAGCATTAAAGATAGGTAAAATTCTCCTTTTCTCAATTTATAATCTCTTAGGTTGATTTTTGGGTGTGTGTTGCAGCCGCTGAATTATTAATATTTTCGTGCTCGATTCTTATTTTTAATTGATTGATTAAATTGAATTTTCATTTTAGTTTCGTTATTTTTTAATTTTTGCAATTTTTAAAAAGTATCATTTGCCAGTCCTTTGTCCATCTTCATCTAATGGCATTAACAAAGTTACTCATGTAAGGCACGATTTCGTTTCCACTAAATGGAACCAATGTCATGTCATTTTAAAAAAGCGAAGGAAAAAACTTCCTATCTGTTATGAATTATGATTGCCCCTTCCTATCAGTTGTTTTCTTTGTTACTTTTTAACTTTTTTCCGTAATAACCTCTGCCTCTATTTATTTTCCATAGCCATAAGCAGTTCTAGAATTGGAGCTCCAACAATGTCTCAGAAAATCTCACAAAAATTACTTGTATATCATTTTTTGTGCCAAAATGTGTTATGCGCATTTTTTTCTAAGAACTTTTAATAGTATTTCTTATAAAAAACTTTATAATTTTTGTGCCAAATCTTTCTTTTGATTTACTTGAAATAACAAAATTAACAATGCTTGAAACATACGGAAAGCTGGTCTTCAGTTCCAAAAGAACCAAACCAAGGCTGAAGACCAAACATTTGCTCTAGCTTTTAGCAACTCAATGGGAGGGGTTAACATATATTCTGCATAACATTGTGAAAGTGTTTTAACTGACCTTTACGGTGTTGAATATTCAATTTATTTCTCCAAGCTCTAGTTGTTTAAAAAGGAGCATTCTTGTCATTTTCAAGAGGCTGAGTTGAGAATTCACCTTTGTTAACTCCTAATGTTTCTCGAGAGAGCACTAGAAAATCATCCCTAGACAAAACATCCCTTAACAAGCTTGTCGTTTTCAAGAGGCTGAGTTGAGGATTCACCTTTGTTAACTCCTAATGGTTCTCAAGAGAGCACAGGTAAATCATCCTTAGACAAAATATTTGAAGAAGATAACACCCTTTCTCCATCAAAGTAGTGTGGGGCTTGAGTATGGCCTGCCATTGAGGCAAGCCCTCCCCAAGCCCACAAGACCTTTGAACGCACTGCCTTTAGATTCCTTTCACAGTAAAACACTATTCGCATCGTTGTAGATAAATTAATATTATCTACTACAGATGGAAATGGGCTGGTCGAGCCAGGCAAGTCGGTTCGCGGTTTGACCCGGCCCTGCCTGACGTCATTTTTTTAAAAAATTTAACAAAACATCGTGGTTTTGTTCCTTCCCGTTAATCCAACCAGTCGCAGCCTGTGGCTCGGTCAACCCAGGTCGAGCCGACCAAGCTATATTTGCCATCCTTAAATCTATAATACAATATCACCTCCACAGAATGCTCTCAAGTTACTCCCCCTCTCGCCACTGTCGCTTGATCATGTGGCTCATGGACACATACTTATGGACTCTTGCTGGAAGCTCACTGGATATAGTCATTGGAAACTCATTCTTTGTTTGCTAGTCTCTTCACATCTTAAGGATAAAGTCACCTGGTCAAGTGGCTCGTGGAAGCACGCTCCTAAATGCTCGCTGGAGGATGCATGCTTTTGGAAGTTCTGGTCGCTGGTCACTGTAGGACGTATAATGTCTACTGTTTGTTACTTTAATTCATGAACAACTTATGCGAAAATAGAAGTAAACAATCTTTCATTCAATAATTTTAATTAACATTCTAAGTTTCTTACTTAAGTTAATTCCACAGTGAAGAGTTAACATAAACTACACAATTAAACAATTAACAATATAAAAATGCAAACATTTAATTTTTTTAACTTAATTACATATGTTCAATGTTTTGATTATATATTAAATCTTATATTTAAATGATTAATTGTATGTTAAATACTTTTTATACACAAACAACAATTAGTAAATTGTATGTTTCATATAAATTAATTAACAATTTAACAATTTAATTCATTAATTTTGAAATTGACAATGCCTAAATTACATTGAAATTGAACCAAATCACACAAACAATTCCAACTTTCAAACCCAAATTTTCCGATGCATTAATTTTCTTAATAAATTTACAATGCCTAAACTACATTGAAATTGAACCAAATCATACAAACAATTCCTAAACTACATTGAATTTGAACCAAACCACAAAAACAATTCCCACTTTTAAACCCAAATTTCCCGATAGATAAACAATTCTAACATTCAAACCATTCACAAAATACATATGACACAACCAAATCACAATGCAATTGCAATTCATAGTAGAAAAAACAATTCAAAAAATACAAAAATTAAAAAAATTGCAATTTGGGTTGGGTTGGGTTGGGTTTAGATATGGAAAATGAAAATTGTGATTTTTGTCCAGTTTCCAAGCGAGCAGCGGGACGATGGTAAACTGGAGTAGTGGCCAATAGCGATGGTAGAGTGGTCCGACAGTGGAGCGTGGCATTAGGCAGAGGTGGAAGGCAATAGGCTGCTTGACTAGAGGTGAAAGGTAGCATGCAATGTTAGGCTTGAGCAAGTCCGATGATGGAGCATGGTGTGGTGTGATGGCAGTGGTGATGCGGTGGCAGTGGGTGGCCGATGACGGTGAATGTTGGAGGGAAGGAGAGGAGAACAATGAAAATGGGTAAAGAGGAGAGAGAGAAATGAAAATGGCATGGAGTGAGAGTCTGTGTGGATTGGTTGTTTTGTTTATTTTTCACTTTCAAGATCGGTAGTAATCTTGTTCTAGAACTTTTTCTCTTTACTAGTCAAGATGTAACTGACCATCCCAGATCCTCTGTCCAGTTTTACTCTGTCTTATTCTGTCTCATAGAATCTCAGCCATTTATTTTACGAGACTCACGCGGGTCCCATGCGGGTCCCACATAAATAAATGGCTGAGATTTATTGGACACAATAAGACACCATAATATTGGACGGAGGATCTGAACTCGTAACTGACACTTGACATAATTCATAATCAGTGCTAATTTGGCACTATCTCTTTCTGTAAATTAAAGATGAGCTTAGCTGGCACCGATCTTATATTAACTTTAGCGATGGTCTTGTAACATATCTTAAATCATCAAACTTTGCGAAAGATAAGAGCACTTGTTTCCTTTAACTTCTCCACTTTTCATCACCTTTGAGTTAGAATTAACTTTTGAAATCTTTTAAAAGGTTGTTGTGCATTAGCTTTCAAAAGACTCTAGAATCACCGCAATCAGAAAAAATGTGAGAAAAATGTACTAAATATTGTGTTTACTCTTCAAATTCATTGTCTACAAGAAAATAAAGTAAGCATAGAAAAATATAATAAAAATCCATATAAAACATGTTAAAAGGTGCCAAACACAAAATAATAATACCAATTTTCTCTTTATTTGTCAAATTCATGTCCACAAATGCAAACAATAGTGTGAAAAGAAAACCAAACATAGCATAAGAATGATCCCAAACTTTCTAAGCTATTAAGAACATGTAAAGTTTAAAAACACATGTTAGGAGAAGCAAAAGGCATATTTAAGAATATCGTAGACTTCACGGTCCTTTTAAAGAAATCACGAAAATGAAAATAATCTGTGACCATAACTATCCTTATTATGTGGTTCTGTCTGAATTTGATGGGGCTGGACGCCGTTGTTTGGATCCATGAGTCCGAGTGGCTTTAGCTAGGGAATACCTGCAAAACAATAAAAGGCACACCGGGGGTTGACTGCCGGTAGGCCCCTCTGACGCCCAAGTTAGTCTTTTTGTGAGGGTTTTGACGGCTATGAATAAAGAATGTTAGGATTCTCAAATCGTACCATTTTTATGATGAGGTGATGAATTTATATAGTAAATACCTGTAGGAATTAGGTCAACGTCAAGAAACGGGCCGATCAACCCATGTGCCGTTCTGATTTTGGGCTTGGGCCTAGCACGACCGACCCAACCATTATGAAAACACTCAAGTAAATCATAGAAATATAATGCAAAAGGTCAATTTACTAAACAATTAAGGTAGACTAACCAAAGAACTTGAAAGATTAGATCGGGCCTAAATGAGGAAAAGGAAAAAAGGAAATAAAGCCATTACTAGAAGACAAAGGTAATAACAAATGGAGTAAAAGTAGAGAAATAAAGAATAAGGAGAGAAAAATGAGCTATGAGCAATAAGCAATAAGCAAAAAGAGAAGAAAAAGGGCTGGGTTTTTTTTTCCTTCCATTCATGAATACACATAACGACATCATTTTATTACATTATCAAAACAATGTTGTTTCATGTAATATGATAAATTCGAGCTTCAGGTATAGTTGAACTATAAAGTCTAAGCTCGACTTCGACTTTGAGACTTAAATTTAAAAGCAAAAAGTCTGAACCAACTTGAAATTCGATTAACTCAAATTGAGCTCGTCAATTTCAGGTAAGACTAAATGCTTTTATCATCCTTATGATTTGATTTATTAACTCTTAGTTATCTCCACATATCCATGCGAAAAAATTTGTCAATCTAAGAAAAC
Source organism: Erythroxylum squamatum (assembly GCA_025629845.1). NCBI lineage: Eukaryota > Viridiplantae > Streptophyta > Magnoliopsida > Malpighiales > Erythroxylaceae > Erythroxylum > Erythroxylum squamatum. Next base: position 11,670,792 of record JAOTBA010000001.1, on the reverse strand, counting down.
TTTAAGTATCAGAATTTTGGACGATTTTAGTACATAAGAACTCTGAGTGAAAATGAAGAAATATAATGTCTTTTACCCTTTAAGATATAATATTTTTTAACAATAGTAAATGGAAAATATAATCTCTCTTTAATAATGGTCAGAGTAAAATATATTATTTCTTTAGAAAAGGTAAAAATAATTTGTCTCAAATAAACTCGTATAAATAAAAATAAAAATAAAAAATATGGATGCAAAAGAAAAACAATTTTGTAAATTATTAATTTCATAATAATAATATTGCGTTGCCATAATTCATGTATACATTCTTTTGAATGAGGTCAACCTCCACATTTTCATTTTACCTCTCCCCAGTCCGCAAAGTGCCAACGGTTCATTTTATCATAAAAGAACATTAATTAATATAACAAAAGAACTTTTTTGTTTTTGGGTATAATTTCCCTGATGCCATTGTCACCGCATATTTTGAACAATCGATCAAATTAAATAGAAACGTACGTCATCCAAACAATCTTGAGACTCGTCCCAGTACCATCACAAAGGCAAACATCCAAAATCTTCTGTTTAATATTATGGTGTCTTATTGTGTCCAATAAATCTCAGCTATTTATTTATGTGAGGCTTGCATGGGACTCAAGATCCTCTATTTAATATTATGATGTCTTATTGTGTCCAATAAATCTCAGCCATTTATTTATGTGAGGCTCGCATGGGATCCACGTGGATCCAACAAAATAAATGGCTGAGATTTTATGAGACAGAATAAAACAGAGTAAAACTGGACAAAAAATCTAGAGCCGGATCTGATAAGGGTAGACCGTAGACGTTAAGATTTTGCTAGGCCGAAGTGGTAAAAGTAAAACGTTCAAAGTCAGTACCGCATAAACCGTGAAATCCTAAGAAATCCAGTATGTGCGACCAAACAAAATCCTACAAGCACGAAAATCAATCTTTCTTATCCACAGCCTCGGTACTAGGATGATGCCTTTCATTGCCCATATTAAGAGCAACTTCATATTCCTTGTCATTGCCATGGACGCCATTAACAGTGAGCCTACTCCTGTTTTCATTGCCACTACCAACATTCCCTCTATCACTTCCTCTCCCATGTCCTCTACCACCTAGATATCCGCCAGCAGCACCGTTCAAACCAGGCAGACGAAAACCAGTGCCTCCATATCTACTACCAGCATACATTACCGGTCCTTCAAAACATAATCCGTAACCACAGCCACCATAAAAAGCCGTAGCACCTCCAGGGAAGCCTCCGCCATAAACTTCACAAGGAGGGTATCCAAAATAGCAGCCGTACCAACCGTGTCCTCTGCCCATTTTTTCGTTGTACCCATAGCCTGAACTCTGACAATCATTGTATCCACCTGAATAAATGTTGATTCTGGTACTGGAATTTCCAGCACTACAATAATCACCACCTGGTCTTCTTGGCTCAGCCTTCTTTATTTCCACCTAAATATTATATTATCAAACCTCAACCTTTTTACTTTTTAACATACACATAATATAACACTAGTATCAAAACTCAAACCAAATTTCTACACCTGTTTGCCTCCAAGTTCATGTATTCTGCCGGCTGAAAATGTTTGCTTAACAGCATCCTCATTTTCAAAAGTGACAAATCCAAAGCCCCTAGACCGTCCAGTTTGATGGTCTACCATAATTTGGTGCTCAACAACGATACCATACAATGAGAAGTGTTCCCTCAATTCATCTGTGTTGCAAAAGCAACGTTGAAAGGGGAACCATCGAAAATTTACAGTTAATGTTGAACCATACTAACCTTCAGTCAACGATGATGGTATTCCACCAACAAAAATTTTGTTTGATGATGGTATGACTCCATTATTGCTCAAATCTTCCCTTGGAACTGTTCTCTTGACATCCACCTAACAACAAATTCACCAAATAACCTCTCGATCAAGATTAACAATCACTATGGTGAAAGAAGAAAGAATTTTGGGAACTTAGTATCTTACGACACCCAAGTAATAGGAGTGTTTATGTTACCATTCTGCCATCTATAACATGCTCTGCTTTTAAAACCTCATCAGCAACTGCTGGGTCAGCAAAAGTTACGAATCCAAATCCCCGTGACCGTCCAGAGTGCCTATCTAACATTACTATGGAGTCCACAATTTCTCCATACTGGCTGAAGTAGAGCACAAATGTCTCTGAGAGAAATCAGCAAAAAATATATTGGAATCACAGGAACAGATGACAACTATTTAGAAGTGTAGTTAGCACTAACAAAGAACCAGAAGATAAGCTATATATCCAAGGAAAGCAGTAAAAAGTATCAACATTGCCTAGTGTAGAAGCAATTCCAACATAATGAAACGAGGGAGTGGGAGATATTTGGCGTAATTCTTGCTAATCGATTAAACTTAAAACATTGAAATTCCTCAGGGAACAAATAAAGACGTCGCCCTCTACTAACCGAGCTATAACATGTATGTAAAAATTAAAGTACCCATTGTAATGAGATTCCTAAACTTCCTTCCATCACATAATTTAACAAAAATTACAAAAGACTAATAACCTTGCAGCCTTGGAGTAGAGTGTCATGACTGCAAAAATAGGACATCGATCTTGAGAAGTACACAAACAATCTATCACCCCAGCATAAACAAATAAGCTAAAAGAGATGACACTGCAACCAATTTATACCCAAGCATTAACCCAGTCACTCTACAAATTTGCAATACTCAAGACAATGCTGCTACTCAACCCACCCTATTCCCCGTCCCAACCACCAAATACTCAACACTACCAAACCACAGTCCCCCACATGTCAAGTTCATTAGCACATTATCTGTAACAAAAAAATTCGTTAAGGCAGGAACTTGAATTTTCTTTTCACCTCTAGTCGTTTCCCAGGAGATGCCACCAACGAAGAGTTTTCTACAAGACACAAGAAAACGAAAAACTTGAAGTTTTTTCTCACATCACAAGTTTAACACAAACTCCACTTTTAATCACTGAACACCAAGGAACGAAATCTAAAGTTAATAACCCAGAATTAGTTGACGAAGGGTGTTCATCTTTTCTTTCATTCACTGCATCAACCAAACCCTCCTCTCCGAAACCATAACAAAGATCACCATAATACTCTTCATCTTCTTCCTTCATTCCATTTATGCCCACCAAACCATTTTCCTCAAATCGCCTATCTTCGTCCATTTGATATTAGTTTTAGTTCAATACTGGAAACAGAAGCTGCACCCTAGTCCAGTTAAGGGTTATGGGCAGAGAGACCGTTTAGGTGACAATTGGATTGGCTCAGGCTTCACTTTTCAGTTACATTAGATACGTGATTTAGCCAAACTGGATGAAATCGGAGACGTGATCTTTTTAAACTAAAACAGAAGCTTCCATCATTAATTAGATAACTCAAAAAGGAAAGGGAAAAAATCTTTATCAGCGTTGTACTTCGGAGTCCTAGAGAACGAGTCTAGATCTCCTGTTTAATATTATGGTGTTTTATTGTGTCTAATAAATCTTAGCCATTTATTTATGTGGGGCTTACATGGGGCCCCCGTGGATCCCACAAAATAAATGGCTGAGATTCCATAAGACAGAATAAAACAGAGTAAAACTGGACAGATGATCTAGTTTCGTAGAGAACACATCAAACTCAACCATTGTGCATTGGTTTGATGAGGTACTTGGATGTTTAGATAAAATATTCGCGTCACAAATAGTTAAGTTTAAATTTGTATTTTTAGTGTATATTTTTAAAATTCATTTATCTTTATCCAAATTTAAAATCTTCCAAGATAATGTATTTAATTGATATGCATTTAGTTTAATCTTTTGTTTTAAATGATGTTTTATAATAATCAAGGTAGAAAAGTTAGTGGATGGTAAAGAGGGTGAGCTTCGCATACATTTTTACCATTTTTGTATTCATCAAGGATAAGGGATTCAATTTGGAGGAAGATAATATTTTTATGTTGCGGGATGAATTTAGAGGAGGATATATTGTTGAGGTAAAAGAGAGAGGATGCAAACTTTATAATAAAAAAATATTATAAAAAATGCAAACCTTTAAGAAAATGAAATAATAGATTTCAGCAGAAGAAAAGAAAGATGAGTCTTTTTTTTTTGTATACATTGGAGAAAACCGCTATTATATTCCTAATCGCGGGGATAAGACCCTAACCATATCATCGAGGATATAAGAAAGACAACTCAAAGGTGGAGACGGAAGACAGTATATGCCGATATCAAAAGAACTGGCAATATGAGCTAACCAGTCAGCACACCTATTTCCTTCCCTAAAAACATGGCGAGAGTTGACCTCCCACGGTCTTGCCAAAAGCTCCCGAATGGCCATCTCCAAAGAACTACCACACAAGCTCAGATTACCGGACTCAGATAAAATGCTGATTACCTCCAGAGCGTCCACTTCAAGCTCTATGCGTCGATAACCCAAATCCCAAGCAAGAGCTAGTCCAATATGCACTCCCCAAAGTTCAGCAAGTAACAGCAAATAAGAACCAATATTGTGCACAAAACCTCCTAGCTATTGTCCAGAGCCATCACGCAATAAACCGCCAGCTGTAGCACACCTAGTAGCTAAATTAACCGTCCCATCTATGTTTAACTTCACCCACCCTTTTGGAGGCTTGGTCCAAACCTCATGACGCCTATGGGCACCTCTATTCGCAGTAGTTGCTCGAGCTAGTGTGTGCTCGGCTTGTACTACTCCAGCAACATAGTCTAACACAATAGAAGATCCAATATCCGCACTAGGCCAAAAGAAAGTGTCATCGAACACGGTTTTGTTCTTCCAATACCACAGAAACCAACATGCGACCCCAAAATTAATGGACCAAGCAAATCCCCATACCTCAGTAGAAATGCGTAGATTCGTGGACAGCCATTCACTAACATCACCATTAAAAAAGTCCGCATTTACGCCGTTGGGAAGAAACTGAGTCCAAAAGGACTATGCTCTTGAACAATCCCTTATTGCATGCAAACAAGTTTCCGAGAGACCACAAAAGTTACACCGTGTATCCTTCGTTAGATGTATTATAGCTCGCTGCTGGTTTGTCAATAACTTCTGCTTAGCTAATAACCATAAATACGATCTGATTCGTTGAGGACTTGGCCAACGCCACACCAAATCCCAAAGACTGCTGCCCGCATCATCCTGAACCTCCTCAATAAGTTAGTATGCAGATGCAGTGGAGTACCATTGGGGGAAGCTCCCCATATTAACTGGTCTTCAACAAACTCCTCTCTTCGTACTAGAAAGCTAGCAATATCCATACAGACAGATGAAGGAAGGAAATGTTGAAAGCTATCCCAATGCCAGCCACCCTCTATTCTGACATCGCCCTTGACCTTTGCCTGAATCATTACCTCAAGCACTGTATTTAAAACTACGTGAATCAACAGACCCCACTGTCCAACCCAATCATCTAGCCAAAATTTTATTTTACATCCATTACCAACCTGCCATTTAGAGTCTGCGAGAACAAATTGCCAGGTTACTGTAATGCCTTTCCACACTGTCAATGCGCCTGTGGTCTTCAACAACCTAGGAAGATTGGTAGTATCCACACGGTACTTGGCTCAAAGAAGGCGAACCCACAAAGCAGAAGACTGTTGTAGCAAGTTCCAACCCAATTTAGTGAGCATGGCATCATTATGGGAATGAACTCGCCTAATGCCAAGTCCACCCAAACTTTTAGGCTGACAAACCGATTCCCACTCGATAAGATGAATCCTCCTCTGCCCTTCTTTAGATCCCCAAACAAACTCTTGCATTTGCTTCTCAAGATAATCGCATAATTGTCGAGGGAGTCTAACCATTTACATGGTGTATATGAGCAGTGCTGCAAAGATGGACTGAGTAAGAGTGACCCTCCCTGCAAGTGACAAACATCTAGCGCTCCATCCTTCAAGTTTGCGATGAACATTATCAATGATGTACTTGGTAGATATTCCTCTTAGATCGTTCATGTATTAGAGGTACCCCTAAGTATTTCCCAAGATTTCATGTATGCTGGAACCCTGACAGTTGGCTTAATGTGTGGGCTCGTGCTCTAGAGACATTCTTGGAAAAGAAAATTTGCTTTTTCGCATTGCTCTGATAGGCCTTTGAAGGTGTATGGGAGGAGGAAGAAGAAGTCCAATTCAGTCACGAGTGATCTAACCTTCAGCCCACCTACTGAAGATCTAGCTAAGGCAACTTGATGCCAAAGAAATAGAATAATTTTAAATGCTTTCAATAAGGGTATGAGATGTTAGTTTGTTATAACAATATTCCACGTAATCATTCGTGCCTATCGTGGGAGGGCCAGTTTGTTATAGAGCTAGTTATCATTAAATAGGACTGTGAGGGAATAGAAGGATATCTTTTCCTGGGTATTCAAATTGTAATCGTGCCTCTGAGGAGAGCATTGGGTTTGAGGGACGTTGCACCTTATAATAACAGTTGATACTTTTCCCTTTTATGTCATGGTGAATATACTATCAGTCCTATTCAATCCACTTCATTCTTTTTGCTATGTTCTTTTCGTCATTACTGTTTGATTGAATCCGAGTTCCATCATTTTGGTATCAAAGCCCAACATCCTCGGAAATCACATGCCCACGAGAATGGAATCCCGCCTAGAGCAAGCTGAAAAACACTCATGGATTTACCAGGTCTAAAAGCTGATGTCACAGACCTGAAATCAGAAATGTTGGAAATTAAACAGACACTTCTTTCAATGGCCAAGCAATTCGAAACCTTCATGAAAAATCCTCAAATGGGGTTACACCAGGGACAGACCAGTTTCCAACCAAACCAAGGAAACCCACAAACTTCCGAACCAAACAACAGCACCACCCAAACACAACCACAAACAACCGACACAACTAAATCACCTGATAATGAGTCTAGAAATCAGCACCCCCAGAATACCCAAACTTGGGACAAAGAAAGGCTCCCAAGGAAGCTAGAATTACCAGTTTTTGGAGGCACAACCCCAGATGCATGGATTTTCCGCGCCGAGAGGTATTTCACTCTTAATCGTTTGACTGAAACTGAGAAGATTGAAGTAGCAGGAATTTGTTTTGAAGGGGAGGCGCAATCCTGGCTTAGATTTGAAGAGAGGAGTATGTCTTTTACTTCTTGGGACCAGTTGAAGACACAAATGCTTCGGCGTTTCCTTGGACCGCAGGAAGGGACGTTGCTGCACCGATTGTTTGCGGCAAAGTAGGAGGGGACGGTGGCCAAGTACAGAGCTCATTTTGAGCTACTGGCGGCTTCAGTAGGAGAGCTCGATGAATCCACCCTCACAGCTGTTTTTGTGAATGGGTTGGAGGACAAAATAAGGGCAGAAGTTTCTCTTAAGTCCTACAGGTCTTAAAAACACGATAGAGGTGGCTACCAGAGTTGAGTTAAAAAATCAATCTCTCATTAATCCCAGAAGTGTGGGCTTTACAAAGAATGTCAACCCAGCCTCATCTTGGTCAGATTCAAAAACAGTCACTTGGACACCCACTTGGGGACCCAAATCCAATACCCAACCCACTACCATTCAAAACAAAATCCAGACACACTCCAACATACCCAACAACAAAGCCACCATTTCTTCCCATGGCTCTACAACCAACGCAAGTACCCAACCAAACACTTACAACCAAAACCAAACCTACAGCCACTTCAAAAGGTTAACGGTGTCGGACATTCAGGCCAGAAGGGAGAAGGGCCTTTGTTATCGATGTGAGGAGCGATGGCATGTTGGACATAAGTGTCCCAACAAAGAGTTACAGGTACTCTTAGTCAATGAAGAATCGGAGGATTTCGCACCATCACTGGAATCTGAAGACTCCTTCAGTCCAATTGAGGAGGTTGAGTTATCTATGAATGTCGTAGTGGGACTCTCAGAACCACGAACTATGAGGATTAAAGGTATGATGGGAGGGATGGATGTAATTGTGTTGATTGACTGTGGAGCAACCCACAACTTCATTGCGATGGAGTTAGTTGGGAAGCTTGGAATACCAATTTCAGAGACAGCCAACTATGGGGTAATCGTTGGAAATGGTCATCAAATGAAGGGAGCGGGTATTTGCCGTAATGTGTTGTTGGAGATGCAAGGGCTCACAGTTGTAGAAGATTATTTGCCGATAAAAATGAGTAGTTCCGATG
>JAOTBA010000001.1:11638466-11660468 GCA_025629845.1 Erythroxylum squamatum | reverse complement strand
ACGCCACCCTCGCGGGGCACGGACTCGGATATCACCAACGATATCGGGTTCGGGTCACTCGGGAGTGGGGTGTTACAACATCCCTATCTAAACAGTACTCTATTTGATAGATTTATCTACATCACAAATAATAAGATAAGAGATTACATCTATCTAGGAATGATTGATCCATGTCCTTGAAGAACTCTACTATCTTTAGATAATCCTCCCATATAGTCTTTATCTTTTAGAGCTGATATATATATCCACTGTGATCTTATTTGCCAAATTATCCAGGATCTCAAAATAGGGTTAGATACTTAACAGTCTCCCCCTCCAGCCCAAATATGGATAGGAAATATTTTTCTCCATCATCTACTTGAGATACATACAGATAAGCTTACTGCAAATCTCATATTTGTTTTTGAGAACCACTTTAGTCAACATATCAACACCTTAAAATCTGTATGAAACTTCTTTAACATTAGTTGTTGCTATTTTGTTATGAACCTCAACCAATGATATTCAACATTTTCATAAAATGCAACATTTTGCACATTCTCAGGTTCCCCCTCAGCAATAAGTAACAGGTATTCAGAATTTGGATACCTTCTAGAAAGCCTCTTCTCCCTTGTCGACCTTTAAAGTTATGTTTCGTCAGTTAGTCGATCCAATTTCTCCCCTTACTTATTATCCTGAATAGGGCTATAAACATCTGAATGCACCAACTATAATAACTCCAACTTCCTTACAAATCCTTTCTTGAAAGAGACTCTATGCTATTTTTAAGCAATTGTGAGTTCTTAATTGGAATAAGGGATTTTTCAGCCAACAACTTTAATCCCTTCTCACTTATGTGTCCCAATCGTTGATACCATAGATTTAGTGAAGATTCCTCTTCGATTGTGTATAGTTCTCTACTACCACACACCTTTAAGTATGTCTTATATAGTAAGCAACATAACTCTCCTCGGGCTACTGTCACTGCAACTTTGAAAGTTTCCACTTCCTATCCCTAAAAGTGTGTTAACACCCTTCTTTATCTAACACATTCGCTGATAACAAATTCAATATTAGATCGGGGATGTGTCGTACATCTCTCAATGTCAGTAAACATTTGACATTTGTTTGAACTCAAATATCACCCATACCAATTATCTTTGCAAAACTTTGGTTTCCCATGTTGACGATCCTAAAATCTCCGCTCTTGTAGCTTAAGAAGTACTCCTTCTTTGGAATACAATGATAAGATGCTCTCACGTCAATCAACCATTTCGAACTAACATTGCTAATATGGAAGCATTCACTAGTTGTATAAACTAGTGACACCTCATTATCCATGCTTTAAGTAGTTGTAGCTATAATCTTATCATCATCATCATCCTAATGAGCTTCCTTTTTTTGATCCCTCTTCCATTTACAACAGAATCTCTTAATGCATCCTAGCTTGTAGCAATAGTGGCATATCTTTATGTTTTTTTCACCTTTAGACTTTAAACTATTTTTAGACTTGCCAAAACCATTGGAACCCTTACTCTTGTTCCTTCCCCTGCTTTTTGTCATGAAAGCCTACACATTGTCAGCTCCAATCTCCTTTCTTCTGATTTCTTAATTAAACATACTCTCTTTGATTATATCTAAAGAGAGCATACCTTCAAAAGCTGAGTTGCTTATCATCACCGCTAGCATTTCCTAGCTATTAGATATGAACTCAATAGGAGCAAAACTTGTAGCTCATCATAAAGAATGATCTTCATAATTATAAGCTTGTTGATTATGTGCTGAAAATCACTTAGATGCTCCAACATTGATTTCCTAGCTTTGAACTTCTAAGTTACAAGACTCTTAATCAGAGAGGCCTTGTTATAAGCATTATTCCTTTCATATAGACCTTCTAGCTTCTTCCATAGCTTAAAAGGATTGTATGGTTGAATTTATTGATATCAATATATAGTCTTATAGTGCCCAGAGTTTTCTGCTTCATCTTTTCCTATTCTTTGTCTAACATTTTTTCAGGTTTTGAAGAAACATCATCCTTCACACCTCTGTTCATTAAGATCAAAGAGATCCTTACAATATAGATTTTCCTCCATATCGAGTAATTTGATGATGCTAACTTGACCATAAATTTGTTTTCACCTTTCATCGCGATGACTTTGATACCACTTGTTAGGAGACAAATACACAATTCTTTAAAAGAGCAACCAAATATTAACAACAAAAAATAACTCTCCTTATTATAGTAGCAGAAAAATATGAGAATGAGAAACTAACGATGAAACAAAAACCAAGATTTAACATAGAAAAGCCTCCAGTATAGAGGAAAAAACCATGGGACAAACTGATAAATAAATCCACTAAACTCAATAAGGATTTACAAAAAAAAGATGATATCTCGCCCCCATAACAACAAGTTGTCTCATAAATTTTCAGGGTTAAAACAAAAGTTCATATTGCAATTAACAAACTCTCAAACCATTCCTAAAATAATCAAACAAGGATGAGAATCTAACCCTTTTTCCCTCTCTTTGTTTTTCCCTCACTTTTGAATGTTGTGATCGTACTCTCTATCTCTTGTATGAAGCAAGGCTCAAATGAGTTATCTATAGGCACCTCTGGCTTGATAGTTAAGTCAGAATGCTAACTAAACTCAACTAGCTAGATCATATCTTATCCTAATCAAATTACATCAAATTATCTAATAAGATGACATCTCCATCTAAATAGGACTCTATCTGATATGATTTATCTACATATTAACTTAAGTAAAGAGTAATGAAAACACTATAAGAAACCAATTGGTACATCAACTATTCATCTTGTATTTGTTTAAGAGTAGGAATTTATGTCGTATTTAGAATCCTAAATGGCATGTAGTTTAGAAACCAAGTCTTGCATAGCAAAAGAATGGAGCTCCATTCAAGTTTCAATTTTAGGCCCTATTTGGCAACCAAAGAATTGCATTAGTTGTTAGCTAATTTTATCAACGGTTAGCTGATAGTGGATTAATATAGCTAATTTGACTAGCGAATAACAAAAACTATTTATTCAAAGATGTTTGGTAAAATTAATTGTTTAGTATTAGTGTTTATATGTAAAATGACTTATTTGACCATTTCTTAAAAAAAATTATAAGGACATAAGTATTTATTTCCTTTATTTATATGTGTGAAAGAATAACTCATCAAGAACTACGAAGTTTCCACAAAAAGGCCTATAATCATTTTTTGAAATTGTTCAAGCATGTACAAAAATCTCCCAAAGTTTCCACAAAAGGGCTGTAATCATCGGTTAAAATAGTTCAAGCATGTCTATGGAATTCTCTTTATATTTACTGTCAAGGATTCCACTTCTACCTAAACTTAATCCAAAAACACCAAGCATATCCATATGGATATTAATGCGTGCAGATACAAATAAAAACAAAATTTCTATGCCTGAGACATTTGACTCTTTTAGTAGTAAAAACACATCCAGAAAAACAAAATTTAGGATAAGAAGGGGATACGATGATCAAGCAAATCAATGACCATCTGCAATGTTAGGATCAACTCCAACCTTTATAAAAGTTTAAAATTTATGGGCTCCCAATATCAACAGATTACTAGAGGATGATTTTTCAACCTTTGCCATCAAGTTAGTATCATCATTTGTAGCCTTCTTTTCATATCCTATAGGAGGAAGTGGAAAGCAACGAGACATTGCACGTGAGCTTAGAAACAACAAAGTGGGATTGGTTGCCGACATTGGAGAGTTAAACTATCATCGATAGTGGAGAGCTGGAAGCCTAAAATGGAGAAAATGAGATTAAGATACCGAAAGACTAGAGAGTAAAGAGTGAGGCAATGAGCACAATTGTCATTAATGCACAATTTTTATCAGCTGAAGAGCAAAGCACTCCAACCTAGTAGTTTTTAAAAAATCAATTGACTGGGTTCAATCTGTCAACCCAATCTGCTAATTACCAAACATGTCTATCAGCTTATGTCAAACAGCTAAAACCTTTCAGTCCACCAAAAAAATGGCTAATTCGTTGTTTATCAAATAAGACCTTAATATATTTTTATATGTGTGTGTGTGTGTTTACACATTTGTTATATATATAGATTAAAAAAATAAACAACTTGAGAGTAAGAATATTATGTCCACGTAAACATTGTCAAATATATGTATGTATGAGCAAATTTGTCTGAGGAGGCAAATTAATAATGATATAGTCAATTATTTAGTAAGCCAAAAAATACATAGAAAAAATAAAAATTTTACTTTTAGATTATCACTTAAAAGTTAGAATCATGAAGATTGTTTGCTGTCAATTCTTGAGTGGAATATCTTAGAATCATATACTAATCAAATTTTAAAAAAATTAGAGGGTAAAAAATACAGCCAAATGCTTGAAAGAAATTTATAAATATATCAACAAAAAAAAGTTAACGTTAGAAGTTAACGTTAAATACTTAAATTTGGAAGCTGAAAAAAACAATTGCCTCTCCTACTTCTTTGACATAGTCATTAATTAATGTCAACAATATTATGCAGAAATGAGTGTGCATAGAAAAGTCTTGAGAGGGCCTTATGAAGGTGGACCAAGGGCAGGTGGTGGGACTGGTTCAACTCATTGTTCCGTTTTTCTTTTTTCTAAAAATAAGTTAAAGTAAATCGTCTCACATTCTATAGTTTTTCAAAGTTTGAGACTTTGTTAACTTGATGCTTGATTGAGGAAAGGCTTTTAAATTTCTTGAAATCGGACACTTGGAGGGTGAAGACAAACCGGTAAAAGAGAAATTAATGCAAGGCATATAGCAATATCTTCATCTACACAAAGGACAAGACCTTTTAATACTTGTTTATCCCATTTTCTGCTATCTTGATTAAACAATGAGATTAGATATTGAAGCGACAAAAGAACTAACCTTAACCTGTAATGTAAGAGATTCCAAGACCATCCAACCATGACAGAAATTTTGTCCCTTTTCACTCATTGCAATACAAATTTTCATTATTTTAGGTTTAAACTTTAAACAAAAACGATTTATCTTACTTGTTTAAATTTGGTGTGGGAACATTATTGATGTAGACTGGGGATCACAAGTAAACCTAAAAATAACATAAATTTCTATACATGCATTGCATTGCATGTTAAGGATGCATCTGATATCATATTAGATTATATAAGATTATGGTTATTACCAAACATGAATCATGGTAGTCACGTATGTTACAAGGCGAAAGTAACACAACCTTAGAAAAACAATTAAAGATTCAATCTTTAAACTCGCCATGTACAGTACTTGGTTTAGTTGAAAAGGCACAGCCCCAAGGCTTAATCAAAACAAACTCCCCTTTTCCAAGTTTGAATCTTTATTACACAAAAACTGTTCTTTCTCTCCTCTCTTTAATCATCACCATTAAAACTCAATTGCCCTCTATCTCTCCCTCTCTCTAATCTCTCTGCTCCTTCCATTCAAGCCTAACCCCGTTAGACCCGGTCTATCCATTAATCTCCCTTTTCATTTTAGCTCTTTATTACCCACCTTTTGCCTCTACTCTATCCTTCTCTGTAGGGTTTTGATTCTTCATCCAAAAGTCTTATCGTCTCTGTGTGCTTGTGTATTTTCTGTGGGATTTGTTGGGGTTTCATAGAAATGACTTCTGTGAAGAACAACTTTTTGCCTCCTGGGTTGGTTTCTAATCTTCAGGAAGTGTTGTTAAGTAGAAAAGGAGAAGGGAACCCATCAAATGACTCGAATGATAAATCCATAGAGCAATCTACTTCTACCTGTGTTGGAAACTCTGTGGACACTGAAGATTCATCAAAGCCTATTGTTTTGGTCACCAACGGTGATGGGATTGAGTCCCCTGGTTTAGTCTTTCTTGTTGAAGCTTTGGTTCGTGAAGGCCTCTACAATGTCCATGTCTGTGCTCCTCAATCGTAGGTTCTTCTTTTTACTGTATTTTGTTCTGTTACTTGTCAATTACCTAACTGTGTTATCTTATTCGGATACTTTTTAAACGTTTTCTATTTGTGCTCCTATGGGTTTTCTCTGCCTATACAGCTGTTATGTTTTACTTGCGTAAGCTGGTTTTTGCTCAAGTGTTGAGTTTAAGCATGGTGTCTTGTCGTGTTGTGGATAGGATGTCAAGTTTGGATATATGGGTTCTCATTTTACGTCCTCGTGCATTATGTTATTTGTTTTGCCTTAAATTGAATTCCACACGGGTCTATATGGCCACTACGTCGTCCCCTCCTTTAAAATTGAAAACTTTTTGCGATTTTTTTAGTTTGTGAATTGGTTTGTCTAGGGACAAATCAGTAGCAGGTCATTCCTTGACTCTACGGGAAACAGTTGCCGTAACTTCTGCTGATGTTGGTGGTGCCACAGCTTTCGAAGTTTCAGGTAGAGTCAAACTTTGATATTAAATTGATTTTTTTTGAAAGATAAAGAATCCATTCATTAAGCCACGAAGGTGGATTAAGCAAGAATAAAAACAAGGCCTTTATAACATTTCTTTTATAAAAAAAAAAAAACTTAATTTCAGAGATTCCATTGTCTTCTATAGAAAAAGCTCAGTTGTTCTTGCATGTAATGAGTTAACAGTGTTTCTTGTATCCAACAATGTAACTTGTGGGCTAAGACATGCTTATCTGTGTTGATTTTGTAAAAACCTCTCTGATTTGTTTCTCTCCAGATGGAGTAGACTGTATTGTTGAAGCTGAGGCTTAAGCAGACTCTATCTTTCTCCATTGATCTGAATTTGTGATCAGCCCATTCCAATATTTTGTTCCAACTTGATTCATAATAATAGATGCTAAGAGTGTTGGATACTAGACCAAATGGAGGCTGAATAACCACACTTAAAGCGGTCAATGCTTTGAAGGTCACTGCAACATAGTTCACATAATTTGTCTTCAGGTCCTGCAATTCTGTTTTTTGTTTTCAACCTCTTCATAGTTGCAAGCCAAGTAGTGAAAGAAGCTTCTGGTTTTAGGGACCCTTTACAAACTATATTATACCAGGCATAAGAGCGTGAGAGGGCTTGAGAGCTTTGATGCATCCGAAGTCTGAAAAGTCTCCATTCCGGCTTAGTGACCATAAAGTTATGTCTATAATAGCTGAGTTGGGTGGGCATATAGCTGGGAAAATAGTTATGTAGTCTCTCAACACCCCTGCTTGAAAATGCCAAGAGTTATTCACAATTACTACCAATATGGTGGATGCTACTGGACTTGAAATTGAGCATCGGGAATGGACCAACCTACCATGGATCTGTAGTATTCAAATTACTACGGTTTTTCACTTTACTGCTGTAAAACTGCATAGAAACACTAAGCATTTTGAGTTTTACCCTCTTCTTTTTAGGACAATGTTGTTTGCTATTAATTGGTGATTACCTTTAATGTTTTCCTTGTATATTACAGCAATTGGAATTCAGCTTCAGTTTTTCATTGCAATATAATACCTTTTAGTTGCAATTGATTATAATATGGCCCTCTATATTGGTACTTGTCGTTCAGGGACTCCAGTGGATTGTGTCTCATTGGCATTATCTGGAGCATTGTTTACTTGGTCAAAGCCAATGCTGGTTAGCCTTTTTTTTATTGTTATGTCTAAGAGAACACACTCAAATTGTTTATAATTTCTGGAGAGCTAACCCTTGCTTTAATTTTTTTTCAGGTGATTAGTGGAATTAACCAGGGATCAAGCTGTGGTCATCACATGTTAGTAATTTGTAGATTCCTATTTACTGTTTCAATTGCATCTTCTTTGAATTTACAGTAGCCTACCAACTTAGGGATACAATTCCAAATAATATTTCAATTGCTTGATATTCTCTTAGAGAAGCTGTTTAAATCTGTACTATCACTTGAAAATACTCCAGGTTTTACTCTGGCGTTGTTGCTGGAGCCAGAGAGGCATTGATATGTGGTGTACCATCTCTATCAATATCTTTGAACTGGTAAATTTGATGCCTTCTTGTTAATTCCTAATTCCTGAAATTGATTATAAGTAATTCTCTGTGGTTGCAATGTATTCTAGGAAGAAGGATGAAAGTAAGGAAAGTGATTTTAAGGATGCAGTTGCTATCTGTTTACCATTAATAACTGCTGCTATCAGAGATATAGGAAAAGGGGTTTTTCCGAAGAGTTGTTCACTGAACATAGAAATCCCTACTTCTCCATCAACAAACAAGGTAATTGTTTTTCTCTAAGTTTGCTGGTAGTACCCAAAAAAAAAAGCAGCTCGTGTCATTAAAAATAGTAGTTAGTATGACATAATGGGTTTCTCTGAGAACCTTGTGGCCATCTCTGAGATGATACTCTGTAGCACCACAGGCAACAAGGTTGTAGATGCATATATTCTTGAGATTGTTTGCATGGTGTGAAGCATAGAGGGTGGACGTGTGTCCCATCTTTAAACATTGTTCTGCACACGACAAAGTATGCTATTGCTGATGGAATGTCTCTCTTTCCTTGTGCTTTACTTTGCAGGGCTTCAAACTGGCTAAGCGAAGTATGTGGAGATCTATGCTGAATTGGCAAGCCATTTCAGCTAACAGGCATCCAAATTTCATGTCTAATCAGCAAAGCCTTGGAATGCAGCTTGCACAGCTTAGTAGAGATGCCTCAGCAGCTGTGAGTGTCTACATTGGAATGTGTTTTTTCCATTTTAGTCCTTAGTACCTCCATTTGGAAAAGGTTGTTATCATTTACCTTGCATATTGTATCTTCATGTTTCTCAGGGTGCAGCTCGCCACATGACCACTCAAAAGAAGAATGTAGAGATTGAATCAGTTGGGGCAGCAGGAAAATCAGACACCAACCGAGTAAAAAAATATTTTCGCTTGGAGGTAAGCAAAATAAATAGGGAAAAGATGACAAAGCCATAAGTACTGGAGCTCACAGAAGATGTTTAGTAATTGTTTTAGTGTTTAGATCAAGTTTACACTTAGAATAGGGTGATTAACAATTTATCTAGCTATTTTGGGGTTCAGTGGAACTCAAATTTATAGAGTTTCTTTGTTATTCATTTTAGGAATCTACGCAGAAAATTTTCATGTCACTATGTTGTTAATCAATGATGAGAAATTTCATGGATCTGAACTGTTCTACCCTGCTTGTTTTTTGTTTTTATTTGTATCCCACAACAAACTTCAACCGTTCTTTCTGATGATGTACTAATCAATTTTGTAATCACTTTTTCAGTTTCTGGAGAAGGAGCAAGAAGATACTGATAAGGATCTGGACTTCAGAGCTCTTGAAAGTGGATTTGTAAGTTAAAACACTGTACTTTTGTGGTAATTGGTGTCAATGGTTCACTTCGGAGACTTTTATATGCTTGTGGGGCTCATTTAGTGGATGTCTGCTAAAGTTTGAAATGGTTCTTTGTGCTTTAGAGGGTTGAGGGGTTGGGGGCCATTTGTAAGAGTGTAGCTTTTGCTGGGATGGGAGCCATCTTCATAACAGCAGTTGCTTTTGGACCACACGTCCCATCTTAACCCCATTGCTCTGAAAATATTCCGAAATTGATGAACTTGGTTTGTAATGCTTTAGTTGTTAAAATATGACTTGGAACTGATGGAATCACTTTCAAGTTTTTGTCAGAAATGATGTCCAAGATTGGTGGTTTACTGATTTCCTTTCTCTCCCAGGTTGCCATAACTCCTTTATCGCTCTCGTCATACATTGAGTCGGACATTCATGCAGCAGCATCAGATTGGATCTCCGCTGCACTTCAACATGAACAGTAGAAGCCTCCATTAACAGTGTGATAAACGTACTTGTACACATCTGCAGGAACAGTTGAAATTTTAGTTATCAATTGAATCTCCCCTTTTTCTTCCACTCAAAATTTTCGTTTTTGTTTCAGTTATGTGGTGGGAGTTGGGGTGGTTGTTCAGCTGTTTTCTATCTTCTAGTGGTCAATAGAAATGTAATATAGAACAGCCAGGGTTGTTTAATTGCTAAACCCTGCCTTTCTTTCCTCATTGTTGCATATGTATCTTATTGTCGAACACTGGATTCATGGCTGCTGCGAGGGACTAATTGAGGGAATGATGCATTACAAGCATTCTTGTGTATGTTAACTATCTTCTGTACACCAATCATTCAAAGGTTCAACATCCATTGCCAGAAATACTAAAAAGTTGTTTGGAAGCCATAATCAGTGCAGGCCAAGGCTTTTTCGTAGTGTTTGTGCAGGCCAAGCCATAATCAGTGTATGTTAACTATCTTCTGTACTCCAATCATTCAAAGGTTCAACCTTTTATGAATACGCTTGGAAGGAGGCAATAAAGAAAGCATTCCTTAGGAGGAGAAGGGTATATTTCATAGGAATCTTATCTCAACTTTTTTTTTTTTTTCCCTTTACTCAATCTAACTATTTGTGCTAGTGGCCCTCTAACTGGTGTACAATTTTCTTAACTAAACTCTAGCTTGTAAATGTTTGATTCAATAAAGGGTTGGGACATTGAGGTGCATCAGAGGCCACTAAATGATTGGTCAAAGGACCAACTGGCAGGTAAAACACTGTCAAAGGCTACACTGCGACCATCGCTTACGGTAACCTTAAACATGAGTTGCATTAGTAGCAGGTTGAAGAAATAGTGGCCATTGATTGTGAACTTTATCTCTCCTTCTTTTGATTTTGTAATCTACATAACATATCATTACCAAGACAAAACTTGTAAATAGCAAGACTTGGACCTTATGGTAGAAAAATAAAGAGTAACCAACTGATTATCCTTTCTCATGTAGAGGCAAAAACATACGGAACTAACTAAAATAAAAGATGTGGTAAAGGTTAAAAACCTCTTTCTGCCAAATTCAAATTGTGACAGATTCTTCACATTTCTCAATTCATGCAAAAAGAAAAGGAATCTATCAAAGATTTAGGGGAGAAGGTTGCGTAATGCAACACATCCCTTTTATATATATATATATATATATATATATATTCATTCGTCATCCCCATTTGCTCTTCACCATATTAATTCTGTATCCCCATTTGCTCTTCACCATATTAATTCTGTAGCCTACAAACAAATCTGTAAAGAAGTTATAACAATTTTCTAATATGTTTTTCTTTAACTTGAAGGAAGTAAACTAGAGTTGTAATTAAATTTATTTTTTGATTTAAGTTAATATATACTATATATTTCAATAAATTCATATTCATTTTATTATATTTATAAAATTTAGTAAGTTCTTAATTGATTTATTGAATTGTGGATATACTATATAAATTATCAATTTATATTTTTATTAATAAATCTCATATGATTTAATTATTATTACTTTATACAAGTTTTACGGTACTTGGTGATTAAGAGATTATATCCATGCAAATATGGATATATATCATTGTTCTAAATGATTAAGATATCCTTAATTGACATATAAATGTAAATTGTTCTCTATATGTTAGATGAAATGGTACGAAAGTTACACATTGAGGATGCTATTGGTTTATGTCATACAGTCAATCGGTTGGTTGTAGTTTAGTGACATAATTATTTATATGCATTCTTTATCTATACATATTTAGATATATATGATAAAGTCTATGAAAAAATATACATTACAAATGATAAAGTCTACATCTTTTCGCATTCCCGGCCAATAAAAATGCTCATGCAATATGTCCAAGATCTTAGCGACACCAAAGTGTCCCATAAGTCCTCCACCGTGGGCTTCAAGCACAAATAATTCATGCAATGAACAATTAGGCACGCATAAACAATTCTGACGATATAAATAACCAACATGCCTAAAGTATTTCTTAAAAGTACCATGTTCATAAGCGGCATAGACACTAGCAAAGTCCACATCATTGGCATACAACTCCTTAAGATGCTCAAACCTTAAAAGTTTTGAAGTAGGAGTTGAGATTAAGGAATACCTGCGCGATAAAATATCGGCGACTACATTCTCCTTACCTTGCTTGTAGTGCAGCACGTATGGATAGGTTTCCAAGAACCCCACCTAGGTTGTATGTAGCTTGCTCAATTTACTTTGTCCTTTCAGGTACTTAAGAGTCTCATGATCGATTTTGATGACAAATTCCTTTGGTTACAAATAATGCTACCACGTTTCCAAAGCTCGTACCACTGCATAAAGTTCTTTGTCATACGTTGGATAGTTGAGTTACGCTCTACTCAATTTCTCACTAAAGTACGCAATAGGCCTGTTTTCCTGCATTAAGACAGCACCTATACCGATCCTGAAGGCATCACATTCTACTTTAAAAGCTTTATCAAAATTAGGCAAACACAACACAGGTGCGGTATATAACTTCTGTTTTAACAAGTTAAATGCATGCTCTTGATCTTTTCCCCAACAAAATCCCTTCTCCTTTTTGACAACTTCGGTCAAAGGAGCAGCAATGGTGGAGAAGTATTTCACAAACCGTCGATAAAAACTAGCTAAGCCATGAAAGCTTCTCACATCCGAAACACTCTTTGGTGTTGGTCAATCTCGAATGGCCTTCACCTTCTCCTTATCTACCTCAATCCCCTTCGAGCTCACAACAAACCCTAAAAATATCAATTTATCAATGCAAAAGGTACACTTCTTAAGGTTTACAAAAAACTTCTCACGTCTCAAAGTATCAAGAACATAACGCACACGCTCCACATGATCATTCAAAGTAATGTTATACACAAGTATATCATCAAAGTACACAACAAAAAATTTACCCAAGGAATTACGCAAGACATAGTTCATTAATCTTATGAAGGTACTCGGTGCATTAGATAAACCAAATGGCATAACTAACCACCCATACAAACCGTATTTAGTCCTAAACGCAGTTTTTCATTCATCCCCAGGTTTCATACGAATTTGATGATAACCACTTTTCAGATCAATTTTTGTAAAAATAAATGCATCATGCAACTCATCCAATTTATCATCAAGTCGAGAAATAGGATGTCGATACTTTACCATGATCTTATTGACAGCTCGACAGTCTATATACATGCGCCAAGATCCATCCTTCTTTGACACTAGTAGAACCGGAACAACACAAGGGCTAAGACTTTCATGCACGTGCCCCTTTGTAAGCAATTCATCTACTTGTGGTTAAAGCTCCTTCGTTTCCTCTGGATTACTCCTATAGGCTGGCCTATTCGGAATTTATGCTTCTGGGACAAAGTCGGTTTGATGTTCTATGCCTCGCAAAGGAGGTAGCCCTTTCAGCATCTCCTCTGGGAAAACATCCTCATATTCCTGCAAAAGAGACTTAAAAAAATTGGCAAAGATTCATCAATAGTGTTAGTATCCGAAAGAAAGCAATCCCTATGTCTAATCACAATCAACTCTCTCTTCGCTCCATATGCTCTCCTTAAGTCCTTTTCACACGCATACAAGCTCACCTTCTTTTCTCTCGGTTCTCTCTTGTTTTCCCTCCTTACACTTTTCTCTCATGCACATCCCTCATTCTTTTGCTTATTTATGCTTTCTCTATCCGATGAACCATTATCTCCTTTCTTTTCGGCTTCTTATCCCTCTTTACTTTTTTGCTCCTCACTACCCGAACCCAATCTTCCTTTCAAGGCTTGAATTTGGTCCAAGTAAATTTCTTATGGAGTCATTGGTTCAAGAATAAAATTCTGCCCCTTGAACTTGAACGAGTACTTGTTGGTGTATCCATCATGGTTAACTGGATGATCAAATTGCCACGGTCTTCCAAGTAGAAGTGACTAGCTTATATAGGTACTACATCACAAAGAACCTCATCCTCATACCGTCCAATGGAGAAAGATAGTAGCACTTGTTTGGTCACGCTAACTTCCCCACTGTCATCGAACCACTGCAAATGATACGATTTTGGATGCTTTAGAACTATTAACCATAATTTTCTGACCATATCCAAACTAGCAACATTGGTGAAACTCCCTCCATCAATGATCAAGCTACAAACTTTACCACCAACCAAACATCGCGTATGGAATAAGTTCTTTCGTTGGTCTAATATTTCAGTCCTATGCCAAACACTAAGCACCCTCCTAACCCCCAGAGTTTTGCCTTTAATAGCCCGTTCCACACAAGTTTCATCTTCCTATCCCTCCAAAATGTCATCCTCAAAACATTATTCGTCATCCTCGGATTCAATCAACCCATCATACCTCAAAACCATGGTCCTCTTATTCAGACATTTGGGAGGCAACGTGCCCAGTTCCAAGGCATCGAAAGCATTTAATTGAAGAATGTTTGGTAGAAGAAGCTTGAATGTTAGGAGTATTAGATGTACCTTTAGTTTCCGGAAGAGTCTGGTTCGGCCTCTTGGATTCTAGCCCCTTTCCTTTAGAATTCTCCTCTTTTCGTGGCCAATTTAAGTTCCAATTTGAAGTAGAACTCGTCCCACTCTTCATTGTCCCACGAGACTTAAGTTGCCTCTCAATCTTCATTGCCACGTTCACCATCTCTTCGAGGTCGACGTAATTGTGCAAATCAACCACGTTGGCTATTTCTCAGTCCAAACCACTAAAAAATCGAGCCATTGTGGCCTCAGAGTCCTCCTCATAATTAGCCCTTATGATTGTGATCTCCATCTCCTTATAATACTCCTCCACAGTCCGATTCTCTTGTGTTAGGTGTTGGAGCCTTTGATGCATCTCTCGGTAGTAATAAGATGGAACATACCGCTTCTTCATGATTGCTTTCATTTCAGCCCAAGTACTCACGGGTTCCTCCCTATTTCTTCTCCTAGAAATCACCAATTGATCCCACCAAATTAGTGCATAATCAGAAAATTCAATGGCTGCGAGTTTTACCTTCTTTTCCTCGAAAAATTTGTGGCATTCAAAAATCATATCCACTTTTCGTTCCCATTCAAGGTAGAGCTCCAGATCATTCTTTCCTTTGAATGGTGGAATTTGCATCTTAATAGACCTAATGTCACTGTCTCGTCTATCGCCAAAATCAGCTCGTTGAACTCGCCACCGTGGTATCACATAATCCTCCTCGTCATTAGATCCATAGTCTTCTAACACAATCGGAGCATGTTGGTTTCTAGGACTGGTGCATCCTATTCGTGGCTCCTCGCGTGCGCCACGCCTTAAGTCAGCAATCTATCGGGCTTGCCTCTCCATTTTGCCTCTAATTCCAGCAAGAGTAGTGTTTAGGCTCTCAATCAGCTGCTGGATCGCCTCCAAGGTGGTGGCTTGCGCTTTGCCTGATTGTTAGCCTCTCACACTATCGTTATATATAACTCCAATGAAAATTGTTCATGCGAAGAAACAGTCAATAGCAAAATAACCTCACAAAACACTCCCTCACGTGTTTCACTTGAATTAAGAATACTCCTCTCGTGTGTCTTGACTGCTCTAATGATCTCACCCTCTTGCCTTTTTCCTCTCGAATCCTCAACGTTCAAGTTGTGCTTCGGAAAACTTAACTCCTTCCAATCAAGAAATCTAACAATGGCACCAAGTTTTGGAACTCTTTTCAAAGTAATGTCACACAAGATAGGTCTAAAATTTCATGCAATTCAATTGCCAATCCTTCACGTAAGACTTTCCAAAATAGTGTAATTCTTGAACTCGACAATAACACTTTTGGTCTGCAATTTTTTTTCCTTTTTTCCTTTTTTCCTTTTTTCCTTTTTCAACTTTTTTCAGACCTTTTTTTTGAACTTTTTTTCGAACTTTTTTCGGATTTTTTTCGAACTTTTTTTTAATATAGACCGAAAGTTTCAAAAAAATAAACAAGAAGAATAATTGAAAATCCCAGGTTGAAAGTTAATTCACACCTGAATTGATGAACCAACGATAATTGGATGGTGATGAGTGACGGTTTCTTGAATTCTGATGGAGTTGAATAAGAATTCTCCTCCACATCAATGCTCTAATACCAAGATGATGTGTGCATGGAAGGAGATTAATCTTGATATGATTTGGCAACCTTTAAACAAACTAGATATGTAAGGTTTTCGATACTTTTCTAGACCTTAAGGATCGCAATTGTCTAAGCAACCTAGACCAAGTAGTAAACCAAGAAAATTGAACCAAAACAATACGTCACAATTGAGATTAATTGATAAGTAAAGTTAGGGTTCGTGGAACAACAGGAACGTGAAGAAAATTCCTCATAAAGCTTGCAGCAACAAAACTCTCAATTATCAAAGTGTGTGTAACCCTAAAACTAATGTCAAGGCAACTATTTATAGTTGCCAAAATAATTCGAAATTGGGCCAACATCCCTGGCCTAAATAGGTAAAATAAAACTAACCAAATCGTCCGAAAAACAGTAAGGAAAATAACCCAAAGCAAAAGAGGCTAGGCGGTGGGCCTTGTAACATCCTGTTACTTGAATTAAGATTAAAATGGTGTTTATTAGAGATTAATGAGAAATTAGGAAGCATAATTCATGCTTATGCATAATGTGACATACACACACACACACACGATATTATTGATTTTGCACATTACAATTATTTGTACATGCATTCATTGACATTTTTGGGTATAATTGATTGTTAAAAATGCAATTAAAATGTTAATTGTGAATTATTTGAGCTGAAAATTTATTTGGAGAGTCATATTATTATTTCAGATTTTTTAGTGAATTTTAGATATTTTCAAAAAATTTGGGATATTTTGGACCAATTATATAGTGACACTTGACAATAATATATATATGACAAATGGTTAAATTGTATTGAAACAAATGGTTTGTATATGTGGTGATAAGTGGCTGATTGGGTTGAATGACACGTGAAACTAGATGCAAATAGCCATAAAGTTGGTTATGAGTAAGGAAAGAATTACCGTAGCTTCTGTCTTTCACTGAAAAGAACACCTAGCACCAAAATCCTCTTCTATGTTCTTCATTTACAAATATTGAATCAATGTGTGTGATTGAGTTATCCTTACTGCTGAGAAGAATAGTTGAACCAAGTAAGTAGTTTTGATGGTATTTTTACGGTGATGAAGAAATATGTGTCTCTATTATGGTTTAGAAGATTACGTATAGGGTTGATGTACTGTTCATGCATGAAAATATATGAAGTGTTAACATAGGTGAATTTGAAAAAGTTTAAAATTAAAGGAAAAGCTTAAGTGATGCAGTGTTATGGTAAAAAGTATTTAAATGCAAAGTTTTTAATGAAATGAAGTTGTTGCTGAAAATGAGTAATACAGAAAAATGAAAGTGCAGGAATTAGTGTTTATCCAAATATGCTCTATTTTTGGTGTTAGTGTATAGTCTTACATTTTGATCTATTGTTGATGATTTTGAACTGTTATAGGAGTTAAATGAAGTGAAAGTGATAATGAAAGTGAAAAGATGTGCACCTGATGATAGTATAAGAATTGGAAAATTTACAGTAGAGGGAGAAAGTGAAAATGAAGGTTCGAATTTTTTATGTGTCGAGTGTAAATGTGAGTCTAACTTGTTTAAAGATTTTACTGGATATAGAAATGTAGAAGGCATGGTTTAGAAGTGAGAAGATTAAAAAAAAGAAAGAAAGAAGAAGAGAAGAAGTGCAGTTCGGTGAAGAAGATGAAGATTTACGTTTTAGAGAGAGAAAAGGTAATAGTTTGCATGTGTGAGTTTGTGAACTAGAGTATTTTACTAAACAGCTTTAAGTATTTTGGTTATAAGTTTTCCATCTGACCTCCAAATGACTTGAACCAATGGATTCCTAAGACATATTTCTTCCTCTTCATAAAAATTTAGAGCTATCTGAATTAATTTGAAAATTATTGATAGGATGAAAGTATGGAAATCTGTTGTAATGTCATAAATTAGAGAATTTTTCATGAACATGGTTCGGTATTCTGATTATAACTTGAGCTGTAGATTTCTGAATGAGTTGATTCTTAATTCTAAATAAACTAGAGACATATGTATACAACTTTGTTGGAGAAGTAGAATTTTAATTCTGTCTCTAAGATTTTAAAAATTGGCATGTAACTGAGTCTTAGCTTAGGCTATAGCACTATCAGGGGCAGAAATCATATCCTGTGGTTATTAAATAAACTATATTGATGTAGGCCGAATTAGACTGAGGTGTCTTCACCAACATTGTAGCTTATTCTCTTAGCTTTAAACTGGTATAAAGTTTGTAATTTTTGGATATTGGAATTGAGAGATATGGGTTGTAAAACTTGAATGTATGATCTTGCTCTAGCCAAAATTTCACATGTACACAGTCTGTGGTATTTTGAGAATAACTCATTAAATAATGAATCAAATTGAATGATCTTGGTATCAATAGAGACTAAAGACATAGGAGAATACTTTGTTAGAAGGAATTGTTACCAAATTCCTTCACTTTCCTAATGAAATTAATTGTGCAAAATGGACCCAAAAGTGTACCTTTAAATAAATCTGAGTTAATCAATGGAATGTGAATATCCGAATGATTGTTGTGACAAAATAAATGAAAAGAAACCCGAAATTATCATGAACATGCATTGTACATATTTAGGATACATGAATGTGCATTAATGAATACAAAATTGTGCAATATTGTAATATGTGTATGTATTGTATGTATAGAGGAGCGTATTGAGCGACAACACCCAGACATTGCTGAAACTTCA
This sequence comes from Erythroxylum squamatum, assembly GCA_025629845.1. Lineage (NCBI taxonomy): Eukaryota > Viridiplantae > Streptophyta > Magnoliopsida > Malpighiales > Erythroxylaceae > Erythroxylum > Erythroxylum squamatum. Next base: position 11,641,940 of record JAOTBA010000001.1, on the reverse strand, counting down.
AGGCAATAACTGTTTGGAGCATATTGTGGGTAACCTAAGATGGTCTCACCTTCTTGATTTGTATAATACTGAACTGTATTGCTATCTTATTGAACTGTATTGAAATGTGTTGTTTGTGTACTGGATTCCGGATACTATTTGTCCGAGGCGTTTTGATGCATGGAAATGATGTTGAAAGTGCTGATTGAATGTGAATGCGTCTGCCAAAATAATTTTCTGATTCTCAACAGAAAAAGTTGAATGCCGGACCTAATCCGATGACTACTGTTATTGTGATTGATACTGTGACTGTTGAACTGTTATAATACTTGCAAATAAAAATGATTGAATTTGATTACTGAATTGTGGCATGCATTTCATTCCCAATGCATGTAATATAAAGGAGTTGTGACTGATGTTGCTACTGATACTATTACTGATATGAGCTTTAAGATTCCGCATATATGGTTCGAGCCTATGGCTCACTGTGATCAATGAGTCACTGACTGACTGACTAAGTCCGATGCTTTGGGATACTGTTAAAAGTGCACAGTCACAACAAGATAAAAATGAAAGTGAGTCTCATACATATAACATTTGCATATGATTTGAATTTATTGAATGATTCGCAAAGTTGTGTGAATGCTGTTATATGATTGAACTGTTTAACTGAGAAATAACTTATTTGTGATAGTACTTGATACTGGTCAAGTGGATTCAAATTGTATGATTACATGCTATAATTTATGACATGAGTGAACCATCGAGGATGGTTACTTTGCTGAGTTTGCAAAACTCATCAAAATTGCACCGTTGCCTTTCAGGTTCGAGAGTAAGACGACCTAGCTTCTAAGACTCCGTAGAAGCATATTTTATGCAACTGTTACAGTCAGTTTTGGCTCAGAGGTCGGTCAGCTAGGATTGAGTACATAGTTGTTCTTTCATGTTTATTGTATTCAGTGTGCACTGAATTGTTTATGCTCATAGGATAATGTTGTAAAACATGGATGGTATTGTATTATATGAAACAATGTAAATTATGGATTTGATATAATGTGATAACATTTTGGGTTTAGAAAATGCATGATTGATGGTTTAGTGTATAATGCCATGTTATGTACAGTGAACGTGAGATAGTTAACATGTCATTTATGCAGGCATGTACACGTGTATCTGATGAACGCATGTGCATATGTCAATTAGGAATGGAGTGTTACATTTTTAGTATCAAAGCATGGTTTGACATCCATAGGGATATGTGGTGATATTAGCGTGAAATGTTGTGGAAATGTCAGATGGTAATTGAAGTTATTATGTATTATCGATTATCCGACGTAGGTGATCAAATGGAACACTTAACTAATCTGAGATCGGAAGGAGCCAGTAGGGAATCGTCGGTATCTCGACCTGAGTGAGTACCTCCAAGAATTCCTGAGAGAAGGGAAAGGAGGCACGACAAACTATGAAGGCAGGGAGCGGTAGATTTCTATGGCAATGCAGACCCTGCAGAAGCTGAGGGATACTTAGAGCGGATAGAACAAGTATTTAATTAGATGGATTGTGAGTCGAGAGGTTCGACTATGCCATTTCCTCGCTACAAGGCCCAGCTTATCAATGGTGGAAGACTGCTCTCGGCAGTGCCACCAGGCCTTACACTTTGACTTGGCGAGATTGTATGAGGGCTTTTAGAGAAAATTATATGTACCAGGTGTACATGGATAGGAAGATGAAGGAGTTCATGGATCTGAAACAGGGTGGAATGTTTGGAGCAGATTATGAGATCAGATTCAATGAGCTAATAAGGTATGCTTCTGTCTTAATTCTTACTAAGGTAGATAAATGCAGGAGATTTGAAGATGACCTAAACATGGAGATTCGGACAAGGATAGCTCTTACTAACCTGAGCAGTTTTACTGAGCTTAAAGCAACCTCGATCCGAATGGAGCAATTGTTGAGGCACAGTCAGCTTGAGCCGAGATTAGAGACTGGTCAGAAGAGGCCCAGTGAGTCTCAGGGTAGTTCTAACAGAAGGTTCAGTAAACGTCAGACCCGAGCATTCAGACTACCAACTGGATCTAGACAATTAGGATTCAGATAAATGGGTGGTTTCACTCATATTGGGAATAATAGTGGTGCAACATCGGGTCAGTTGCCAGCGTGTCAGTATTGTGGGAATAAACATAGTGGTGTATGCTGGAGATTGACAGGAGCTTGCCTTCAATATGGCTCACATGATCATTAGATCAAAAAATGTACATTGATGTCTAGGACACAGTCTTGTGGGAGAGGGAGTAGAACAACATAATCTACTATTCAGTAGGGCCAAGCTAATGGGATTTGTTGGGCGCCGTTACCGGAACCCAACCCTCAAGCGAAAACATGAAACCTTAAGCGTGGCAAAGACCTCGAAAGATTCTTTCATTGAACCCTTATTAGACCTGATTAATGCATATTCATTACTCTCTTATAATATCCCAAAAATTTTCTTTCAAATTACTCCATGGTACGCTCATGCGAAACCGCCACTATGCCTGAACTCAATCTCCTGTTCTCGATCAGAATTTGGAAACCTTCGAATTTGAAATTTCAACTTTCCGAAGCCCAACAAAACAAAGATCACAAAACTTTCAATTTACTTTTGAAAATGGTAGCCCTCGGTCTCTAGTTTATGTAGAACCAAGAATCACTTAAATCGGAGCTCTATAGCTCGAGATATGCTCAAAATTCTAAATTAAACTCATTACTCGACCAAGCTCTCCAACCCGACCACTCACTTTAAAATAATCAAATTTCTTGAATTCGAAACCAATGACCATGAAATTTAATTGGAAGGTAGGAAAATGTGTTAGAAAACTAACGCCACAAGAATCGCCTCAATCGGAGGTCGGACGAAGGAGATATGGCCTAAATACTGGACCATGCTCAAATCCTGATTTCTCTTGAACATACTTTAGGAAAAACGCCATAACTTTCACTACGAATGTCGGATTGACCTCATCTTTATACCAATTAATATGTACTCATCCTGATCTACAACTTTCATGAAGACCAAAAATCGAAATTCGGACGATAAGGGGGTCAAAATACACGGGCCGTGTAAACCTACACGGGCTGCCCGTGTAGCTCTCGGGTGGAAGGGGTGCGCAGAGGCTGGATTTACACTGTCCGTGTAATCCTACACGGGCTGGCCGTGTAACACTCTGCCAACACCAAAATTTCACCCTACAAGCCCCCTTTCAAGCCCCCAAGCCCCTCCTAACATTCCCTTACCTTAAACCCTATTCCAACACCATAAAATCCACTCCAAACCTATCCAACAACATCAATCATCATTGAAATTCAACTCCAAATCATTCATCACATACATTCTTCCCAATTTCAACATGTTCTTCCATCACTAGCTACAAGTTAATATCTCAATCAAGGATAACCACATATATCATTTTCAAACTTAAATGAAACATAATCATACAATATAAACTTCTCAAGTCTCAA
>JAOTBA010000001.1:11615743-11632246 GCA_025629845.1 Erythroxylum squamatum | reverse complement strand
CAGACATTTCATTAACTTTCTTAATAAGTGTGCATTTATCTAAAACGACACTTATTATGAATCGGAGGTAGTATTATAATAATGTAAATTTGTAAAAATATCAAAATATTTTTTTCATTATCGATGTTTCTGGGTTATTTGGATATTAAAAAGCTTGTAATTATTACATGTTGTTTTTATGAATCTTTTAAAAGTTGATAATTTTACGGTTTTAATTTACATCAAGACTAATATTTTTGATTTATTGGCTAAAATAATAAAAATTATAATATTAATTTTTATAAATTAAATTCAAATTTTTTAAATAATTTTTAGATTAATTAATCATAATAATATTTTACTAAAATATTCTTTTGTGTAGATTAATTAATTCTAAAATTATCAAAATGATTGTGTGTGGATGAATTTAATGCGGATAATAACGGAGATTAGGAAAAACGACATGATGTATGTAACTTGGTAGCTGAATTTTAGGGTTAATTCTTGAAGATATTTAGCAGCTGATTGGGTTAAGATATGGTTTTATATTTGTTGATTTTCATGTGATTTGTGTCTCTGAAATTTTTGGTGATTATGTAAAATCTTTGCAATTGATCTCATTACTTGTGTGGTTGGAATTTTTGGCGATTATGTGAAATCCTTCCGATTATGTTTTTCTTAAGTTGTCGCAGTTGATTAGGAGATTATGCAGTTGGCAAAGATCGTTGATCATTATTCCATATATTATTACCGCGTTTTCTATTCTTGGGTGATTTGGTAGCTGCACATTCTTCTATTTTGATCATTTATTGAGCGCGATTTAATAACTAGCTTTTCTCTTTGTATTTGTGTAACTTTTGTTGGGTATTTTTCATCTATCTTCAACGATAACAGTGGGCTGTAGTTCTGATTGACAGCATTGATTTTTGCAGCTAGATTTGTTGATATGTGTGTGAATCTTTGATGACTGTCTTATCATTGATGGGGTTTAGTTTTAGGGCTGCTGATTATGAGTTGTGGTGTAAGAAAAATTCAAAAAGTATGGCTACTATTCTTGGTCGATAATGTGATGTTTGCTGAGTGAATTGAGTACTAATTGGATACGTTTCTGTTAACTGTCGGCAGTGATATTTGTATGTAAAATTTCAACAGCTGCCGTGAATTTTGGAGCCGTCGGAAGAAGTTTGAAGCTAATAGACAAAAAGAACACATAAGCTCCAGACCAGCCACTATCCCCAGTTGATTGACAAACATTTCGATTGAATTTCTACAGCTAGATGAGAAATGGACAAGTGATTGAAATTAAACCAACCGTGAATAAGACGTGAGAATTGGTATACTTGCAGAGATGAACGAGACATGTCTTACTCAATGGGACTTCAACTTAATCCAGTGGAACAACTTTTTCGCAAAGGTTCAATTTTTTTTTTTTTTGGATCTGAGGAAACCTCACAGCCAGGCAAGCGGGCTCACCTTTCAGAGGATCAAATGGCTACACCTCAGCAGAGAGTCAAGCGGCTACAGCCCATCACAGAGGGCCATATTAGTTCTCCACCCATAGGTAAAACTCCGGCTGCCCCAGGCTCTTACAAGAGGAGCTAGCAAGGAATCAAACCTGGGACCTAACCGAAATCAAGCTCCGCTCTCAATCATCTAGCCACACCCCATGAGGGCAAAGGTTCAATTCTTATATCTATGAAAAAGATAAAAAGTGAAATTTTAATTTTAAAAATATTAATATTTATTTTTAACTAAAATTAGAAAAATATTATGTGTCATGTTTATTTTTAAAAAATATAAATTTATTGTTTTTTAGTAGACATGTGAGTTCAATTATATCAAATATATGTCATTTACGTGCTAAAATCACAAGAAAACAATATGAAAATCTCACGGACCAAACTCCCACGAGTAATTTTGCTACGTTACATTACTGATAACCACAACTTCAGGCCTAGCAGTGGGTATAATTCCAAGGCACATCACCTTTCAACCCATCAGCAGCATCTATGAAATGCTTTTTTATTGGTGTCTCAAAGCTAAACTCGTCCACACAATTAATAGTCAATTTAGGCAATTGACACTTCGTTGAACCATTTCAGCTTCAAAGTTCAAAGCAAATTTGAACTTCTTGTTAGTTAACAAGAGTTCACCGTAAGCTTCTATGACAGCATTAAATGCGGGCACTGTCAAATAATTCTAGCTCGAATCAGAATCGAGAATGGCTCGTTGAAATTTTTAATGGATATGTATATACGCTAATAATTAAAAGTAATCTATTAAGATTTTCAGGTTAATAAGCCTAAATTATTTAATTAAGTATGAGTTATTACACGTGTAAAAATTCTAGTATCATAAAACTTTAGTATTATATTCCTATTTTATTATAGGTAAATTAGAAATAAGTATTGTATATAAAAATCAGTGACTATGATCCCACAAAAATATTAGGATTTCTTTTTCGATATCTAATCATTATAAAAAACAAACGACTTGTAAATTTCTCTTGAAAGTCCAAAAGTCGATCAAGCTTATCCTTTGTAATATATTATTACGAGTTTTGTTTCTACTTAGTCTGCTAATTCACATTTGAGTTCCTATTTTCTTTGACAATTATAGAAAAGACTTGATATGACGTATGAAAAAGTTACACTCTTTTTTAAAATCTTTCTCTCGGTCAGTCGGTTGTATTACAATAATGTAAAGTTGTTAAAGTATCGAAATAACAAAAGGGCTATTAGCCCCTAACTTTTTCGCAAACACAAAAAATTGACTAACATTTTAGAGTGTTCACATTGAATCTTAAAGTTTATCAAACCTTTAAATAAGACCCCAAGACTTGGACGCTGCATGGAAAACCATTCAGCTTGGGCTTGAGTACTGACACCATAAGAATATCGTTAGTCATCTGCTTATGTGGCCCGTTAAATATTGACATGATTTTTTTTTCACTGAATCTGGGACCTATTGTTGCTGACATGGGCATGGTGGTGGGTCCCATATTAGGTCAAAAAATGTTGCCACCTTCTCCCTCAAATGCATCGTTTTTGGACAGAAATGCTACGTCCTCTTCCTCTTCCCAAACGCAACATTTGTCATCTTCCTCTTCCCAAATCCCAAATCCCAAATCCATAATCCCTCTTATTCATAGACATCACTACGCTTCAATCTTCACAATCTTCTCCCATCTTCTTCTGACACAATCCCATTTTCCTCTTCCCTAATTCCTAATCTTCTATTTTCTTTTGACATAATCCCTCATCTCGCACATCTTCCTTCTTCTTCGCTGTGTGTTCTTCCTCAAAGTACATTTCATAGTGGTAGGTTAATGATGTTTGCCTTTTATGTTTTCTGTGGTGCCCTAAATCTTCGTGCTTGTGTCTATTGTCTAGTCTATCTCCACTTATTGACGATGAATACACCAACCATTTTTCACTATCTGCCTTTTATGTTTTACTTCTTGCTCCAAAAAGGTGGAATCAGCCACCCCAGCTGCCCCCACTCACGGGCCCGACCACAAGATGAGGGAGTAAATCACGGTATCTACTCGGTCAACCCACCAGCAAAGCGACCCTTTACTTCCATTTATGGGAATTGAACCTGGGACCTTGCTCCAAATAACCTTGCTGGAAGACCAACCGAACTACACCCGTGCGGGCGAAATTGTGACAATCTTGATATTGATTATAGAAGTCTTCTTTGTTTTTTTTCCCCCCTCTAGTTTTTAGTCTATTGGATTGAGGAACCAAGCATTCAAGGGCCCCTGGGTTTAGTACTTGACGATGAAATGCTAGTGAGTGGAAGCTGCTTATGTCTGAATGTTGGTAAGACACGGATCATCAATGCCAGACGCAACATGCAATAAACAAAACAGGTTGCTACTTTTGTTAAAGACGTTGAATTCTATATTCCCAGCCAAAAACAACTAGTCGTGGGAGACCTTAATGTAGGCCCCTCCCCTCTTTTCTGACAATTCTTTTGGTATCAGAACCATCTACTGAAAATTTCATATTTATTGTTAAATTTATCAGAACCATCTAATATGATGAATTCTCGTACGAAAGTTGGACATGAATAGGTCTGTCTATTAATTGACTAGCTGTTCATGCTGTAGCTGTGGATGGATGAATTACCACCGCTGCAGAATGCAGTAGTAAAGTTGTGGAGAACTGAACAAAGGTATCGTAATGGTTGTTGGGTCCTATAATTCTACGCGTTAATGTGGAAAATGAAAAAAGAAGAAGACCAATTGTGTTGTGTTTGACCAAAGTCAAAGTGTTAAAACGTGAAGGGACAGGTACAAAACCATAAAATCCCATTACATTACAGAAATTAGCTCCTAAAACTTTGGCAGGTTAATGGTTCTCCTTTTCACTCCAGGACTGGTCTCCACTTGTCAAGCCAGCAGGCCCTAGAATTCATGCGTAGTTTAGTTTCCATTCTTCCTTATTTTCAAGTTTTTATTACAAATAAAATATTAAATATTTATATTATAGTTCAAATTTGCCCATTCATTAGGCCCCACAAAATACCCAGTTTTGAACAAAGATTGGCTCCCGAACAGCCTTTGCCAGGTCATGTAACGTGTAAGAGATCTTATAAAAATAGGAAACCAAACCAAAAAAACTCGAAATTTGTTCGTGGAAAACACGGAAATAACAGAGAAATTATAGTGTGTGTATGACAAAACTGGGAAATTTTACTACACTTAATATAATATTTGAAAAGCTGGGAATGGAGAACTGGGAAGAGGATGTATCCTGGAAATTGCTAGCATTGAAGGGGAAGACGTTAGAGAGAGGAAGAGAGTTTCTCTCTCTCTATAGCTCTTGCACAATCATATAATCCCCTCCCTCGTCTCTCTCTTTTTTCTTGATTTATCCCCAGAAAGGAACAATCTTTCTTCCGGATTTTCTCCATACACTTTTAGTCTATGTTGATCTGCAACAACCCAGCTCCTATTTTCATGTTTGCTCGAGTGGTCATTATCAAATTTTGATCTTGAATGGTCCTGCTGCCTGATTCCAAGGTACCCCCTCTTTCCATCTTTATGTCTGTTGTCATTGTTCCAAGTTGTTATAGGTTTTGTTTTGGTTCTTGGCTTGTGGGGACCTTTATGTTTTTCTTTTTTAGTGTGGAGTCAAAGGTCATGTTTGATGAATTGGTGTTCGTTGCAGTGATGGTTTTTTTTTTTTTTTTTGAGGTTTCAGCTGGACATTGTGTCAAAATGTTAATCCCCTTTTCTTGTCTAAATAATTTCTTTCTGTTTATTGTGATTTCTGAATACTTTTCCTTTCCTCTTTGGGTATTGAAGAGAATGCGGAGTGGACTTTATGATTTTAGTTCAGATACTGGTGTTTCCCAACTGGGAAAGGGATAATCCTGAGTCTGGTGATCTTCTATTAATTTTTCTATACCTATTGACAATATAGATTGTTCTTGCGCGTCTGATCTTAGTTTTACATTTCCTTCTCCCTTACATTCTCAATAGTGAGTAGAAAATCTGAGCATTATCTGTATTGATGCAATCCTCAGTGCACCCCTTTTCAATGCATAAAGTTTAGATCTTTTTGAAGTATAATTATGTACTTTCAATGTTGCAATTGAGCAGCTAATATTCATTTTAGTGTATTTATAATGTTCTTTTTTCTACTATAGGTACACCACGAAGAAATTAGGCCACAGGAACTCCTTTACACCTGCACTGAAGTCCAGGATTCTGGCTGTTCTTTTGGTGCTTTTATCCAATTATAAGTGCTTATAATCCTAAGCTTGCGGAATGGCACGGGGTAGAATAAGAGCAAGGCTGCGAGGCCATCTTCACACTTTCTCATGCCTAAGGCCAAGTGTCGATGAGGGCAAGGACCCTCATTCAATGGAAGGCCCTGGCTACTCGAGGATTGTTCATTGCAACCAGCCACTCATGCACCGGAAAAAGCCCTTAAAATATTGCTCAAATTACATATCAACTACAAAGTACAATGTTATCACATTCTTGCCCAAGGCTCTTTTCGAACAGTTTCGCCGAGTTGCCAATATCTACTTTCTTTTGGCTGCAATTCTTTCTCTTACTCCTGTTGCACCCTTCTCTGCTGTCAGCATGATTTTTCCTTTAGCTTTTGTTGTCGGTATTAGTATGGCAAAGGAAGCTTTGGAAGATTGGCAGAGATTTATGCAGGACATGAAAGTTAATAGCACGAAAACTCTAGTTCTTCAAGGGGATGGTGTTTTTGATTATAAAGCATGGGAAAATATTCAGGTCGGGGATATAGTGAAAGTGGAAAAGGATCAGTTTTTCCCAGCTGATTTACTGCTTTTGGCTACCGATTATGATGATGGGATTTGTTATGTGGAGACCATGAACCTAGATGGTGAGACGAATTTAAAACTAAAGAGAGCTCTGGAGGTAACCTTGCCATTGGATGAAGATGTGGCTTTCAGGGGTTTCACTGGGACTATAAAATGTGAAGACCCAAATCCCAGTCTTTACACTTTTATTGGTAATTTTGAGTATGAGCGTCAGATTTATCCACTTGAACCAAATCAGGTTCTTCTCAGAGATTCAAAGCTACGGAATACAAGTTTTATATATGGAGTTGTAATATTCACTGGTTTTGATAGCAAAGTCATGCAGAACTCAACAAAGTCCCCCTCGAAAAGGAGCAAAATAGAAAAGAAGATGGACAAAATTATATACATTCTTTTCAGCCTGCTTTTGCTGATCTCAGTGATAAGCTCTATTGGCTTTGCAGTGAAGATAAAGGTTCAAATGCCAGACTGGTGGTACATGGAACCCTGGAATCCTGAAGAATTGTATAATCCTAAAAGTCCTACAAAGTCAGGGCTAGCCCATTTGATCACTGCTCTCATTCTCTATGGTTATTTAATACCCATATCTCTCTATGTTTCTATCGAGGTTGTGAAGGTCTGTCAGGCAACATTCATTGACAATGACATACATATGTATGATGAAGATACTGGCAATACTGCACGAGCACGGACATCGAACTTAAATGAGGAGTTAGGCCAAGTAGATACTATCCTTTCTGATAAAACTGGCACCTTGACATGTAATCAGATGGATTATTTGAAATGTTCAATCGCGGGTACTGCATATGGTACACGTGCTAGTGAAGTCGAACTTGCAGCAGCAAAACAAATGGCTATTGACTTAGAGGACCAGGATTCAGAAATGTCTAATGGCTCCAGGCATAGAACTGGAGGATGTAAATCATGGGAGAATCGAGGAGGAACATCAGAAATTGAACTAGAGACAGTTGTCACTGCTAAAGATGAGAAAGATCCTAAACCAGCAACAAAGGGATTTAGTTTTGAGGATAGTCGTCTCATGGATGGGAATTTCATGAAAGAACCCAATGCAGATGTCATTTTGCTATTTTTCCGCATATTAGCAGTTTGCCAGTCTGCCGTGCCTGAGCTGAATACAGAGACCGGAAAAATTATGTATGAAGCAGAATCACCTGATGAAGGGGCTTTTGTTGTTGCTGCCAGAGAATTTGGTTTTGAGTTTTTCAAGAGAACTCAATCAAGTGTGTTTATTCGGGAAAGATATACATGCCCTGGACAAGTGATTGAAAGGTGTTGTTTTGAATTAAAAATCTATTACTTCATTCAGTGTTTTTATCCACCAATTCTAGGGAGTTATATCTTTTTCTTAACAATCTTACCTCTCTCATGGGAATCTGGCAGAGAATACAAAATTCTTAATTTGCTGGAGTTTACCAGCAAAAGGAAGCGAATGTCTGTAATTATTCGGGATGAGGATGGACAGCTTATGATGTTCTGCAAAGGTGCTGACAGGTGAGATTCACATTTTAGCATACATTACGATCTGTTTTATGACTATTTAGAGCAATCAGAAGTTTCTAGGTCCATTGGTTATCATATCATTATTTAGAGATATAGCCCTTTTAACTAGACTGGGCTCTTTTATCTAAATCTGTTACCATTTTGTTGGACTAATGTCATGCTCTTGGGAATGTAAAGAAATAATTCATTTCTTCTTTTATTGTAACCTACTGATAACTGATTTGACTGAACCATGCAGCATTATCTTTGATCGTCTGGCAAAGAATGGAAGAATGTTTGAAGAAACTACTACCAAGCATTTGAATGAATATGGAGAAGCTGGATTACGTACATTGGCACTTGCTTACAAAAAACTTGATGAGTCTGAGTACTCTGCATGGAACAATGAGTTCATTAAAGCAAAATCTTCAATTAGTTCCGACAGAGATGCAATGCTGGAGCATGTGGCAGATATAATGGAAAAGGATTTCATTCTTGTAGGTGCTACTGCTGTGGAGGACAAATTGCAGAAAGGGGTACAAATAGTTTGCTACATGAGAGCCATAACTAACTTTCCCTTTTAGGTTGTTTCTTGTTAATATTCTATTTTGTCCCTCTAGGTGCCCCAGTGCATAGATAAACTTGCACAAGCTGGTCTTAAGCTTTGGGTTTTGACAGGAGATAAGATGGAAACTGCAATTAATATAGGGTGGGTTACTAGAGACATGCAATGTTTTTGTTGGTGGACGTTACCTCTTTGAGAACTAAGTTTTGCTTGCACAATGCAGGTTTGCTTGTAGCTTGCTTCGGCAGGGAATGAAGCAGATCTGTATCACGACAATGAACTCTGATGCAATAGCCCAAGATAGCAAACAGGTATTTGCTACCTGGAAAGCATATAGAACAGTATTCTGTTCAGAGATTTGAATTTCTATTTTGATTTAATTTTGAATTTTTGCTACTGAGCAGGCTGTGAAAGAGAACATTTCAATGCAAATCACCAATGCCTCTCAAATGATCAAGCTGGAAAAAGATCCACATGCTGCATTTGCATTAATTATTGATGGAAAAACCCTAGCGTATGCTCTTGAGGATGATATGAAACATCAATTCTTGGCATTGGCAGTTGATTGTGCATCTGTGATATGCTGTCGTGTCTCTCCCAAACAGAAGGCACTGGTGTGATTCTTTTTCTCCATTCCTTTGCTTTCTTTTTCAGTTTTTATTTCTTGTCAGTAACCCACATAAGACAGACATTCTTTAGGTCAAAGAGCAGCAAGATTATTATATTTCCTATGGCACTAATGCATGTTCTGCATTTGGTACCAGGTAACAAGGTTAGTAAAACAAGGAACAGGGAAAACTACGTTAGCAATAGGAGATGGTGCAAATGATGTCGGAATGATACAAGAAGCTGACATTGGTGTTGGAATCAGTGGGGTTGAAGGTATGCAGGTTGGTAATACGTCTATCTGATTTTCTGATTCGAAGTACTAACCTATACAACTAGTTTAGCCTCTTTTCTACTGTTATTTTACATGTGATGTCTGAAATTTGGGTTAGTCCTCTTTTCATATGCTAGGACCTATTATGTATGTTAATACCAAAACATTATTTTTCTCCCCCTTTTTTTTCATTATTCGTTTTTCAATGGAAATATATCTTAGCTTTGTCCGCTACATATCTAGCTTTTTTTCTTGTTTTAGTCAAGGATCTGAGCAAGCAGGGTTTCTCGTTGTATGCATGACTGACAATCTTCCTGCAAAACTTACCCTTAATCCTTTGCAGGCTGTCATGGCTAGTGACTTCTCTATTTCCCAGTTCCGGTTTTTGGAAAGACTCCTGGTTGTACATGGACATTGGTGCTACAAGAGAATTGCTCAGATGGTAAGAATAAAGAACTTAGTGACTGTGATGCTTAATTAAATGATTTGATACTTGTATGCTACTGCAGTGATGCTTTTTTTCTTACCTAGATGTTTCTTCCTTATCCAAACTTGGATACTTTTGCATTCAGATCTGCTATTTCTTCTACAAAAATATTGCCTTTGGTCTCACCCTGTTCTACTTTGAGGCATTCACGGCCTTTTCTGGACAATCAATTTATGATGATTGGTTCATGCTATTGTTCAATGTCGTTCTAACATCACTGCCAGTAATTTCACTTGGAATTTTTGAGCAAGATGTGTCTTCTGAGGTCTGCTTACAGGTCAGCTCCATCAGTTGCAATTTTGTTGCTGTATTAATCAATTTACTTTTTGTAGCTATCACTCAATGTGGTGACATTTTGTTTGCAGTTTCCTGCACTCTACCAGCAAGGGCCCAAAAATCTGTTCTTCGACTGGTACAGGATATTAGGGTGGATGGGGAATGGCCTCTATTCCTCTCTCGTTATTTTCTTTCTTAGTATTGTGATCCTTTTTGATCAAGCTTTCCGTGCTGAAGGCCAAACTGCAGACATGGCTGCAGTGGGCACAACAATGTTCTCCTGCATTATTTGCACTGTCAACTGTCAGATTGCACTCACTATGAGCCACTTTACGTGGATACAACATCTCTTTGTCTGGGGCAGCATTGTGGCTTGGTACGCGTTCTTATTTCTTTATGGGATGGTATCTCCAATTTATTCAGGAAATGCCTACCAAATCCTTGTTGAAGCTCTTGGTCCAGCTCCTATCTACTGGTTTGCCATTATATTGGTAACAGTGGCCTGCAATCTTCCTTACTTGGCACACATATCATTTCAAAGATGCTTCAATCCCTTGGATCATCATATCATACAAGAAATTAAATACTACAGGAAAGATGTTGAGGATCAACAGATGTGGACAAGGGAGTGTTCTAAGGCAAGGCAAGAAACAAAGATTGGTTTCTCTGCTAGGGTGGATGCTAAGATCAGGCATTTGAGAGGAAGGCTGCATAAAATGCACTCGAACATGGTAACACAAAGTTCTATGCCTTCGCCGTCTTAACATGTCAATTTGTTTTCCACTATATTTTTGCTAAATTTGTAGGCTGGCCATTTTTCAGTTTTCTATATTTTTTGATTCAATTCTCAATGATATTTTATGAGGCTGTGTGGGGTTCGGCCAAGTTCCATGCATTACATCAAAAGCATCGGAGCTCATGTTTGTAAACTATGTATAAGATTGGAGAATTTAACATCTTGTGAAAAATAGTTGATATGTAGCATCTTTCATCTCTTACACTGCTTCTCTATGGTCTGGAATCAAGACTAACTATTAAATGTGAATAATTGAGGGATGTTAAACCTTTATGAGGTGGCCGATCTTGATTTTAGTTCTAGAACTTGTAGTGGCCGAGTGATGAGAATGAAAAAGCGTGTAATGTAATTCCGTTATGATCTGCGCAAAGGACCAAGCAAGAATTAGAGGACGTTCTCATGATTTAAGTCCCCAGTGGTTTTCTGTTAGTCACCTTCCACTACCTTATCATGTCACTTTAACTAATTGTTGGCAGTAAATATTATACTTACTCGTGAAGGCAGACCAAATTGCAGGTTTTGTCTGTACGTCTGCCGGTAGAAACAGCTTGTACTGTTCTCAAAAGAAGCCAATCTATTGCATTTGGTACTCGGTTTTCGTAGCATTCCTGTTCTAACACAAACTAGTATGTGTTAGGAAACAAAGTACTTGAAGACTGCCAAGCAAGTCCAAAACCAGAAAACTGTCTAGGAATTCAAAATGGAAGGATGAATAGTCCAAAACATCAAATCATTTTGTTGGTGGTGATAGGTGACAACCAAATTTGGTACTGTATTCATTTATTTTTAACTAGCAAGTGGTTATTGCACAAATGCGCAGTCAAAATTTAGAAACATATAATGCCCGATTGTTTTGGGGAATTAAAGAGTATGTATATGTAAGTTTTGTTATAAATGATTAAGATGTGTAAGTGAATATTGTTAAAGTTAAAATTTGGAGGAAACATTGGTAATGTAGTATGCAAGATAGAATATTGTAAGGGAAAAAAGAAAAAAGATATATAAGATGAATATTTAAATTGGATTAATAAAAGTAGAAAAGAAAAACTGATAATTCAAACAGATGAATTAAAATTCGTCATAATATTTTAATAAAGAATATAACAACTGCAAAATTTGATATGAATTAAAGTAAATCAATAAAAATTTAAAAAGAGAATTTTGACCAAGGTAGAAAACAACCAATAGATATGTAGATTAAAAAGAAATTATTGACTAAGCAAATAGAACGAAAACAATAAATCAACAATACAAGATAGAGTACAGGAGAAATACAGTTCAGCTCAATAAATAGCAAAAAAGACAACAAAACAACAGCAAAATTAGTTTATATGTGCGTTAGGATTACAACCATCTAAGCAGGATCAATAAATAGCAAAAAAGATAAAGAAACAGTAACAAAAAAAGTTTGAAAGTGCAATAAGAGTACAAGCATCTGAGATATACTAAATTTTGGGGATTATGTTGTCAATCAATAATCCTTAAGGTTGTAGAATAAAATATCGTTAAATCAATGAAGTGTTTAGTGATGATGGTGAAAGCAACTAAAATTTGACCAATGAAATATTGAATGAAGTTCCATTTGTTCTTGGTAATACATAGATAAGCTATAGGCTGAAGAATATGCTTGAACTTGTTAAGGCATACACATATAGTATTTAAATTATTTTTTACACCCCAAAAAAAATCCTGCAATTTGAACTAATACAAGAATTAGACTGATTTACCTCACGCCTACTTTCCGAGGTCGGTAAGGAAGCGTAGCAGCATCGGGTTTCATCGTCTCAAGTAGGGGATTAGGACCTCGAAGCCACTGGAAATACCTAGAGGTCTGTCTTCGAATCAGGAAGTATAAGAACATATGCCCAAAAACTCTCACTAGGTGGGAAATACTGAAACTGTCTTTCCAGTAGTATCACATTGTGTAGTTAGGTAAAGGCAATCCAATCTTTCCGTAGTGACAGGAATCTAGGAAGGCAAATCGTAAAATGTCAAATTCTAAAAATCACCACAGACTGGGAAGCCTTTCTTCCTATATGGGCAGAATCCGTCATTTTTTGCCCTTTCATCTCTTCCTAAAGATAGCCAATACTAAGGGCGTTGAGCACTGACATTGACTTCTATGCTGGAAAGCAACTCGGGCACTCGAAAACCATGTCTAGAAATGAACCAAGGAAAAATCACGTATAAAGTAAATATAAAAATCACCACCTCGAGTAGTAAAACAAAGTCGTTACGCTAGCCGACAGGTCGCTGACTCTTAGAAAGAGCCGAAAGAAAGGTGCCTGTTTTGAAAACATGAGAGCATCAACAAAGGTGTTGGCTTCTATCCCTGAACTTGATTGGCTTCTTAAAGTAGTAGCATTTTATAGGATTTCAAAGTTCCCATCTTTCAACCATGGAATATGGAACTATGGCATGGTTGGATTGTTGTTAGGTAAGCATAAGCATTCCACTCTTGGGGCTGTACCTTCCTTAGGTGTTAAATGTGATGCTGTTAAAAAAAGTTCGTGAATTGACTTGGGTTATAGGTGTAGTTCTTGTTGTATTGAGTGCATCTTGCGACGATAATGTCAGTTGCACTTTCATCACAGCGAGAGTGGAAATTAGCATTGTTTTTGGTCGTGAAGAATAAAAAATAAAAGCTTTTCCTTGCTTAATTTTTCTGAGCATTTGATTTATTCCCCTTTTGGGGCTTCGACTCTCACATAAAGTTCTTGTGATGAGTGCAAAAATTCAAAGAAAAGAACTTATACTTGGCCTCTGAAACATTCTTAAGCATGACCATTGATTTTCCTTGTTCTTTGACTATATGCTCATCATTTGGCAAATTAAAAGCAACGATATGTGGACCCTTTACATCCTGACGCAAAATTAAATTAATTAACCAAAATTTTTTATGATGAAGAGAAATATGTAACTGACGTGAATTCAAATGCTCATTTATATAGATTTAGATCCAAACTTCTTAAATATTACAACTTCTTTTACATATGTAATTAATATATTAAGTGGGAGCCATTTGGTGGAATAGTAAAGGCCAATTGCACCTTCAGGGGTGCAACAGCCAACTTATATGCTGGGCAGACATGTTTATGGATCTTTCATTCACATAACAAATTTTGATTAAAACCCTTGTATAATTAATTTATTCTCTTTATTCACATCCATAATGACGATATCGATTGAGCCACTAACAAGAAAGATAACAAATAAATACAGGTCTTCAAATATGTAGAAAATTTGTAGAGCAATTGTCATTTTAATGAAACATAGATAAAGGCACTATGAAGAAACATTCTAATGCAAAAGGTTAATTGTTAAGTTTGAGGCGTATAATAATCATGTATTTAACTCTAACTCACACTTTAAATCTGTACAAAAAGCATGTGCATACATGCAGAAAAGGTAGAAGCAAAAAAGGATCGACATCCATCCAAATTTCAAGAAAAGCTGATATTGGAACTTGAATGTTAGATGCCAATCTCATTCTTGGCAAGCTATGAATGCACTTCCAAAATTGAGGAAAAGAAACTGTATATGCACATATCAAAGTGTCTCATATGCCCAGGAGACTCACCCCTGCATTATATAGTAGTTGGATGACACGGATAGGAGCATCATTAACATCTTTTGATTTATATGCATTATCCATGGGAAGATTCTGTTTCAAAAGTTGCATATACACAATCCTCAATAAGAAAGTAGAACATATATACAAGTAATGTTGGAACTGTGATTAAAAGTGGTCTAAATAACCCAAAGAAATTTGAGCATATAGTCACACTCAAAAGAACAACTGATTCAGCCACGTGTACATGAGTGCAAAGTAATTACATACAGGAGTTAGCAGTAAGATCGACCCCTATATATATATATATATATATGGAAAGGAAGATAGACTTTGTTAAAGTTGGATTTAATGTCTTTAATTGATAAAAGATAAAAGCAATAAAAGACAAAAAGGCAACAGAACAAAGATGTGTATATATATCTATATATATATATAAGATATGAGTAACGTGGAAAGGAAGATAGACTTTGTTAACATGCATTTAATGTCTTTACTTGATAAAAGACAAAAGCAATAAAAGACAAAAAGGCAATAGAACAAAGATGTGTTATCCGTGAAAACAAGATTTTAAGAAACCTTCTTCACAGTTCTCTCTCATTTTCCTAAGCTTCATCCTCTTCTCCTCTCCTTCACGTTGCTCTCCATAGATCAAAGGTGAGAGCTAGCACTCTTGTCTTTGTTCTAGCCATTTTCGGATCAAAGAGTTTGATTCGGTTAGTTTCTTCGATCTCTGCGTGGATACTGTTGGAGACAATCTGTTTTGGTCGTTGTGGTTTGCAATAACCCAACGAGTAGAAGATCAAAGAACAAAGGAGATTGCACACAAGGTACATGGTTATTATATGAATGATTGATTTGTGTAAATGCCATGAATTCTTATATATATATGTTATGAACATGTATGTGAATTAGGAATATTCAACTAGGTTTTATGGTATTTCCTTGTATAGGCACATAGATCCTAGGCTTTGGGAAAGTCTCAGAACAATTTTTTTTTGTTTTTCGCACTGCGTGTATATGATACATGCACCAGAATTTTCCTACAGTGGTATCAAAGCCACTTGTGTCCCGTATAAAGGAGAAACCATAACATGTGTGATGCTACCGATTGGTTGTGACTATTGTGTATTCTGATTAAGTTGAATCCGAAATCAGTATAAAGATATTGTTTTCGAAATTTTCTTGCCCAGATTTTCTCATGAGATGTTGTTGAATATGTTTGTGGAAGGAAAAAATTTATCAATGTGATTTGATATGTTTTTACTAATTAGTTCCCTACTGTTCCGGTTGTTGTGTTTATGCACATTAAATGAATAAGCATACTTGTAAATTCTAGAAAAATTTCTAGAAATTTTTTTTGGGATTTTCTGTCACCAACATGTTTTTAAGATGTTTATAAATACCTATGAAGATGGAAAAATGTTTTCTAGGTGATTGAATATTTATTTGAGAATTTCTTGTGTGCTGTTGGGAATGTCTGTGTTGAGGAACACAGATTCTGTATTGGTTGAGTTGCTGAGGTTGGTTGAGTTTTTATTAGAAATAAATTCTTAAAAAATTCATGGAACATTTTGTGAACATGTTCTAGCCTCTGTAAGTTTCTCAGCATTTATTGAAATTGTTTCAATGTTTTTTTCAAGCAAAAGACAGAGCTGGACAATTTTGGAAAAACTGTTGGACCTGGTTTATTTGAAATGTTGATTGTGTATTTTTTGGTTTCAATGCCTTGGATCATTTTTTATGTGATAAAAAATATATGTTACTTTGATGTTGTATGCATGCCAAATTGATTTTCTTGAAATTGGGTTTCCAAAAATTTTCGGATGTCAAATATGTCATATTAGTGTCTTGTTGGTATATTCAGTTGTCTTGATTGTTTTGGTCGTCACAAGTTATCTGACAAGTGCCAAAGTAGTCTTGATGAAGTGGACACTACCTTGAGATACTTAGGGTGATAGTTTGATGTTCTCAAATTATTTGGAAATCTAAGAGAATAATATTGTATTAATCTAGTTCGAGTATTTCATGTTTAGTATGACTAGAAATGGCAAGCATGATACAATTAAAGTGTTTAATTGGTACATCAGAGTAGAGGGTATTACACTTGGTATATTGGTATTTTGAATTGGAATTGAAA
>JAOTBA010000001.1:11602810-11613027 GCA_025629845.1 Erythroxylum squamatum | reverse complement strand
ATTGGAGGAATTGGGTCAAGGTGGCTTTATATATGATATTGAACATGATGAAAATGGTCACTTGACGCATTTGTTTTTTGCCCATCCTAGTTCCATTATATTGATGAAGACTTACTCCAATATTTTTATAATGGATTGCACATACAAGACTAACAAGTACAACATGCCATTACTTGATATTATTGGAGTCTCAAGTTTCAATACTCCATTTTATGGCTGTTTTGTCTTCATGAAGAATGAGAGAAAGGAGGACTATGTTTGGGCACTAACAAATTTTAGCAAATTATTATGGGTTGATGGTGAACCATTGGTTATTGTGACCGATCGAGAATTAGCTTTGATGAAAGCTATAGAGATTGTGTTTCCACGAACCATGAATTTGCTATGTGTTTGGCATATTGAGAAAAGCCTTATGGCTTATTGTAAGAGCCACTTTGAACATGCGAATGATTGGTCGACTTTTCTTTCTGAATGGACAAACTTGATCAATTCTTCTACTGATTCATTGTTTTTTGAAGCTTGGCATCACTTTGAAGTTCAATTTGGACAATATGCTTGGGCTCTGAATTATCTACGACATACTTGGCTTCCATATAAGGAATATTTTGTTGATGCATGGACAGAGAAACATCTACATTTTCGGAATCGAGTCACTTCTAAAGCCGAAGGTGCCCATAGCGTACTTAAACGCTATCTGCAAGTCTCAAATGGTGATTTTCTTGCAGTAAAAGAAAGAATTTGTCATGCGGTTGAAAATCAATTCAAAGAGATTAAAGCACAACTTTCAAGCGAGTTGATCCGTGTTCCACACAGATTTTGCATTCCTTTATTTAAGGAGCTTGTTAACCATGTGTCCATATTTGCGTTGGATGAGCTTCTTAAGCAATATGAATTGGTTTTATCCAATTCTTTGCCGCTTTTATGTAGTGGGCGTTTCTCGAAGACAATGGGCCTTCCTTGTGCTCACAGAATGAGCATGATGAATAGTGAAGTTTTAGAACTTGATGATATACACCCACAGTGGAAGATTGATAAGACTTCTTTATCTTTCATGGAAGGTTTTAAGGATGATCAAGAGAACCAATTCAGTGAGCTTTTGCAAAGATTACAAAGCAAGTATCAACAATTGCCTCTTCATCAAAAGGAAGATGTTAGAGGTCAAATTTCTCATTATGTCAATACATCTTCTCCTTTGATACTTGAACCAGTTGTGCCAACTCGTAAAGCAAAGAAAACAACTTCAACCAAGCGTGATCCTTCTTTGTTCGAAAGAGTAGAGAAGATGAGAAAGTGTAGTATATGTAGAGATGGTGGCCATGATTGTCGAACTTGCCCCAACAAAGTTAAAGATGCTACTTCTGTGCTTGTTTTCTCTAATCAAGATGATGGTCCAAGCTGCACTTTTTCTAGTCAAGTTGATTGTCCAAGCCACATAACGGAAAAAATTTGGTATGGTTTATTATATTCAATCTAATTTTTTTATTTATTAATTTTTATTATATTAAGGTATTAATGTTACGATTTTTTTTTCATTTGGAAACCATTTGTTATCATTTTATATTGCAAAATAATAAACTACTGTTATGTTTTAACTATTTGTGCAGAATTTGGTTGAAGAACGACTCCACCTAAGTAGCTATAATTTTATTTTTGGTTGAAGAATGACTCTACCTAAGTAGCTACAATTTTATTTTGACTTGTTCTAAAAGCTGGACTCCGCTCAAGTAGCTGTTGGCACAATTCAAGTGAATATTGTTCTTTTTAATGGATTATTGTAATTTTATTGTTTCTAATTTTAAATTACTAAACTATTGCATGAATTCGAAATGGGCATCACTGTTATGCTTGGAAGTAGACGTGGTGGGTTATGCTTGGAAGAAAAGAAAAGAATCTGAGAAACGGGCATCACTGTCTTCTCTAAGAGACCTACGCATAACACATATCATCCCATAATGAAGTTAGGGGCAATTTTGTCTCTTTTGCATTTAAAACAATCAGTGGGAGTGTTATTATAAATGACAGGAGTGCTAATAGCGGCACCCGTTTGTGATAGACAGTACGGATATCAGATATCTCTAACTCACCCAGCACCACTCAAAATCTCAGAAGAGAGAGAAAATATGTCCTCGAACTTTAAGTAAAGGAAAGAGAGAAAGGGCATTCCGAGTGCATTAAAGGTAGAACCTTTTGGAATTTCAGTTTTTTTTTTTTTGGATATGTATTTCAATTAAATGAAGCTCAAAGTGACGTGAAGATGGAGGAGCATTAATTTGAAAGACCTAAACTAAACGGATTTATTAATTAGTGACAGCAACAGAGATCAGAGATGGGAATCAACTAGGCCATTGGATAAATTGGAACATTAGATTTAGGACACATTAGCGACGATAACCAAGGTCCTATTTTTGCATATAAATGTCTACAATTAAAACAATCACTTCACATTTAAATGCTTTGCAGAAACATAAATATCAATATTGCACTATAAAATGACGTTCTTTTGTGACAAACTAACTAAATGCGAATGTTGCCTTCCACAGTTCCACCAATATCCATCTCATAAAGCAAGTAAGCGAAACATGTTAGAAAGCAATGACATCGAAGTCATAAATGGCAGCCTTGGTGGTAAGAAAGCAATTGCTTTCAGGCAGCAACTGCAACAAGAAGCAATACTGACAATAAAAAATGAAAAGAAACCCAAGAAACAAACACTGCGCATTTTCTTTCTCTTCAGTAATATTTAGAGATAGAAAGTTCCATCCATAATTTTCTCCCTCATCCCCTCCGTGTTCATCCCTCTTTCCCTTACATCCTTTCTCCTGAATTATGTAAATAGGCCCAAAGATCGAATCTTTTCGTGTGATTTTTGGAATTTTTAGACCCATTTGAAGGTTTAGGGTTTTGATTCTTGCAGTAAGAGACTGTAATTTGGATTAGGGTTAGTGTTTTTCCATGGAGCCTAGCATTGGGAACAAGTTTTGCCTCGGTCGTAAGATCGGTAGCGGATCATTTGGAGAGATCTATCTGGGTTTGCATAATTTCTAATCCCTTTCCTCTTCTCGTTTTTCTTTTTTGGTTTGTCAGACTTATGATTCTGATAATTTTATTGGGTTGCTTTATTCTTTTAGGTACTAACGTACAAACAAATGAGGAGGTTGCTATTAAACTTGTGAGTGTTCTTTCACTTGTTATTTAAAATTATGGCTTTTTCTCATTTACTAGAAATTATGATTTGATTGTCTACCTGTGCTTAGTTTTAGCTCCAATTGGTTGCTTGTTATTGTTAATCATGCGCTTGTGATTTGATGAGTAAGCAATAGCAACTTTTTCCTTTTTTTCAGAAATAATTTTTTAGATGCGCATTTTTGGAATTCAGTGTATATGAGCTTCAGAATAGTGTCAGAGGTTAGGTAGTGACATCAGTCTACTTGTCCATGTTTATTCGTTCAAGATGTCAGGGTCCTCCCGGCATGCTTTATAGCTGAATATCTTTAAATCTTAATGGGATGCATTTTGGTGAAGAGAAGTCTTCTAGCTGCTTATCTACTTGTTCCTAAAGTGGACATTTAAATGTGGCAATCATGAAGGGGATTCGTAGATTTGATAGGATCTAAATCGTGCTTTTTTGTATTTCATACTATAAAACACTCAGCACAAATAACTAAATGATTATGTGTTTCTTCTTTTTGACATTGAATAGACTGAAATATGTTTGATGTTCTAGGTTACATCAAACCATAGAATCCTATTAATTGACTTTCGTTAATGTGCAAGTCCTTTGTTTGCAAATTTACGGGCAATTGGGCCTCCATTTGCAAACTCGCTCACCTGTTCTGAACCAGTACTTTCTGGTTGATTCATGGAGAGTTTTGAATTGAAGTAGTCCAAAGATTGGCGATAGACCTGCAGAATGTGCTCTTTGTCTGTCCATCACAAGATTCCTCCTTGTTGGCCCTTCATTTGATTCATGTTAAGAGGTTGAACATCATACTGCTTGTAATTTCACTGATATAATATTATTATGCAGTAATTCAACAGCCTTAGTAGGTAAAATATATAAGTTCGTGTAATTGATCAAATTTGTGCTCAATGTTTCATTTCGTTTATTTTTTCCTGTTTCTTTTTGGTATTTACTGTGTTGTATTGCTCATCAAGTGTCTGAATTTGTGTTTTCAAAATTTTGGTGGGCTGTCTTTATTTTTCTTTTCTTTGCTCAGGAAAACGTCAAGACGAAGCATCCTCAACTGATGTATGAATCTAAGCTGTATAAGATCCTACAGGGAGGAAGTAATGTCTCCTTTTCCTTTTGTTGTCTAGTTGATTTTTGCTTCTGATTTTGATAATTTTGAAATAGTTCCTTATCATCTGCTTCTCTCTTTAATTTTGATAGCCGGAATACCAAATGTTAGATGGTTTGGGGTTGAAGGGGATTATAATGTCCTTGTGATGGACTTACTGGGACCTAGTCTTGAAGATTTATTCAACTTTTGCAGTAGGAAAATGTCTCTGAAGACTGTCCTTATGCTTGCTGAACAGATGGTATTCTTTTGTATTTATATTGTTCTTGCATCCTAGGGCTTTGTTCCTTTACTTCTCTGGAAATTGTGATATCTGTTTAGGTCAATCAAGTTGAATTTGTTCATTCCAAATCATTCCTACACCGAGATATCAAGCCAGATAATTTCCTCATGGGTTTAGGAAGGCATGCAAATCAGGTGGGGTTTGAAGATTATTCTTATATTAGTTATTTTTCTCTTGTTCTCTTTGTTTTCAATTTAGTAATAGAGGCTTGCATTTAGGTCTATATCATTGACTTTGGTCTGGCTAAGAAGTACAGAGACACTTCAGCACATCAACATATTCCTTACAGGTTGGTTCTTTTTAGCTGCAAGTAGATATTTCTTTTAACTGATTGTGAGCCTTGCACTTATAGGTCAATGGTTCATTTGGATGACTTTACAATGTCACTTGTACCAAAGATCTGATTTGTTCATTCAGTTTTTGTTGATAGATTCTTATTTGATTGTGTTTAGGCATATCAGTTCATCTTTGATCATGATTGATGCTCACTGATTGTGACTGATTTATATAATATCTTGTTTTGCTTCTTGTTATCCATTGTTTCGCATTATCATGTTGACACTTATAGTACTGGATGTTTTAGTAGATGCTTTGCTACCTACAGTGGTATTGTTGGTTTTTATTCCTGAGCTAAGATGTAAATTTGTTTTCCTGATCTAGATATGAGATGCTTATGTCATATGCAGAGAAAATAAGAGTTTGACAGGAACTGCAAGATATGCTAGCATGAACACCCACCTTGGCATTGGTAATAGAATTGATACACGGCTCTACTTTTCCCTGTTGTGCTATAATTTAACCTTGAAGGGACTAATCGTGTGAAACTATATTTACTGATTTTACCTTATACTTTGTAGAACAAAGCCGCAGGGATGACTTGGAGTCCCTTGGTTATCTTCTTATATATTTTTTGAGAGGAAGGTGAAAATTCAACTCCTCATTCCTTCAATTGAATGGTGTGTTTGGTTATGACCATATATACTTTTAGTCTTCCGTGGCAGGGACTAAAAGCAGGAAATAAGAACCAAAAATATGAGAAGATTAGTGAAAAGAAAGTATCAACTACCATTGAGGTGGATTATTTTATCTGGAATAATGAAAAATGCTATATCAGGGGTATATGTGTACGTTTATGTGCTCTAGGACTGATAAAAAATCATTGCTTTCACTTCAGACCTTATGTCGGGGTTATCCTACAGAATTTGCTTCATACTTCCACTACTGCCGGTCACTTCGTTTTGATGATAAACCTGATTATGCTTATCTGAAAAGACTCTTCCGTGACCTATTTATTCGTGAAGGTTTGAGCTTTTCTGTTCAAATTTTTCTCATAGATGTTATATGAATAGGCAGCTCAGGCATTTTCTAGGAACAAACAATTTTCAGCTACAGTTTCTTGATCTTCTTTTTCAGGTTTCCATTTTGACCATGTCTTTGATTGGACAATTTTGAAATATCAGCAGTCACAGATTGCTAGCCCTCCTACTTGTGCAGTTGTGAGTGGCAGTATACCCCTTTTATTTTTCTATCTGATCTCTGCACCTTATATGTTGTGCAAAATAACCTAAAGTTGCTTCACTTACCTCTTCTCCAGGTTCCAGGTGCTGGGCCAAGTTCTGGCATGCCTACTGCTGGTGGTATTGCTGATAGGCAGTTAGGTGACTGTTCTGCTTCTGCTCTTTGGCCTTTTTACTTACTATTTGCTTTAGAGGAACGGATTTATCTGAAAAGATTGTTTGTCACTTATTTAAAGGTGGAGAAGAAGGTAAAACTGGTTGGTCGTCAACCGATCTAACTCGAAGGAGAAATTCTGGACCAATTACAAGTCCTGGAAATTTATCTAAACAAAATAATCCAACCACAAATGATCTACCTCTATCAAAAGATGGAACTGTAAGCATTTTTTTCTTTTTTTGAGGAGTTAAGAACTGTAAGCACTTTATCTCCGCTTTCATTGACAAAACGACAGAAATGTACTATGAACATGTTTGGCTTGACATCCTCATAGAAATGTCCTTACCTGTATCGTACATCATTCTCAGGGTAAATTGGACATCACTGCTGGATGGCTCTTAAGCTTTTGCTGTTTATGCATGTTATTATGTAGTGTTGGCACTAGATTTGAAGTTCTTGCATTATATTGGGTGATTAATGTTTTAATGTCCTATCACTAAATATTCTTCTAGTGATTCAATCCAATGCTTCAATGGCTGCAGCTATCCAGCTCAAATTTTCTGCAATCCAGTGCATGTACTAGGCAACCAGTCGTCCCTAGTAGCCAAGATGCTGTGCTTGTCGAGAATGACTGTGATCCTGTTTGCACACGTACTACAGAAGCTAGTCCTGCAGTACTCTACAAAATTTCTAGTGGTCAAAGAAGATCACCAGTTGTACCTTCAGAACAGAAGCGTTCATGTTCGGGCCGAAACACATCAACCATAAAAACATTTGAGTCGACTCTTCGGGGCATTGGGAGCCTGCATTTCAATAGCGATGAGAGGTTACATTGTCAGCAAATGCCATCTCATACTTATGATCATGCACAAAGAAAGGATCTATATATTACTAGACGTTAACCTAACATACTTTTACTTGGCACGGAAACGTCTTTCCCATTTCAGTATCTCATGGCTGAGGCAAAAGCTTGCTGCTGTTATAGTTGTACTAATATATTTATCTTTTCTCATCCATTGTTTCTGATGAGACAGATCATAAAGATAGAATACTAAAATTCCTAGATGGATATTGCAAACGTTATTTTAAGTTATTCTTCATATATGCTCGTCTAAGTCATCACACGTCTTCAACGATTCAAAACCTCAGTGTGACAATTTTCTTCTTTCCCCCGCAGTATGAAGTTGAACTATAAATGACAGAAAACAGCACCAATTTTCTACTGATCCGAGTTTCATAGGCTAGAAAATGGACATAGTTTTTGTCTTATTGTACATTAGACCTTATGCCTCTGCTGTCTTCTGACCCAGAATTTGAGGCTTTCGAGGCAAAACCTAATCCATTGCTTGAATATAATCAGAACAATCTAAGCAAGTTCCATTTTTATTTATAAAAAGTTCCATTTTTATTTATAATCAGAACAATCTAAGCAAGTTCCATATCAACTATAAACTCTCAGTTTACTTTCAATTATTTACAATGCAGCGGATGCAAAAAAAAAAAAGGAGAGAAGAAGAAAGATGATTTCTTTATTTTAGTTCATGAGGCTCGCCAACTCATGTTGCGTTGCCCAAGACTTGGTTTTTCAATTAGGAAGTGTTGCAAAATCTCTACCGTCTGATGAAATTTATATGTTGAAACCACGATGCAGCCGCACAAGCTAATTAATGAAATATGAGATCAGTTTCAACTTTCAAGACACATCAATTCAGTATAGATCAAAGATAAAGATTTGCCTTGCGTGGACTCATAAGAAAAAGAGAAACTAAACTGGGTTTTCATTCTCTATCCAAGTCCAACACAGGAATGCACACATCAGAGAGATTTTTTTTTTTCCTTCGATAACAGGTATGTAGGAAGGAAAGAATCTGGGAATATATATGTATGATGATTGATCAATCAAACCCATCCATTGACCACTTTACTGCAGGTACCCTTGATCCATCTAAAACTCTTCCTGAATGATACTTTCATTCTCCCCTCCATAGCATAGACCTTGTAGCTAGCAACCCTTTTTTTCCTCTGCAACTCAGGATCAGTAAAGCTCCAACTTTTTGAGGATAACCCAAGATTGCCTTTCCCTTTCTTGATCTTTACTTCTTTGCACAGTTGATTTGGCTGCACAGACCCTGCATAACTAACACTGTAAGACCTTAAGTCTTGCATGCTTGTTGGAGCTGCCTTGTCTGCATAGTAGCTCTCCATCTGCATCCTCTCACCTCTGCATGACTTAGATCTGAAGTTATCCATTGATCAATAGTTGCTGGCGAGAAAAAAATACGCACAGCGACAAGAACTAACGAAGAGATTGAAGGTTTCAAGATTTAAGGTTAGGCAACAGAGAAAGAGAAAACTTTGTGCTCTGGGATTGCTTTTCCTTGTGAGGACGGTGGTGGGAACGGTGCTCGTGCTATAATTTGTCCCATAAACTCGTTATACTTTATATGTTTCCAGTTTTTGTGTTGAAAATGGGAAAACACTTTACTTAGAAATAAATGAGATCCAGACTGTTTATTAAAAAATAATATCAAAACATATTTAACGTAAAGAAAATATGTAGATTAATTAATTAAATAAATTTAATATAAATTGATAATTTAAGATACTTATAATAAATAATTAGTTTTAATTTAATTTAATTAATTCAAATCAAATTTAAAAGTTCCTATTTTAGATTAATAATATTTAATAAAAATATAAAAAAGAAAATTTTAAAAAATTATTTATGTATTCATGTGGGGTAGCATGAGAGCTGGTGGCTGAGTTTGAAGGGTTCAGATCCTTTGTTTAAGTTTATCCTGTTTTACTCTGTCCAATACAAAAATGACGCCGTTTTTACTTTAAAATTTTAAAGCACGCGTAGACTTCAGTGACAAAAGTTCAAAGTCAAGCCGCCTATAAGCTTGGCTTTGACAAAGATTAAATGTTTATTATTTATGTACTTCTCGACTTTTGCAGTACAGGATTATTATTAAAACATGTTTATTATTATTAATAAATATTATTAATTTCTTTATAATTATTAAGTGTATATTTATTTATTTAGTTATTTATTATTATTTATTAATAATAATTATTATTATATTTCCATTATTATAATTATTAATTAATAAATTATATTTCTATTGTTATAATAACTGTTAAATATTATTATTAAATTATTTATTGTTATTAAATTTATTGGAGAGTAATTATTAAATTTATTATAATAATTATTAAATTCTTGTTAATAATTTTATTAATCTTTTTTTGTTATATTTATTATTATAATTATTATTAGTATTAGTATTATTATAAGTATTATAATATTCGTATTGTTTATTAAATTTATTAATAATTTTAATTAATATTATTATTATTATGAAATTTATTATAATTAATAATTTCTTTTTTATTATTATGAATTTTATTATTATGATTAATGTTATACTCTTTAAAATTTTTAATTATTATTATTATTATTTTCTGATTTGAGTATATATGCTTATTATTAAAAATTTTATTAATATTTTGAAATATATTTATAATTAATATAGTATTATTAACCCTCTGTATTTCAGAGACAGCCTCAAGAACCCTCTGTATTTTCTGTGATTCTCCAGGCAACCTAACACCCTCTTTGTAAAGCAAGGAATTGAATTCAATCGTGGTTCTTTGGAACACTCTTTTTAGCATGAATTCAACCCATGTGTGATTTGAATTCCACCTGTATATGTAAATTGAATTCTTGCCAAAAAAAAACACGCGAATTGAAATCTGAGAGCAGTGGGTTTCGTTCTCAACCCTGTTCTTGTCTTCTTCCAGCAACAGCCGACCTCTTCTCCTCTTCTCCCACCAACGGCCGACCCTCTTCTCCTCTTCTCCGACGCACCAGCAAAGCAGACAGCCATCGCCGACGCACCAGCAGACGAGCTTCGTGGTCACGAAGACGACGTACGATCTCTGTCCCTTACTCCTCTCTA
>JAOTBA010000001.1:11591385-11602710 GCA_025629845.1 Erythroxylum squamatum | reverse complement strand
GAGGCAACAAATCATTCTAGCATCATGTACACATGGGTTAGATGGCTTTCAACTAATTTCATAACTTACCAACAGAAGAAAAAAAAATAGTAGCACTGCATGAAATCAGAACATGATTACATTCAAGAAAAGAATTTTGTGAACACTCTCAAGGAATAACCAATAGTTCACTGGAGTATTACTTGATAGCATCATGGTACTTGGATTCAGGGTGCTTTTGAAAGAACTTCTTTATGTAAGGATCCTCCGGCAGACTGATCTGTTTAATTTTGCCATCAGTACGAGGGAATGTTGCAGGAGGTGCCCTAAATGATGCAATTAAGTAAAATCATGAGGAAATGCAAATATCCATATCTAAAATATCAATAACCTGACCTCAGCTCAATGGACAAAAGCACTAATGACTCGCACAAATTTCACTACCTCCAAAAGAAGGGCCAAATTTTCATCTTTTTATATGAACCCAGTTCTCAATACTCATGTAGTATTTCTAAAGCCTCAAGCTAGCAAACCCATTCAAAATCAAGAATACAAATCAAACTCCACACTTCTCTTGTAGGATCCTCCCTCTCTCACCCTTTTGGGTGTATTTACATCGTTGAGAAAGCAACTTTCAACTATACACAAAAGGAACAATCTTTTCTCATTCCAATCCATTCTCTTAGAACAATCCCAGAATTTCATGACTTTTCCATTATTTCACAAATACTAAGCCCAATAATTAGCTAAAACTATGTGTAGAACCTATATCCAGAAGGCAGAAGTAGAAAAAGATACAGAGTGACTCACTGTTCCATAGCTTTGAGCCAGATAGGCTCGGACTTAGCCAAGTCATTCACAAGTTTTTTGGTTCTTGTGAGAAGATCTCCTCTCATGTACAACATGTCGACTCTCTCTCTGCATGTGCTCTTCGTTTTCTGGTGAATTAAATTCTAGTTAGTGATATCAACACTGGTGGGGTCAGGTTTCATTACAGTCAGATAAAACTCGATTTAATCTTTCTTTTCTTCTTTGTTTAGCTTTTGGGTCTTTTCAATTAATTAACATTTTTTATTCATCCCCCCAAGTTCAAGAATAGGTATTTTCAAAGGAACGAATACCATTCCGTACCGGTACCCTCTGCCTGTGCTCTTCATTTTCTGGTGAATTAAATTCTAGTTAGTGATATCAACACTGCTGGGTCGGGTTTCATTACAGTCATGTAAAACTCGATTTTTGGATTTAATCTTTCTTTTCTTCTTTGTTTAGCTTTTGGGTCTTTCAATTAATTAACATTTTTTTATTCATTTTCCCAAGTTCAAGAATAGGTATTTTCCAAGGAACGAATTGGGATGATGAATAAAAAAATGTTAATTAATTGAAAAGACCCAAAAGTTAAACAAAGAAGAAAAGAAAGATTAAATCCAAAAATCAAGTTTTACTCGACTGCAATGAAACCCGACCCACCAGTGTTGATATTACTAACTAGAATTTAATTCACCATAAAACGAAGAGCACACGCAGAGGGAGAGCCGACATGTCATACATGAGAGGAGATCTTCTCATAAGCTTTCCTACGTATCGGCCGGTATGGTTGGAACGGTATTCATTCCTTCAGTAGTGCCCATTAATACCCGTCGGTACCGGTCGGTATGTCCCGATATTATAAAATTTGAAAATGTTAAGGACTGCAATTTTTTTAAACTTACCCTAAATGCATTCAACCTGAACTTGATAATCCAATGATAAGTTAGATAATTATATTCTTTTTTTTATGGCATTTCCAAATATGTCGAGAAACTTGTCATCAGATAAAAGGGGTTACTACCAATAAGAACACAGAACAAAAGGTAATCATAGAGCAACTTCCATGCTTCTACGTAAATTCCTCATAAACAATGAAAGAATCAGTTCTATAAACAACCAGATCCGCAAAAAACGTTACACATGCAATTCAAACTACTCCATTCAGAAAGTTCATCACTAAAAAGCCCCTCATCTAACAACATTAACTTAGATCCTAAAAATAAAAAAAATCAGACCGAAGTAAAAGATTAAATATTCTCACTAAAAAATCAATAAAGATTGAATTGCTACTAGTTAAAAAAGCATACAGATCAAACCCTGATCCAACACAACAAAACCACTTCCCCTGAAGAAAATAAAAAAAGGGGAAAATCATCCGCATAAATCCAAAAGGCAAGAATATTTATAGATTGTATAACGATCACCGTTAAAATAAAACCATCACAGATTCCTCCGTAAGTTCCATACTAGAAACAAGTAAAAAGTGAAAACCCCACCTACCAATTGACTGAGACTCGGAAGTTTTCTGATCGTAGAGTGAGAAAATTAGGGTTTCAAATCGCGAACTCGCATCTGCGCCGTGGAGTTTTTACAAAGCGCGAAAAGAGTTGTGTGTGTTTTGCTAGGTTTACCCGAGCCTTACTTTCATGTTATTTCCTATTAGATCCCAATGTTTCTCGTACTTTACAATATAGTCCTCTATTAACATTTAGCATAAATTATTATTATGATTATGAGTTTATGACCATCATGTTCGATATTATTATCATCATTATTTTTTTCGATGTAAATTGTTTGAAAACAGCTGCGCACCATTAAATCTTCACTATATATAAGAGGAATTATTACTTATTTATTATTATTGTTGTTATTTATTACAGAAAACAAACAATCTGGAGAAAAGTTGATTATGTTTTACTTTTTATTTTTATTTTATGTTTTTAAATTATATTTTTTTGCAAAAAAAAATTATTTGATTATTTATGTCAATATAGTTATTTCTATTATTGATGACAACCATATATTAGATAAAATTTAACGATAAAATATTTTAAATTTATTAAATTTATTTTAATTTATAATATTTATTAATAAAGTATCAATAAAAGTTATATTAAAATAAATAATTTTTAAATTAATATTTATTTTAAATGTATTTAACTATTAACTCAAATTTTATTGAATTTTTATCAATTTTGAAGATATTTTAATTTTATTTATTTTTGTTAATAATTATTAATTTAATTTAATTTGACTATAAAAATTAAATAAATTATTCACAATTTCATTAATAATTAATTTAATTTTAATAAATATATAATATTTAATTAAATTATTAATAATTAATATATTAAATAATTGAATAATATATATTTAACTGATAATAAATTATATTAAAAACAAAATACAAAAAACTATTTTTTATGGGTTTTCATAAATTTTAAAAACTAGAAGAACCAAAAACTAAAAACTCAAATAAATAATTTTTATACTAAATTTGAAAACAAAAATTAAAAAAAAAACAAAACAAAAGCAAACAACTTGTGTAGGCTAGAATTTCATAATAGAGAATGACATATTATAAAACGAAGCAAAACAAAGAGATGAAACAATACAAAAATATAATTCAAAATCACTCATTCCCACAAATAATTGTAGAAACATTTCACAAAGAGATTCTTCTAAAGTACACTAGCCATCAATTTAACCTATAATGCCCATCAATCACGCCAAAATTTGGAGTTCAAAGATTTTTTTTATTTTTATTACTTTATTAAAAAAAAAAATTTATTATTTTATTATGTATTTTCATCATTATATATATATATATATATACACACACACACACATCTGCATGCGGACTTATTGGAAACAACCTCCCTACTTACGTAGAGGTAAAGCTGTGTACCATCAGATCTCCCGGACCTCGTATTGGTGCGGAATTGAACTAAATGCTTATGATGATAATGATGATGATTGGAGGTGAGTACATTAGATATTGAAGATATATAGTCACATAAGACCCACGAAATAAAGACAAAAACACAAATATTACATTAGATATACAAAAGTACATTAGAAATTGATGTGGCATGAGTAAGATATGCATCAATCAACCAGATGTTCAATAGATTTGTTGACTTGATTTGCCACATTAATATCGTTAATTAGAAGTCTAACAATGGACTTTTTTTAAAAAAATTCAAAGTATAAACAATTTGGTGCCATTTTTAAAATTTTGAGTTAATATTGTAACGATGAGTAAATTTCAAGAATTTTTTATAATTTACCGTTAAATTAATTAGATGAAAATTAGTTATGAAAGAAAATTAATAAAAAGATTAAGACAAAAAACCAAAGTAAGAAAAAAATTAAATCTAACTAAAGGAAAATCAAATTGGAAAAACACCAATACCAAAATCGTTAATAAAGTTGAACTATTATTTTCCTTTTTAATTTTAGAAAATGAAAGGTAAAAAAAATGCAACAAAATTAAATGTCTATAAAGGATAAAAAAACTTCAAGATTTAAATTATTATAATCTTTTTTACAATCTTGTCTTGGTCATTTCAGTGATCTACGGCTTAATATTGCATAAACGTTATATATCATATGCTTAATTCATAACTATCATACTCTAAAGGAAATTTAATTTTTAGTATTAAAAATTTATCAATCTTTAAACTAATTTTTGGGAGAAGTTTTAAATTCTTTTAAATATTTTTATATTATTCTTAATTTCGTATTATATGATAATTAAATTATCTTTTTTCATATTAATTGTAGTTATTATTTATATGTGAAATATGTGAAAAATAATATTAATAAAAATAAATAAATTTTTGTTATTTAAATTTTTATTATTATTATGATTTTTGAAGACATAGTCAATGTAAAAATATATATTATATAATACAATATATTAAAGGACTATTTCGTAATTTTAAAAAATTAAAAAATTATTTTAATTTAAAAAATTATCTGAAACAATACCTGATATTAACCGTGTCGATATAACATTATTCAAGAGGGAGCTTATCACCATGAGTCAAATCCTCTTTTTTTCCTATGCTATAATCTCATCATAAAACTGAGGTGATAGCCCCGTGAATCACTTCAACTAAGGGTCTTTCCTTACACATTCTTCATATTGACAAGTAATCTAATTACATATCTTTACATGTCCACTCAAAAATTTAAACACAGATAAGTGGCAACACTTCAATTTTAGTAGAAAGCAGCTAGAGAATCATACGAGAACACACACAAGAAAATAGAGATGCCTAAAAAGGGAAGACGAACTATTAATTTATGATACTTACAAATTAGCCACATTGCATTTCCCTGTCAATTCCTTCTAACTCACCAATCATTTTGCTCCCCGAGACAAAATCGTTTTGACTTAAACTGTGGTTAATGTTTCACGCTTTTAAATTCAACACAATCATACTAGTTAATGGGAGGGATTACTTCGTGTCATAATAAGAAACAATGAACCACCAAAATGTGCACGACAATACCAGTGCATACACTGATTCACCTCAAACTCTTAACACAATAAAGCAACATTTCAACAAACAAGTTTGGAACATTCACCTTAGTCTAAATCAGTTGTAAGGATGGCAAAAAGCTAACCCATGAGTTAGGTTTAGGTGTTTTTAATGGGCCGGCCCAAGTCGATGTAAGCCTCAATTATTTTAAACAAAACGACATCATTTTGCTTAGAATAATTAGACCTCAGATAGGCTTGGGCCTAAGTAGCTTAGGCCCTGACTAAATTAAAAGAAGATGTTGTTTTACACTTTTAATTTTAAAAAAATTGGCAAGGTCGGCCCATTACCATCCCTAGCCAATTGCCATCAGAACAGAAATCTGTAACATATTAAATATCTCGCCAATAAGTTAACAAATAACAAAAAGTTGATCAAAATTTCCAACTTTTTATTTCTTTCAACAAAGTTTTTAGCTTTATATTTATAAACAAATTCAATAATAGTCAAAAACTAAAATCAATTTAGTTTAGGAACACAATAAATTATAAACCGTAACTCAGTATCTATTCATTTTCTGTCCATTCTCTTCACTTTTTGTTTTTCAGATCATCACATACCTCTTTAATGCCTGTTTACCAGCAACCATTGCTCCAGCGGCCAATCCTCTGAGAGCTTCGGCTACTGTTATTGACTAAACCCCATGCACCTCCTTATAAGTCGCCCCGGTCCCAAGCCCCGCCACCATGCTAGTCCACATATCGTCCCTATTAGTCACAACCACGACGCCGCTCTCCATCATTGCATAGATCAAACCCACAACTCCTATCTCGTTACCTTAGACTCGTCCTGAGTGACT
The DNA here is from genome assembly GCA_025629845.1 of Erythroxylum squamatum. Lineage (NCBI taxonomy): Eukaryota > Viridiplantae > Streptophyta > Magnoliopsida > Malpighiales > Erythroxylaceae > Erythroxylum > Erythroxylum squamatum. Next base: position 11,596,575 of record JAOTBA010000001.1, on the reverse strand, counting down.
CGACGAATTTAAGATCCAATTTACCTTTAGCTTCAAGGTATCGCTCGGCTCAAAAGAGTGGATGGTGGAAAGGAGTCCAACAGAGACTCCGATAACATAGACGACAATATATGGCGAACAGGTATAGGAGGTCAAGTTTTCACCCTAGGACTGTTGTTGTTGAAAAGATTCTTCGGTGAAAAGGTACTCTAGCGAGGTTGGGAGCTGGTGGAGCGTGTGGACCTGTAAGTTAAGGTCTTAGTATGGATTGTATGATCTCGTTTGAGGTGATCGGGTCAGGTCGGGGTTAATTCATGATCGAAGTGAGAGTTAGTAATTAGTTGTCTAGAGAGAGTCTTCTTGGCTAATTATTAAATTTTAAAAGTGTTCCGGGTATGAGTCAGTATTGAATTATTATATGATAATTTTAAGAAATATTGCATATACTTTCTATTAAATTAAGAGGAAATTTGGGAAGACTTTAAAGAAAATATGTTTCATGCATAAAAAAAAATTAGGAAGTTTATAAAATAATTTTAAATTAAGTTTTTAATCCAAAAATGTGCATTTTGATTCTTGAAAGAATTTAAAGTATTGAAAATTTTAATTTCAAGTACACTAATCAACCAATGTTAACTTTTTAAGCACATTGGTTGATGTAAAAATATGCACTTTTCAATATATAGGTCGATGAGGGTAATATATTGGTTGATTAATTGTATTTATATGGTAAAACAATATGGTTGAGAAGGAAGAGATTTTTGTACTAAGATTTTTATTATTATGTTGGTTGATATATTGTCTATATTGGCCAATCAATATACTATAATTGTCAACCAATAAATTTGTTATTAGCCATTATAATAATTATTTTTTTCTAACGACTATTTTTATGTTATTATGAGTAGGAGTAGGCCACATATGAGATGTGAGTGGTTGGTTGTGCATATCAAAAAGTTGCTAAGAGCTTTGAAAGAATAGAGAGTGTATGTATATATTACATGACATATATTGTGCCTTTGTTTATTAATGTGAGTAAAAGAAGAAAATTTTGAATTGTATAATTATTTCAATCAAGGAAATTACTTGGGATTCACTTTATAAGGTTCCTTTTAACCTTGAACAAAATTTGTAAAGGCTTACTCTTCACTGTGTCAAAGCAAGATAATTGTAAGGGTTTCTCTTTACATGTAGCGAAGAACATATTATATAAAGGATTTCTCTTCACCCATTAAAGGAAGCAGAAATCCTTAACTGAAACTTTAGGAATGGACATAAAATAAGATTTTTTTTGGTTTAGCAGTTATAAATTAATTTTTCTTTTTTTCCTACTCTCTTTAATTATTATTTTGGTTGCTTTGTGGTTATTATATACAAATTTTCTATAATCATTCATCAGTTTACAAAAATTATTAAAAAAGTAAATACATACAATTTACTCCCATATATTGTTCATGGACCAATAATTAGTATCAAAGCAGACCTCATGCATTGCATTTAGATTTTTAACAAAATATAAGTAGAGATCCTTTTTAGAAATTTATTAACTTTTCATCCCAAATGATCAATGTATTGGTAGATTCTCTTTCTTTAAACATGATTAAAGCCCTTATGTGCCCATAGATAAATTGGGGACTAAGTTACCAAAGAATCAAACTGAGTGGAGAAATAAAAATAAGAGACTCATTGCATTAAATAGGAAAGTGGTGCATATTATATTTTAAACTCTTAACTAAGATAAATTCAATAGGGTATTTACATGTGAAATTACCCATAAGATATGCCATGTACTTAAAATTGAAGTGAATCACACATTAATACAATATTTAATAAACGATATATAGATGCACAAGAAGGGGGTTGAATTGTGTATCTTTTTCGATAATCCCTTTTTGACACTTCTTCGAATGTAAATAGTAAGATAAAAATTTCACAGTAAAGAGAGAGTTGAGAGTTTAAGAGAATGTAAACACAACAGATTTATCCTGGTTCACCCCAAACCGTGGGCTACGTCCAGTCCTCAGAAAACTTTCTGAGATTTCACTATCTCACAGTCGTTACAAGTATTCTTTTGTACTGAGCCTCTTTAGGTCTCTTACAACAAGTATTCTTTTGTACTCTTAGCCTCTTCAGGCTATTTGCCTTTCTTTCTACTAAAAGAGATTTTTGAGCTATTGTTGCAGAAGATAATTGCTCTAGTTTTTCGCACAATGAATTTTCGTAAAATCACTAACTTTTTCAGTCTTCTTGATCTCTAAAGAATCAGTTATTCAGTTGAGTTCTGTAATCAACTCAAGCTGATTTGAAAACTGTCATGGTACCGTTTCTTTCGTCTCATTTCTTTCCGTCTGATTTCTTTATTTGCGCTTCTGTCTGTCTTTTGCTTCCGTCTATCTTTTGTTTCCATCTGTTTTTTATCTTCCGTCTGTCTTTTGCTTCCGTCTGTCTTTTGCTTCCGTCTGTCTTTTATCTTCCGTCTATCTTTTGTTTCCGTCTGATTTCTGTTTCCGTCTTACTTTCATCTTTCATTATTATTTGTTTTCATCAAAATCCTTTACGTAAAGTCATTTCGACTTAACAATCTCCCCCTTTTTGATGATAACAAATATTAGTAAGAAAAAAAATATTTCAGAGTTATGTACAGATTACACCAAAAAGATACATTTGAAACAGAATTCCTTTTTACTGTTCTTCTTCTTCTGGAATTCATTCTCCTTTTCCTTTCTTTCTCCCCCTATCAAAGAATTTTTTTCTTCTTTTCCTTTCTTTTCTTCTCCCCCTATTTGTTATTAATCAAAAATGAGTTACGACCGAAGATGCTTCAAGACTTCTAACATCATTTGCTTCATTTCCTTCACTTCTGTGCCGAGTGACTTGAGATCTTGCCGTATATGAACAATTTCCTCTCTTAAGTCACTTAATGAAGTGGGTCGACTATCATCCTTCTTCTGTTCTTCTTCATAGGTAACAGTGGTGCTATATGCATCTGAAGATAGAACCAGTGCTTCACATATAACAAAGGCAAGAGGTTGAACTACTAGGTTAGGTTCCGGGAGATTTAGATCGTCAGGAGTAGGTAGTCGTGGGACTTGTCTTCCAAGCAGATGTAGTATTTGTCTAATTGAAGATATAGGACATAGTGGCCTAATGCGCATAATCAGCCGCTCAAGGGTCTCGGTTACGTAACTAATATCTCCAATTCGAATATGCCTGCACTTCCCTTTTATAAGTTTTCCACCCACTAGACAAGGTTCATTAGTAGTAGGACGACTACAACTACTTCCTTGATCGACTGAAATATGGTGGGAAATAAAAGTTCCCTTCGTCTGTGCTGCATAGCATGCTTCATCTATGCTTCACACTTTAGCTTCAATTTGATCCTGTGTAAGATCATTCGTTATCCCTTCTGGATATAATTTCTCATTCCCCTTATCAGCATTGCGTACAATGTAAGGCTTCGGTTGAAGGTTAGGCACAACCTTAATCACAGTATTCTTTATGATTGGGAAAATAGTGTACCTTTGTTTTGTCATTTGTGTAGGATATGGTATGGTTCCTACATATCTCAGAAACTCATACATACTCTTCTCATCATCATTTAACAGATGCATTTTACTACTATTCACCAAAATTGGTTGGAATTGTACCTTCACTAACCTTTTTGGGGATTCTTTGATAATTATTGAAGTACTACTCCTTACAGGTTAAACTTCTTCAATCACCTTTGTCCTCAAATCCTCTTTTCTTAAAAGTTGAGGGGTATTGACCTGTACTGGACTGTGTTCAACTGTTTTCTTCTTTTGAACAGCAGTAGGAGTACCCTTCCTCTGACTAATTTTCTACTTTTTCCCTTCTTCAAGCAGTCTTGGAGTCTGTTGAGGTTGTGGTCTCTTCTTTTCAAACTCTAATTTCCTTCTGATCTCAGTCTCTTTAGCTATTTTAGCTGAATCTTCTTTTAAAATTGAGACTAAAGATCTTGTAGCCTGAGGTGCTTTTGACTTAGAGTCTTCTCCTTTGTTCAGCTCCTTAGATTTCTTATCCTCTTGCTGACGTAGGGTTCGCACTCTGGGTGATCTTTTTGCTTATTTTGGTATATCGGCTAGAAGTGTTTCTCCCTTTCTCTTTAAGGAAATCTTCTCTATATACTGCACCTGGCTTCCTTCTCTGTGAGAAATCATTCTCTGATTTATCGGTTCATCTGATGATTTCATTCCTTCAATCATCGGCATTTTCTCACTGAGTTGAGATTTTAATCTTCTCATGGGGGTTCCTTTCTTAGCATGCTCTCCCTCAGATCTTGCTACTTTCTTAGAATCTCCTTCTTCTTTGTCCAGATTCTTCAGACCCATTTTTCCAATAGTTGCGGAATTGATAACACTTTTAACAATCATCTTCATTCTGACTCCTCTGTCCAAAAAAACTCCAGAATCTCTGAATATCCTCGTCAACATCATTCCATATGGATGACTATTCAATTCCTTCTTCGTCTTTATCGTATAGTGAAAAATCAGAAATGGTAAATCAACAGGTTATCGATTAAGTAGATGGAATAGGCACTGTTCATCTAAGGTTATCACCAGATGCCTTGATCCTGCTCTTGGTAGAATACAGTGGCAAAGAATCGAATATAAAACTCTCGCCTTTGACACTAGACTGGATGCCTTCCTTTCGTTAGGATCGTTATTTCCATACAACTGTTGATTAATTTCATTTTCCTTCACGCTGGCTTGCAACATCCACCTCGCTTTGCTTGTAAGCTTCTCTCCAGCAGATGGACATTCTGTAACTTTCTCGATCAGCTTTGTTGTGACTATGATAGACAGTCTGTCTACTGATGATACAATAGTATTGTCTACAATCGTCATATTCTTCCAGAAATCATATACTTCATTCTGATATACGATTTCTCAAACTTGAAAGAAACTTCTCCACTCGGCTGCAATAATCTCTGGTTCAACGTCCATGTTGTCTTTCCTTAAAGACTCAAAATCCACAAGTCTTCCGTAAATCATCGATTGCTCCATTTGCTTCTCTGATTGGTAAGGTTTGAACACACAAATTTGTTCAAGGATAAGGTTGTTTACTAAGGTTGAGATAACTGAGAAATGAAAAGCTTTTGTTGAAGATAGGTCGTTATCAGGGCAAATCAAGAGTGTTCTAGAATAGGTGATGTTCTCAAGACTATGAGAATTTTTCCCTCCAAAACTTTCT
>JAOTBA010000001.1:11570548-11591285 GCA_025629845.1 Erythroxylum squamatum | reverse complement strand
TGTAATAATAAATATAACAAAAAGATTAATAAAATTATTAACAAGGAATTTAATAATTATTATAATAAATTTAATAACAATAAGTAATTTAATAATAATATTTAACAGTTATTATAATAATGGAAATATAATTTATTAATTAATAATTATAATAATAGAAATATAATAATTATTATTATTACTAAATAATAATAAATAACTAAATAAATAAATATACAATTAATAATTATAACGAAATTAATAATGTTTATGAATAATAATAAATATGTTTCAATAATAATCTTGTACTGCAAAAGTCGAGAAGTACATAAATAATAAACATTTAAACATGTTTTTGATAACATGTTTCTTTGTCAAAGCCAAGCTTATAGGCGGCTTGGCTTTGAACTTTTGTAGCTGAAGTCTACGCGTGCTTTAAAATTTTAAAACAAAAACGGCGTTGTTTGTGTAATGGACAGAGTAAGACAAGATAAACTTAGACAGAGGATCTGCTAAACACGTGGCTAAATTAATGGTGCTAATGTGGATCTACCAAACACGTGGCTAATACGTGTCTTACTTATTTCACGTCAAATACAACAATAGCAACAACAATTCAAAAAAAGTCCTGCTAATATGTGAAATCTGGAGAGGTCTAATAGTACTCCTAGCTGATAGAGAGATTGTACTTATATCACATCAGATAAAAATAAAAATAAAAATTACATTATCAGTGAAAAAATTGACCCAATAAAAGAGTTGTATCAAATATCTAAAAAAAGAAAACCTATTAATAGTAAGAATTTTCATAGGAAAATTATTGGAGAATATGTTTTGGCTTATATGTAGCTCGCAGAAGAATGAAAGTTTTGCAATTTTCAAAGTTATGGTCCTAAAGAAGTTATTAGAGTTTGCATGGAGGTAAAGAATTTGGTTAATGAAGCCATTAAAAAAGGGCTATAAGGTAGAAACCATTAAAATCGATGGCAACCAAAGTAGTGGTAGCAAGCAAGTGTTTTTTTCTTATCAGGTGGAGTATTGCAAGAAAAGCAAGTGTACTAGCAGATATTGAAACCAACCTAACTTTGAGTTATGTTTAAGGGTTCTGACATAATGGTGTTCTTAAAGGCTTGTATAATAGGTAATCTTTCAACTCACACCTAATCTGAATTAATGGTGTTAATAGGTTCTCAATAATCTTTCAACTCACACCTAAAAGAAATGAAAGCAAGACAATGAGGGTTTGTGCTAACGCTTTTTGAATATAAAGAAATGATTTGAAGCCGTTTAAAGAAGAAGTGATGTAGAAAAAAAAAGTATATTAAGTAGTGTATTATACAAAGAACAAGACAGTGTGATTAGAGAAGCATTTTATGGAAAGAAAGTGTTCTTAGTTTTAGGTTTAGGAATTTTAAATTCTAAATTTTAAATTCTAAATTCTAAATTTAAATATTTATTTTTATTTGATGTAGCATGAGTAAGATACGTGTCAACCACATGTTTAATAGATTTGTTGACATTATTTACCACATTAATATCATTAATTAGAAATCTAACAATAGATTATTTTTATAAAAATTGAAAGTATAAACAATTTGGTGCCATTTTTTAAATTTGGAGTTAATATTGTAACGATGAGTAAATTTCAAGAATGTTTTTATAATTTACCCTTAAATTAATTAGATGCAAATTAGGTATGAAAGAAAATTAATAAAAAGATTAAGACATAAAACCAAAGTAAGAAAAAATTAAATCTAACTAAAGGAAAATCAAATTGGAAAAACACCAATACCAAAATTGTTAATAAAGTTGAATTGTTATTTTCCTTTTTAATTTTAGAAAATGAAAGGTACAAAAAACTGCAACAAAATTAAATGGCTATAAAGGATAAAAAAACTTCAAGATTTAAATTATTATAATCTTTTTTACAATCTTGTCTTGGTCATTTCAATGATCTACTGACTCAATATTGCATAAACCTTATAATTCATAACTATCATTATTTACCCAAAAAAAACCATAACTATCATACTCTAAAGGAAATTTAATTTTTAGTATTAAAAATTTATCAATCTTTAGACTAATTTCTGGGAGAAGTTTTAAATATTTTTATATTATTCTTAATTTTGTATTTATATGATAATTAAGTGCTCTTTTTTCATATTAATTATAGTTATTATTTATATATGAAATATGTGAAAAATAATATTAATAAAAATAAATAAATTTTTGTTATTTAAAAATTTTATTATTATAATTTTTGAAGACATAGTCAATGTAAAATTATATATTATACAATACAATATATTAAAAGACTATTTTGTAATTTAAAAAATAAAAAACTATTTTAATTTAAAAAAATTATAAGAAACAATACCTAATATTGACTGGTGTAGATATAACATTATTCAAGAGGGATAGCTCTAATCTCATGCTCTAATCTCATCATGGTGTAGATATAACATTATTCAAGAGGGATAGCTCTAATCTCATGCTCTAATCTCATCATAAAACTGAGGTGATAGCTCCTTAAATCACGGAAGCTAAGGGTCTTTCCTTGCACATTCTCCACTGACAAGTAATCTAATTACATATCCTTACATGTCCACTCGAAAATTTAAACCCAGATAAGTGGCAACACTTCAATTCTAGTAGAAAGCAGCTGGAGAATCTTATGTGAAACACACAAGAGAATAGAAATGCCTAGAAAGGGAAGACGAACTGTTAATTTATGATACTTACAAACTAGCCATTTTGCACTTCCCTATCAATTCTTTCTGACTCACCAACAATTTTGCTCCCCCAGACAAAATCGTTTCGACTTAAACTGTGGTTAATGCTTCACCCCTTTAAATTCAACATAATCATACTAGTTAATGAGAGGGATTACTCCGTGTCATAATAAGAAATAATGAACCACCAAAATCTGAACGACAATACCAGTGCATCACTGATTCACCTCAAACTCTTAACATAATAAAGCAACATTTCAACAAACAAGTTTGGAACATTCACCTTAGTCTAAACCAGTTGTAAGGATGGCAATGGCTGACTCATGGACCAGATTTAGGTGTTTTTAATGGGCCGACCCAGGTCAACCCAAGGCTCAATTATTTTAAACAAAACGATATTATTTTGCTTAGAAGAATTAGACCTTAGGTAAGTTTGGACTTAGGTAACTCAGACCCTAACTTAATTAAAAAAAATGTTATTTTACGCTTTTAATTTTAAAAAATTGTCAGTCGGCCATTACATCCCTAACCACTTGGCATTAGAAGAGAAATCCGTAACATATTAAATATCTCGCCAATAAGTTAACAAATAACAGAAAGCTGATCAAAATTTTCGACTTTTTATTGCTTTCAACAAAGTTTTTAGCTTTATTTTCTCAAAAAAAAAGTTTTCAGCTTTATATTGCTAAACAAATTCAATAATAGTCAAAAACTGAAATCAATTCAGTTTAGGAACACAATAAATCGTAAACCCTAACTCAATATCTATTCTTTGTCTGTCCATTCTCTTCACTTTTTGTTTTTCAGATCATCGCATACCTCTTTAACGCTTGTTTACCAGCAACCATTGCTCCGGCAGCCAATCCTCTGAGAGCTTCGGCTATTGTTGCTGTCTGCACCCCACACACCTCCTTACAAGTCACCCCTGTTCCAAGCCCCGCCACAATGCTAATCCACACATCGTCCCTATTAGTCACAACCACGACGCCGCTCTCCATCATCACATAGATCAAACCCACAACTCCTACCCTATTACCCTAGACTCGTCTCGAGTGACTCGACGAATTTAAGATTCAATTTACCTTTAGCTTCAAGGTATCGCTCGGCTCGAAAGAGTGGATGGCAGAGAGGAGTCCAACAGAGACTCCGGTAACAGAGGCAGCAAGATATGGCGAACAGGTATAGAAGGTTAAGTTTTCGCCCCAAGATTGCTAATGTCAAAAAGATTCTTCTGTGAAGAGGTAGTCTGGCGAGGTTGGGAGCTGGTAGAGCACGTGGACCAGCAAGTTAAGGTCTTGTTATGGATTGTATGGTCTCGTTTGAGGTGATCGGGTCGGGTCGAATTCGTGATCGAAGTGAGAGTTAGTAATTAGTTGTCTAGAGAGAGTCTTCTTAGCTAATTATTAAATTTTAAAAGTGTTCTGGGTATGAGTCAGTACTAGAGAGAGTCTTCTATAGTATATTGGTTGATATATTATCTATATTGGTTAATCAATATACTATAATTGTCAACCAATAAATTTGTTGTTAGCCATTATAATAATTAAAATTTTTCTAACGACTATTTTTATGTTATTATGAGTAGAAATAGACCACATATGAGATGTGAATGGTTGGTTGCGCATATCAGAAAGTTGCTAAGAGCTTTAAAAGAATAGAGAGTGTATGTATATATTACATGACATATATTGTGCCTTTGTTTATTAATGTGAGTAAAAGAAGGAAATTTTGAATTGTATAATTATTCCAATCAAGGAAATTACTTGGGATTTACTTTATGAGGTTCCTTTTAACCTTGAACAAAATTTGTAAAGGCTTACTCTTCACCGTGGCAAAGCAAGATAATTGTAAGGGTTTCTCTTTACATATAGCTAAGAACATATTATATAAAGGATTTCTCTTCACCCATAGAAATCCTTATGGTTAAGCAATTATAAAATAATCTTTCTTTTTTTCCCTACTCTCTTTAATTATTATTTTAATTGCTTTGTGATTATTGTATACAAATTTTCTATAATCATTCATCAGTTTACAAAAATTATAAAAAAGCAGATCTTATGCATTGCATTTAGATTTTTAGCAAAAATAAGTAGAGAGTTGAGGTATGATCAATCTTGGATTTTCAAACACTTGCTACAAATAAGAGATCTGGTCTTTCCTTTTATTAAGTGGCAAATTGGGAGTGGGGAGGTAATATATTTCTGGTTTGATAACTGGAATGGCTTCAGCCCTCTATGGTCGAGAGATGATATGACTGTGTTCCGTAATCGCCTTCCTAAGGAGGCTACAGTGGCTTGGGTTGTTCAGTGGAGGGAACTTTCGCCTAATTGCAGGTATGGGCATACTCTTGATAGTTACCTTAATAATGTGTTGTTATGCTCAAATTAGGACCAGCTGATGTGGTCTGCCACTCATAATGGGGTCTTCACGACACAATCAGCCCATGGTATTGGTCGTGCGATGCATGAAGAGGTTAATTGGGCTGATTTGGTGTGGCAGAAAGTTGTAAGTCCTAGAGCTGCCTTTTTGTTGTGGTTGGTTATTAAGAACAGATTGAGAACGAAAGATCGATGGTTTGGGGGATTTGATCCCATTTGTGTGTTGTGTAACTTAGTTGAGGAGAGTCGTGACCACTTGTTCTTTGAATGTGAGTATTCCAAAGTGGTTTGCAGTTGTATCCTTCATTTGCTTGGTAGATCCCACGTCTCCTATGTGTGGACGGAGGTGTTGACAGATCTGATATTGGGAACTCAATCCGGGAGGCTAGATAGTGTCATAATTTGGACGGCTTTTCAGATGGCGGTGTATCACTTGTGGAGGGAGAGAAACTGCAGGCTTTATAGGCACCAGGGACGTCATAAATATGAGTTAGCTAATAGTATTGTTAATTTGATTCGTGAGGCTCTCACTGTTACTGGAAAGCATGAGGCTGTTAGTATGGAAATGAGACGGCGATGGCATATATAGAGTTTAGTAGCTATTTTTGGACTGTCTTTTGCGGTTTGGTGTTTACACCGAACTCTGTTTTCCTTTAGAAAGGAGTGTACAGTGTAGACTTATTGTTTGAGCAATATAATTTATTTTCAAATTTAAAAAAAAAATCCTTATAGAAATTTAATTAGCTTTTCATCCAAAATGGTCAATGTATTGGTAGATTCTCTTTCTTTAAACGTTGCAGGAGGTGCCCTGGATGATGCAATTAAGTAAAATCATGAGGAAATGAAAATATTCATCTCTAAAATATCAATAACCTGACCTCAGCTCGATGGACCAAAGCACTAATGGCCCACACAAATTTCATTACCTTCAAAAGAAGGGCCAAATTTTCATCTTTTTATATGAACCCAGTTCTCAATACTCATGTAGTATTTCTACAGCTTCAAGCTAGCAAATCCATTCAAAATCAAGAATACAAATCAAACTCCACACTTCTCTCGTAGGATCCTCCCTCTCTCACCCTTCTGGCTATATTTACATCGTTGAGAAAGCAACTTTCAACTATAATTAAACAAAAGAAACAATCTTTTCTCATTCCAATCCATTCTCTTAGAACAATCCCAGAATTTCATGACTTTTCCGTTATTTCACAAATACTAAGCCCAATAATTAGCTAAAACTATGTGTAGAACCTATACCCAGAAGGCAGAAGTAGAAAAAGATACATAATGACTCACTATTCCATAGCTTTGAGCCAAATAGGCTCGGAATTAGCCAAGCCCTTCACGAGCTTTCTGGTTCTCGTGAGAAGATCTCCTCTCATGTACGACATGTCGGCTCTCCCTCTGCGTGTGCTCTTCATTTTCTGGTGAATTAAATTCTAGTTAGTGATATCAACACTGGTGGGTTGTGTTTCATTACAGTCGGGTAAAACCCGATTTTTGGATTTAATCTTTCTTTTCTTCTTTGTTTAGCTTTTAAGTCTTTTCAATTAATTAACATTTCTTTATTCATCCTCCCAAGTTCAAGAATAGGTATTTTCAAAGGAACGAATATCGTTCCGCCATTATGGTCAGAACGATATTCGTTCCTTCGGTACCACCCATTAATACCGATCGGTACTAGCCGATATGTTCCCGTATCATAAAATTTGAAAATGTTAAGGACCTATTTGCAATTTTTAAAACTTACCCTAAACATAAACTGACCTCTGCCGCCACGCCCCCCCCCCTCGGGGGTGACCTGCGACTCCAACTCTCTTGAACCTTCTACCTTCCTTTTATTTTTTCTCTCTCTCTCTCTCTCACCGACTCTCACTTCTTCACTCGTTATCGCAGCTGTTCTCTCTCTCTCATTCTCCTCTTCATCTCCGACAATACTGTTGACTGGTCCCTCTCTGGCGGTGTTGTTCCTTCCCCTCATCCTCCCTAATCCACACCAACATCAGAGGACAGAGATCCTCCCTCGACTCCTTCTTTCATGTCCCTCGAAGATGCCACCGTCTTCAACCTTCCTCCACGGGGACCACCGCACCACGTCGTCGCCACTGAATGCCTCTAACCCATCACCTAACCCGAAGACTCGAAGCTAGTGAATTGTTTTTGGGTGTGTTTTTTGAGTTTTCAAATCTTTCTGCTTAATTACATTTTTTATTTTGATTGATTGGATCTTGGATTTGTGAATTGGTTGGAAGTTGGGACTTGGTTTTATAATTTGCGATTTGCGTGTATCTGGGTTAGATATTGGAGTTGAAATGTTGAATGATCACGGTTTTGTCATTTGCGATTTGAATATTGGAGTTGAATTGAATAAGTCACTCACGTTGATGTCTTGGTTTTCTGATTTGCATGGGTTTGATTGAACATTGGAGTTGAATAATTGTTTGGTTGATTTCTGGTTTGGTTATAAAGATTGGTTTAAGTTTATCATAAATTTATGATAAGTTTTTGGATGAATGAAATACACGACCTTATTGATTCTTAAACTTGAAAGTTAAACTTAAAACAACTTAAAATAAAATTTTAAACCGAGAATATTAAAGTTGTAAAATTGTAAAAACTTTAATCATTAATCGACACATTCTTAATATTTTTGAAATGGTATTTTATTTTTAATATTTGGGTATTGACTTTAGGTAAATAATTAGTTGAGTATAAAATTATGCAATTGGAAATTAATAATAATTCGGTTGTAGTTAACGATAGTATTTGCCTATATGGGTGTTAGTTTTGGGTAAATAATTAATTGAGTATAAAATATGTTGAACTTGAATTATTTGGTAATATATATGTGTTTGGGGTATCATAAATATTTATAATAGATAATGTGTGAAAGTAGTGATGTAATAAATATATCCCAAAAAAAACTTTTTTTTTCAAATTGTGAATATGTTGTAGGCTCCAATCATTTATACTTAGGCTTATTAATGTCAATTAAAAATTGTAAAAGCAAATTATATATTTAAGAACAAAATATAGAATGGTGTATATAATATTATGGTTTGCTAGAAATGAAAAGAAGATTCAAAGCTTTAAATAAGGAAAAAAAAACATTTCCAAAGAAGTTATATCCTTCAGCTTGATCCTCATGTTATGAATATATCTTTCAACTTGATCATCATGTTATGAATAGATGTGTATGAACCATTGTATAAGATGTCATTCATTATTTCGCAATTATGTAAATCATATCATATCCTTCAACTTGATCCTTATGTCTGAAACTTTGAATTGAAATCGTTGGAAATGGAAAAAATTTTTATATGATTTGTGGATGTTGGAAATGGAAATTGTTGAAAATTGATAGAAATGGGAATTGTTTTATGAAAGTATTGTTGAAAATGGAAAAAGAAATTGTTGGAATTGGAAATTGTTTATGTATGATTTGTGGATGTTGGAAAGGGAAATAGTTGAAAATTGTTAGAAATGGAAATTGTTTTATGAATGTATTGTTAGAAATGGAAATGGAAATTGTTGAAAATGTTGGAAATGGAAATTGTTTATGTATGATTTGTGGATGTTGTTAATGGAAATTGTTGAAAATTGTTAGAAATGAAAATTGTTTTATGAATGTATTGTTAGAAATGGAAATGGAAATTGTTGAAAATTGTTAAAAATAGAAATGAAAATTATGAATGTTTTGTGATTATTGGAAATGGAAATTGTTAAAAATTGTTGAAAATGGAAATTGTTTATGCATGTTTTGTAATTGTTGGAAATGGAAATTGTTTTATGAATGTTTTGTGATTGATGGAAATGGAAATTGTTGAAAATTGTTGAAAATGGAAATGGAAATGGAAATTCTTGAAAATTGTTAGAAATGGAAATGAAATTATGAATGCTTTGTGATTATTGGAAATAGAAATTGTTAAATTTTGTTGAAAATGAAAATTATTTATGCATGTTTTGTGATTGTTGGAAATGGAAATTATTTTATGAATGTTTTGTGATCAATGGAAATGGAAATTGTTGAAAATTGTTGGAAATGGAAATGGAAGTAGAATTATGAATGTTTTGTGATTATTGGAAATGGAAATTATTAAAAATTGTTGAAAATGTTTCATTGTTTTATGACTATTTTGTGATTAATGGAAATGGAAATTGTTCATGTATGTTTTGTGATTGTTGGAAATGAAATTTGTTGGAAATGGAAATGAAAATTGTTGAAAATTGTTGGAAATGGAAATGGAATTATGAATGTTTTGTGATTATTGGAAATGAAAATTGTTAAAAATTATTGAAAATGGAAATTATTTATGTATGTTTTATGATTGTTGGAAATAGAAATTATTTTATGAATGTTTTGTGATTATTGGAGATGGAAATTGTTTATGTATATTTTGTGATTGTTGGAAATGGAAAGTGCTTATGTATGTTTTGTGTAATTATATATGTTGAATGTTTTGAATTGTTAACTTTTGACTTATAGTGAATTGTGTTCCATGAAATTAAAATATGTATAATGTAATCATAGAGAATGAGTTATATTATATAAGATGGATATGCATATTGTATTATGAAATTATGTGTTATTTATTTTGATATATGCATTCATTTATATTTACAGATAAATAGAAGAAAGTTTAAGTACTCCTGATCAACCCACTTCAGGAAGATACGATGATCCAGCTTGGGCTCATGCTGCATTGATTCCCGGTATGAGGAACCATATTATTTGCTTATTTTGTAACAAGCATTTGAAAGTTGGAGGAATCACTAGATTTATATAAAAAAAACCATTTAGCCCGGGTTAAAAAAGATGTGGAACCCTGAAAAAAATTAAGTCATGATGTGAAGTGGCATATGAAAACATTGCTTGATGAATATCAATATGAGAGAGATAGAAGAGAAAGGTTGAATTTTGAAGTTGGTAGTATAAGTTCGTTTTCTAGTTTCCATGGTGATTTTGGAAATGTTGGAGGTGGAAGTGGCAATGGTAGCGGTACTAGTAGTGTTCGATCTCAGGCTCAAGAAAAAGTACCTAAACCTGATGTAAGGAAGAGAAGAAGGCAGGTGACTAGTTTCTTTGCACCACGAACAACTCCTAGAACCTAACCTTCAATTCGTAGTGCAATCCAATCAAGAGATACGACTCACAATGTCGATATGACAGTAGTTAGATGGTGGTATGATACAGGTTCATCATTCATTGCTTCTCAGTTTTATTATTATCAACCTATGATGGACGCAATAGCCTCTTATGGTCTAGGATACAAAGGTCCTTCGATTGATGACTTAAGAGGTAAACTTTTGAGTTATTTTGTTTCTAAAATTAGAAGTTATTTGGCTAAAAGAAGAGTGAATTGGGGTACTTATGAACGTTCAATCATGTGTGATGGTTGAAAAAATAGGAGACAAGAGCCTATTATAAATTTTTTGGTTTATTCTACAAATGACTATATTTTTTAAATCTATTGATGCGTCTGGTCTTATTAGAAATACTGAGACTTTGTTTGTGATATTTGATAAAGTTGTGAATGATGTAGGGCAGAAAACATTGTTCAGTTTATTACTGACAATGATTTCGCTTATAAAGCAGTAGAAAAAAAGTTGCAGAATGCGTATAATTCATTTTTTTGGACTCCTTGTGTTGCACATTGCATTGACCTAATGCTGGAAAATATAGGGGATCCTAGGTATTTTCCTGTTATTGATGAGACTATGCATAAAGCTAAAAAGGTGACAAAGTTCATTTATAATCGTGCATGGGTATTGAATTTGATGAGAAAGAAATTTATCAATGATAAGAATTTGTGTCCTGTGACAAAATTTGCAATAAATTTCTTATCACTTCAGTCTTTTGTTTCGATGAAGAAATAGTTAAGACAATTGTTTACAAATGATAAGTGAATTGCATCTCAAAATGGTAAGTCTAATGCAGAAGTGAAGGTTTGTAATATTATACTGGAAGATAGAGAATTTTGGTCTTAATGTCAATTTGTTATCTGAGTTTGTGAGCCTTTGGTAAGAGTGCTTCGCTTGGCTGATAGTGAAGAAAAGCCAACAAAGGGTTATATTTTTGATGCCATGGAGAGAGCGACGGAAGCCATTAAGGTCAATCTGAAACATAGGTCTTCTTTATACATACCATATCTTTCAATCATTAATGAGAAAAGTGAAAGACAACTTTCTTCTCCGTTGTTTACAGCTGGAGCATTTTTGAATCGTAGTGTTTATTTTAGACTGGATTTTACTAAGCAAGCTGAAGTTAATAGAAGTAAATATTACAACAATTGCTAGCATTGACGCGATGCAAGATCTTTTAAGCTAACAAATGAAGCTTTAGAAGTTGTTTTATGGGAATTTTGGAATGTCGATTGCTATTCGACAAAGAGGAAAACTTTCTCCAGGTATTAGTTATTTTCTTTTTCTTATTTTTTGAAAATTAATTATCACTTTATTTTGTTTATAACACTACTTTGTTATCTTATGACTTACAGTTTCTTGGTGAGATCAAATCAGAAATAGTGTTCCAGAATTGAAAAGGTTTGCAATTCGGATTTTAAGTCAATATGTGAGTGCAACAGACTATAAACGAAACTGAAGTACAATTGAATTTATCCACTCCAAGAAAAGGAATAGATTGGAGCATAAGAGGTTAAATAGCTTGGTTTTTGTTCGTTACAATTAAAGCTTTGGCAAACGTATGTTATTGTCATTATTATCATTATTAATTTCAATATAATTTCTTATATTTTCTAATAATTAAATCTAATTGTTTACTAGGAGTCTTAATAGCACAAGTAGTTCAACTGATCCAATTTCCACTGATAATATTGATCTTTTGGTGGATTGGGTTTCTGAAGAACCGAACTTGGTAGATGTCAATGACTTGGAAGATAATCTTAGATGGGAAAGCATTGACAATTCATTTGGTGTATTAAATTTGAATGATAAGAATGATGACGCTCCTTACATGAGGATTTTGTACCAAATGATAACTGGGTCAGTGCAGTTATAGCGGGTTTCTTCTCGTTGACGATTGAATTTTATTCCAGGTTTTTGTTTTTCCTCTCCTTTTAGTTTTACTTATATTTGATGTTTATATTAAATTCTATATATGTAATGTAACTGTAAATATTTTTGTTTTATGTTTAACTTCTATTTGATTGTTTCTTTGTCATGAACTCTTTTTGTAAATTGTTTAAGAATATTTATTGTTCTTGTTATTGAATTTTTTTATGTAATTATCATTTATTAAAATGAAGAAAATGTATTATTGTAATATTTTAAATACTTTGTATTATTCTTAATTTTATATTTGTATGATAATAATTATCTTTTTTCTATTAATTGTGGTTATTATTTATATGTAAAATATTTAAAATTATTATTATTTCATATTAATTTTAATTATTATTTATTATTATGATTTTTAAAAACATGGTTGATGTAAACTTATAAAATATACAGTACAACTGTACAATATATCAATAGACTATTTTAAAAATTTTAAAGACTGTTTCATAAATTTAAAAAATTATCCGAAACAGTATTCAATATTGACCGATACCGATATAATACTAGACCAGAACAAAATCCGATACCAAATCCGATACGATATTCACAACTTCAAATATTTTAAATATTTATTTGCTGCATTAATACATTATTGCCAAAAAAAAAAAAGGCAATCGCTAATCTAATTTTCTGTTTAAAGCCAAAGTTTTTTAATCCAATATAGAATATATGTTGTGTTTGTTTTAATAAAAATAGACGAAAACAAAAACATACCATAGCAAACTGAAGAGGGTTGAAAGAGTTGACTAATTCAGACTACTCTTTTCCAAAGTCTTTTTGGTTGTATTAACCGAAACCACCTTTAGAAGAATTGGAGTCGTTGCGGAGAATGGAGATCATAAAATATGGATAAACGATTGGCCTATCTACTTGGAATTTATAATACTTTTGGTTCAACCAAATCTTCACACAACTACCACTCCATCCCGGAAACTAAAAGCTACTCAATCATTGTACACATTAACATGTTGCCCTAACAATAGATCTGCGAACCGACAGAAGCCGATTAACGAAGCTGTCAGCGGAGTCCAACAAGGAGGGTGGATCGGCAATCCTTCCACCATTACGAAGGACGAGCCCTCTTATTGCTGCAGGATGGGCATTTGTACTGTTTAATATGCTCTGCTCTAGCTGGTGTGATCTTAACACACTTTCCATGAAACCATTTCTCACAGACGTCACAGCAAATCCAGAATTCATCAGATGCATAGTTCTCACCACATGCACCGCACAATGTTTCCCCATGTTCGTCGTCTTCTTCCTCTTCCTCCTCCAAGCCCTCATCTTCATACTTCGGCTGTGAGGTTTTCACATATTTCACCTGAGATTCTCGCTGCTATCCACCCAAATTTTTAGAAACAAAAGTAGTTAATAACATTCAACCTAGAGGAAATGAAGACTTATTAAAGAAACTTTCCTCTCACACCCTATGCAACTCCAACCTAGGTTGAAAGTACTTGCAAACAAAACAAAGCATTAGCTATATTATATATTGTCTCCAACATGAAGAAAATATAAACATCGATTTTACCGTTTTGGAGTTTGACTTTGATTTGTTGCTATTGTTATTTATGACTGATGACTTCTCCTTGATTTGTTTCTTTGCATTACCAGTCACGACTTCGAATATTGTTGGAAGATCATTTATCATATTGAAGAGCCGTTTCCTGCGTCAAGTTACATAAAACATTGTAATGTAAACTCACAAAGCTGCTACAAAACAAATACAACCTAGTTATGTCCAGAAAAGCCACTTCCCGAGAAATGAAAATGAATATAAATAATTTGGTCTACTTTAATGTTTCAAGCACAGTCCCACCAGAATCACATTCATCCTGCCCCCGAAGGGATTCAAATTTTCTATCTTTTTCCACTAACCTGCTAAACCATTATGTGTTTGTTAATAGTTTCACCATGAGTGTACTGATACAGGACGAGCATGACTGCGAGAATGCTTTGTATATAGCATATAACACTAACAACATCGTAAAATGAAGACATACTTGCAAAAGGACTACAAAATGAGTATATATAGCAGAACGGTTGATTTGAGAAGACAAAGAATAACTAGTTAAACAAATTTAACGGGAGGCTATAAAAAAGAACCCTAGCATATTTTCAGAAAGCACAAGGTTTTTCGTTATCAATCAAAGATACCTGTCAGCTTTATCAAACCCAAATCTGGCACCAAAATAGAACGCAACAGATAGCAGCCATGCATCACTATGGACAGCAACTAAGGATAACCAGTCCTTTTCCTGCATGCCATCTCTCGCAAAATTAATACCCAGCGCCGGCTCAGGTAACTCAGGAGGCACTTCTTCAGCAGGTAAATTCACTTCCCACTGCTCGGTAGGAAACCCATACAAGCACAGGTTCTCCTTCTCTAAAAATTCAAGTACACAACAAATTCCCATTAAGCACTAATCATTACCACAAAGCTTAGAACTAATCACTAACCTAATTTTCCTCCCACCTTCAAAATACCATCAAATTGCAACAACAAAAAAACCCAAGAATCGAGAAAGACCGCAGCTTCAACAAAATAACGAAAAAGGTCTCAGTCTCTCGCAACTCACCTGGGTCGCACTGTTGATAGAACTCCTCAACATCTGCAACAGCCACAAAATGACGATGCATTTAATCAAAAAGTAAACGAACAACGAACGAAATAACTGAAACTAAACCCTAACAGTTCACGCTTTTTGTTTCTCTCCAAAATTTTCACGATTCCTATATAACCGGGGGGGGAGAAAAAAGACAAAGCAAAAGAGCACAAAAAGGCAGAATGTGAAGCAGCAACCAGTGGTGAGGGCCTTAATCAACGCAGAGCGGCGAGCTTTGAAGTCTTTAAACACCTCCTCCACCGTACGCGGGTTGTACTGCGCTCCGGCTCCGTCCATAGCTTTCGCTCTCTACTTTTTCTCTCTAGAATTGGGGATTTTTCTTTTTCTTTTAGTTTTTGAATTTTGGTTTGTTTTTGGTTTTTATAGGGTAGAAGAAAGAGAAGAGGACATATGAGGGATTTGGACGGGTATCGGATTTGAATCTTTGTCGGGTTAATTGGATTTGAGAATTTGGTTTTCAGGTCCGGACAAAATTTCTCCATATCTCATCAATCAAATGGAGTTATGTATTAGGTTCAAATTTATGAAGAGTTTCAATTTTCAAATTCAATTGAAAAATTAAGTTATAGTCACAAGATTTTCTTAGTTTACATAATACGAAAGCCAAATTTTTTAGTTTCCCAGACTTGTTTTATAACCCATGCATCTCTTTTTTCTTTATACAAAAGAATGTCAAATTTCAGAATGATTTGGATAAGTTAGAATGAGGAAGGAAGGATGGGCTTGTTTTATCGCAGGCAGTATAGCCACGGTTTTAAAAACTAAACCGGATATTCAACCGATAAAAAGAAAATTTTAAGATTTTAAGATTTAATTTATATAAAATTAATATATAGTAAATAAAAATTAAAACTTTTAATAATCAATTTTTTGGTTTTTTCAAATTACATTAATAAATAATAACTCTTATTATCAGAAATAAATTAACTTATTAATTAATTAGTTATTTAATATTTGTTAAAAATAAATTAACTTACTAATTAATTTAATATTTATCTTTTTTAATACAAATGTCTGGAACATAACATATAAATATTAATTTTATAAAAAGTGAATAAATTTATTATAATTTAATATTCTTTAAAAGTCTTAATTTAATATTCAAAATTTAAAATATATTTATATACTTTATGTATATTACATAACTTTTCTTAAAGTATCATCTTTTTGTTAATTATATATATATATATATAATTTAATCAATTTTTTTAACCATTCGTTCCTTTTTCCTCTTTTCTCGTATCAAAAAAGCCTTTACCAAATCCCTTAAACATATCTTGTTTTCTTACCGTATACTCTAACTTTTGAGAACAATTATTCCACTTGAAACTGTTATGTCATCTATTTCTCTGCTTCTTTATTTTTTCATTCCATAATCGTCTTTCCCCAGTAGCCTTTCTCAAGCTGAGGCATACTCATGCCTCTTTGGGCAGGATGTTTCTTGCGAGGACGGCATTTACTGGGTTTTCTTGCGAGGTGGGCATTTGCCGGCTTGTCTTCCTGAGGTACTACTATTTACGGGTTTAGGTTGATGAAATGATTCCATCTTAGTCACTTCTTGGAGAAGAATAGAAATGGGTGTAGCCATTGACGAAAGTTTCAAGACAAAACAAACAAACCGCTAGTGTTTTTAACCTAAGACAAGAGAGAGGTGAAGCAGATGGGTATAATGATAGTGGTAAAGCACTTCTGGGGTTTATGTGAGAAAGAGAGATGACAAAAGAATGGCTAGAGGAGAGGTGTGGGGTTAAAGTAAGAGAAGGGAAGTGGCAAAAAAGAACTTGAGTTTTTTGCTATTCACTTCACCCATTCATCTACATTTCCAGATTCCCAGAAAACACAGCGCGGAGAAGCAAGACAGATGATTCCCGGAAAAACCGGTTCCTAAATAAGCCAGCCGGTTGAGGAATAAACCGGCAATATAGAAGTTATTAAATAAAACCAAGCCGAACACCGATTCAGATTGCGGTTCGGCAAAACTGTTGTTTATTGGACGACAAATTTCAAATCACAAGCATCTTTTTTATTTTTAAAATTCAGTAAATTTGAATTTTTAAAATTTCTTATTGTCCTAATTTATCAAAGTTATATAAAGAATTATTTTTATTTTTATTGTAAAATTTGAATTTTTAAAATTTCTTTTTTTCATAATTTATCAAAGTTATATAAAAATATTTCTATTTTATTTTATTGTAATATAATTTTATTATTAATTAAATAAATTATTTAATATTAATCATTAATAAAACTTTACAAATATTTTAAAATTTAATATTATTTTAAATTGGTTAAGAAAACGACTAATAAAAGTAGTTTAATTGGTTTAAAAAAAAATTTTATTATTTTTTTTTTAAAGGAAAAAAAATTATTAAATATATATACTAAGGACTCCGTCCATTCCATCCAACGGTTACATTAACATCCTCACAAAGCCATTTTTCTCCCTCCCTCTCTGAAAGTTCCAGAGATATTTTCTCTGTTATATTACTAAGTCCTCTCTTGTTCTTTTTCTGTTTCTCATTCTCACACAACCTTGCTGTTTTGAACCGTGAAGAAAATCCGACGGAAGTGAGGCCAATGGGATGTTTCACTGTTTCCACTGTGATCATGGATCTGGTAGAGCGCCAAAGTTCTTGACACGAGGGGGTTTTGAGTTTTCCGGAAATATCTTTCCAGGTACGTGTTCTGATCCTCTCCAGTTCTGCTCTCTCCGTGCTCGGATTTTCGCTCTCTGATTCTCTCTTCCTGGTCTCGATTCCTCAGTTTTTAGCTCTTCTCTCGCTTCAATCTAGCTCCGTTGCTTGTGTAAAGAATGATTCGAGAGCGTAACGACTGATTTCTGGGATATTTAGCTCTTTCTTTCTCTTGTAGTTTCTGGGTTTTGACCGAGGTTCAGCGGGTATCGCCAGATCTGCTCTCTCCGTGCTCGGATCTTCACACACGGTACGCTTTCGCTCTCTGATTCTCTCTTCTTGTCTCAATTCCTCAGTTATTATTATTTTTCTTTATTTCCTGTTCTGCAATATTTTTTTGTGAGCAAAGAAATATATCTATATATATAGTTTCTCCGCTGGAGTGGTGAATTCGTAGATGGGATTTTATGGGTTTGATTTTTCTACATGAATCTTCTATAACATCATATGTGGAAGATTGTTCATTTATCTGTTGTGATTTGGTGGCAGACCATTGTTGGGGTTGTACTTACTGGGAAATGGTATGGTGTTCTTTAGTTATATGTTTATCCCATTTTCAATTTTCTTGTTTCTTGTGGTTATGAAGTCTACTTGATAAGTAAAGGTATCAGCTTTGAGTTCCCTTGATTCTTTGACATTATCGACTTTTAAGTCTTACATTTCATATCTTGGTTAGTGTAGTCTACATTTCATGCAATATTGAGTTCATAAGAGAGGTCTTTTTACAACCCTTTGCATGTTAACAGTGTATGCTCGCTATTAATTGTATGCTCCAGTTTTCAAACCATTTATACTCACCGTACTCGTGGCTCTGATAAACTTTGTTAGAAATAATTTTGAATTTGTGATAATTGAGTGTTTTTTATGCAGAGATGCTCTTGATGTACTTGGCTTGGTCTGGTATGGCTGTAGACGAATGCTAATGACTCATGTTGACCTTATTGAGAAGCTTTTGAACTATAATAGTAAGCTCTCTCTCTCTCTCTCTCTCTCTCTGTATGTACATGTGTCCTTACAGCGATATTTCGTTTTAATATCGAGTTTCTTCTGCAGCTTTGAACAAACCTGAAACAAGTTAAATAAACTTCTACATTCATAAGGGCTCCGAAGTTGGCTATCATGGATGTCTTGAAGAAACCAATGCTTATTACTTGAATTTGATTACGAATCCAAAAAGGAAACTAAGCTAACATCTGGTCTTGTTATGTAAGTGGGTTTTAATTGATTAACTATGAAGACATTGAAGCGGCTGCAGTTACTTACTTTGCGTTAAGCTATACGTGTTGTTTGGGATGCAAATGTCGGTCCTTAATTATGACACTGCATGCCTTTGGTGCCTTGTAAGAGCTTGTAAAAATTTATCTAATCCATTATTGTTTATCTTTCTCTTGTTATTGACCAACACCATATCCATTGATCATCGTGGCCATTTCATAGAATATGCATCTTCCCATTGAGAAGAATGGTTCTTCTATTATATGAAGAAGTTACGATCTTGACAAATGTCATCTTTAGATGGTGGAAGTTGCATTTGAATCAATTCAGGATGGAATTTCAAGTTCCTACACGCATCAATGCATGTACACCTGCACATACAGATACACTCATTTACCTCACCCATGTGTGCAGATTGTGTGGAAATTATGTTATGCACTCTGTTTTACCAAAAGAATAGTGAATAGCTTTCAATTTCAGTTTTCAGGACTGCCGCTGTGAACGCTGCATCAGGATCTGCTTGGGCTCAGCCTACCTCTAACCTAATCGAATCCCTTCCCTTTGAATTTGCTTGAAAAGTAAGCCTCCCTGCATCAGCATAAAGTCAGAAACAATCTATTGCCATTCTTATTAATTTACTTGCATGAAATGTCCAATTTTTCAGTAAAATCTCGACAGTAATAACAATTTACTTAAAACACCCAAACCGCATAACCTCTCTCTCGCTCTACCCTTCGTTGTCCTCCAATCCCAACCAAACTTGCCGTCAAAACAACCACCACAGTAGACGGAGCCGCTGGCCATCCACAACAAGAAAAAGTTTCCTTCTTTTTGGATTCCATGGCAAGCAATCCGTCGCAGCTCCTTCCCTCAGGTTCTGTGTCTTAAATTTTATTTTCTCATTTCATTGAATCTGATTTTTTTCTCCAGAAAAGCTAATGTTGAAGAAAGCTTGAAATCTTTTTGTATTTTTGGGTTGGTGCAGAGTTGATTGATAGGTGCATAGGATCGAAGATATGGGTCATAATGAAAGGAGACAAAGAACTCGTCGGTACTCTTAGGGGTTTTGATGTCTATGTCAACATGGTCCTTGAAGACGTCACTGAATAGTATGACCTCTCTCTGCCTCTTCCCTTTTTTATGAAAATTAGTGTTACGGTCTAAGTCCGGCATAAATTTCTGGGATAATGTTTTGCTAGATTATGTGATTGCTGGTTTGGGTGTTTTTGTGGTCTGTTAGTGGAATGTGAGGAATATCAATCGCTAGTTAATTGCAATTTAACACCATAATGCAAACACTGACCGATAATCATATTAAAATGAGGATAAGTGAGTGAACTAACTTGTTTCCATCCCCTCTTTTTATTTTCACTTTCTGGGGTTGGGCCCAGGGCATGTGATAAAGGGCTTGGAGTAGAATTAGGGTTTGGCTTGTGAGTTCAGCCACTTGATAATCAATCTATTGGCATATAATTAATCTGTTGACATTATAGTTAGGAGAAGTTACTTTATCAATACTGATCTTACACCTCTTTTAGGACAATCGTGGATCTAACATTGGTATGCTTTCTGATGGAATGGGAATTTAAAATCTGGAAGTCTCACGCGTATTACAGGGATGTAGACAGCAGCTTTAAATGGTACATTGCTGTAAGGACAAGGTTTTGATTGTTTCACAAGTGATGATGGTCTATGTAGTAATGCTTGTTATAAGGCATTATTATCGAGAAATGTGCTGAAGTGTAATAATCCCAGAAATATTTTGTTATATAAACTTGTAATTAGAACTAACAAATGAGAATTATAACGGCAACTTTTGCTTGAGAACTCCTGGAGTAATTGATCAAATAATTGACATGCACTTGTTTGATGCTTGTTGCACATTATTTAACTTTCCTTACTGGAATCACAAGAATTATTTGTTTGCTTACTCACGAAATCCCTCCTTAATCTTTTTGCCATTCATGTTGCAGTGAGATTACAGCTGAAGGACGGCGCATAACCAAGCTTGATCAGATATTACTAAATGGAAACAA
>JAOTBA010000001.1:11559253-11570448 GCA_025629845.1 Erythroxylum squamatum | reverse complement strand
CCTAATGAGTCCCAATCACTCTCACCCCTAGCCAATTTACTATTTTACCCTTCCCGTCGGGGGTGGGATGTTACATAAATAGATATTTCACATGACCTAACTATCTTTGGACTTTACTAAATGATAGTTAAAACACAAAATAAAAAGCATATAAAGAAATAAAAGTTAAATGTTACAATAAGAGAATCATGAAGGAGATAACAAACATGAAAAATATGCAAGTTTCATGATTTAATAAAAAATAAAAATTGAAAAATAAGCCTCATCGTGGAAGCACTAAGAAAGTAATATATTTGACAGTACAAAATTAAATAATGATAGGGGTTAATTACAAAAAAAATTCTCAAACTTTGCTCAATTTTGCAATTATAACCCGAACTTTAAAAAAGGGTAATAAAATGCTCAAACTTTATTTTTTTTTTCAATTCTAGACTGATATTAATGTCTTTGTTAAGTTTGTTGACATGTCTTGTCACGTGTTCTAAAAACCCTAACTATTAATACACATCAACCAAAATTAATACAACAAATAAAGATTAATGAAATGACGTCGTTTAATCACATAATTAAAATGACTTTGTTGTTTAAAAATGACCTAAATCAGATTACGCAGATTTGACGACCTCACTCTTTGATTTTAATTTTTTCTTTCATTTTTAGTTTGTTCTCTTGACACCCTCATTCTTCGATTTTCAGATTGTATGAGGCCATCGGGAGAACAAACTGAAAACGAAGAGTTTGTTGGTGTAGTATGCTGCGACGTAAGAGTAGTTTAGGGAGTCAGCAGAACAAACAGAAAACAAAGAGCTGAGGGATGAGGGAGAACAAACATATAACGAAGGGTTGAGGCTGTGTAAACTAATTTAGGGATTCTAATTTTAATAATGATGTCATTTGATTAATCTTCATTTTCTGTGTTAATTTTGGTTGACATGTATATTAGTTAGGGTTTATGGAATACGTGGCAACCCACGTTAGTAAACTAAACGTAAGTACTAATGTTAGGCTAGAATTGAAAAAAATTAAAACTTTGAGCATTTTATTGCTACTTTTTGAAGTTCGGGCTAGAATTGAAAAAATTGAAAGTTTAAGCATTTTATTGCTATCTTTTAAATTTCGGACTATAATTGCAAAATTGAGCAAAGTTTGGGATTTTTTAAATCATAATAATAAAGTTAAAGGAAGATCATAATAAGAAAGCAATTCTAAATTTTAAACTAAAAGTAGAAGCATGAAATAGGATAAAAAGAACTCAAAATTAAAATTTAACTACTACACAGTAGAGGTACATCTCAACTGCGAAATCCATCATCCTTAAATATGAACCATACCATCCTCCAATACTACCACATCAAAATACTCAATATCACCTCGTGATCTCCTCACCAACCATTATTTACAAAAAAATGGAAAGTTCAACCAAATAAGCAAAACACAAACCATAATATTACCAACAGCAAGAAGGAGAAGG
Organism: Erythroxylum squamatum; assembly: GCA_025629845.1. Lineage (NCBI taxonomy): Eukaryota > Viridiplantae > Streptophyta > Magnoliopsida > Malpighiales > Erythroxylaceae > Erythroxylum > Erythroxylum squamatum. The sequence goes on along the minus strand of JAOTBA010000001.1, from coordinate 11,568,977 downwards.
AAACAATCACAAAGAAGACAAACCTATAAAGAGAAATAGAAACAAAGGCTTAGTATTAACAAAAAAATTTCTTTTATAACTATTTCTAATTTATTTCCCTTTCACAATAATAAACTACCCTTCCTATGTCTATATCCCTCTTTCTTCCCCTCTCTAAACTTACTTTCTTTCCATGTTTTTTTTTCTTTCTTCACTATGTCTTTTATTTAGAGCTAAGACTCACTCTAGTTAACAACCTACATATCTCTCTCTTTATCTTGTCCACTATCTCCATCAATACCATCCCACCCTATCCTAGCCAATGCTCGTTCCTTGTAATATAATAAACAAAATTCTCTTAACTTTTATCATTTTATTTTTGGAGATAACATTGATAAGTATATTATAATGGAATTAAGTCTTTTGTTTTTTTGAGAAAATTTGAGTTAAATTAAACCATATAAGGCAATCAAGGAGTACAAGTACAATGTAATTACAAGTTACAAGGATAGACCTATCACAAGCTTGCAATTGAAACCATAACTGAATTATAAATATTGCATTGAAATGGATATGTTTACACCCTCCAATTGAAGTTGAGAAACTGATGATCCCGAAACTTATGCATGTGGATACTAATGTGAGATCTCATAAGCTATATTAGATGGTTATTAAACTGCTCTTTGGAGAGGCATTTGCCATGAAAAATACGATTGTTCCTCTCATCCCATATTGCAATAACTTGGAATGATAGAGAGTTATAAAAGCACCATTTAATAATATTGTTTGCAATAACTAGGAATGATAGAGAGTTGCAGAAGCACCATTTAATGATATTATTTGAGAAATTTATATCAGAACACCAGACCTTGATTTGGCTTAAGTGATTTAGAAAATCATAAATTAGACATTTATGCATTAATGTTTCCCAGATTTCAATTAAAAAACTGCATTGGAAGAATAAATGATCCAAGTTCTCTTCAACTCTTTGACAAAGAGAGCACTAATATGTAAGGTTCATGAATTTTGCTAACTTATCAATAGTTGCCGGCTTATTACTCTTTGCAAGCTAAAGGGTGGTTGAAACATGTGGTTGTTGGTGACAAAACCAAATAATATTTGTCCAAGGAAGAGTTTTCAAGTTGTTAGTTAGCACCTGTCCACTGGACTGATTAGTGAAACTACCATTGGAATTGTGTTTCAAAACAATTCTTTCATTATCATAATTAATAGATGTCTGCATAATTTTAGCTTTCAATGGAATGGAATTGAAGCTAATCTAATAAGTTCCTTTCTTGCTAAAACTTCTGCAACTGTATCTTATTGTGGAATTATTATTCTAAGAGCTGAAGCTTCATCTATTTCATCCAAAGGCCTACAGATAACCAATTATCCTGCCAAAAATTGATTGATTCACTATGCCGAGTAGTTCTGAGCAAAATGATGTGTTGCCGAAAGGCATAACTGCACCCTAAGGGACTTGAAGAAGTCAATGCAAAACAAAACTAATCTACCTGATTATCTAGAAGTGTGGGAACTTATTCTCGTGTGTGGGGCTGCCATACTGAGGTAGTATAATCCTTATAAAGGAAAATTACATGCTTGTTTTACTCATTGCTATTTAGTAAGATATCCTGACTACTTTAAAGCTATAGATTTTACTGTAGAAAATGAGGGACTAGAATAGTGGAAATACAAACAACTGAAGTTTCTGGAATACGATGTCTATAATGATGGTGGACCCTTTGACCCTTCGGATGATAGCAGAGTGGATACTACAGTTATTATGTATCAGCTACTTATATAGTTAGATCCAGTGGATTTAGGTCTCTGTGCCGTGCCTGTACAAGAATAGAAACCCATACCTGTACACACTAAGGTTCTTGAGGGTACAAGATCTAATACAGTTGCATAAATCCACTAAAGTGAGACGACCTGTAATCTCATCTGATTTCATAATCTATTAGGTGAATAAGACCATGCTATTAGACATGTTACGAATCTAGTTACTTTTACAGAATCTGTCTCTGAACCCAATACAAATTTTTGATGGGATGCAATGACTGATGAGATGCAAGTCATGAAGCATAATAAGGTCTAGGAGTTAGTTTATTTATAGCGTAATTGCAAACTCATTAGTTGTAAATGAAGTTTAAAGACCTAAAGGATTTTCGGATAAAGTTTAGCGGTTTATGGACTCGCTCAATAGCCTAATGGTTCACTCAAGGAGAAAGGTTCACTTTAATGTTACCTTTTCTCCCGTATCCTGGTAGGATACATTTTAAGTGATTATGGAAATTGTAGCTCATGATGATATAGAGTTACGTCAGATAGCTGTCAAAATCGCTTTCTTGAATAAAGGAATTTATGAAGAGGTCTATATGGTACAACCTGAAGGATTTCAAGATCCAAATGGAATCGACATAGTTTGTGCGTTATGCAAATCAATATATGATTTACATCAAACCTCCTGAAAGTGATACCTTATAGTTGATGAGGTTATTACCTCTTTCAATTTCATGGAAAATAAAGTTCAAAAATATACTTGTACTATAAGGTTAAGGGGGAGCAAAATTATCTTCCTATTATAATATGTGGATGATATATTGCTCACATCAAATTACTTGACCATGTTGCTTGAGGTTTAGCAACTGTTAGTCAAGAGCTTTGACACGAAGGGCATTGGCATAGCATCTTCTAACCTAGGTATTCAGATTTATCGAGACAGATCTCAATACCCATCAGACCTCTCTCAGAGTGCATACATTGAATAGGTAGATCTCAATACCCATCAGACCTCTCACAGAGTGCATATATTGAATATGTGTTACAAAGGTTTAATGTGGTTAATTGTAAACTTGTCTTGGCACCTATATCTTATAATGAGAGATAATATTTGGCACCATATCCAAAGAATAAAGAAAAGAGAGAGGTTATAAGGAATGTTTCATATTCTAGTGCAGTTGGTAGCTTGATGTATGCTTGAGTAAGTACTAGGCGGGACATTATATTTACTATTAAATTGTTTGGTCAATATCTGGTTAACCCAAGTATAGACCATTGAAATGTAGCCAAGTAAGTGATGAGATACTAAAGGGAATCAAGTATTATATATTGACATATAACAAAGTCAACAAACTAAACCTTGTAGGGAATTCAAATTCAGATTTTTACTATGTGTCCGGATGATCGAAAATTCACTTAAGGTTATAGTTTAAGTTTGCAGAAGGTACAATGTCGTGGAAGAGTGTCAACTAGACACAGGTGATTTCCTCGACCATGCATGCAAAGTGTATGCAATGAGGTTGCTTCACAGATGGTTTAGCTTAGAAACTTGATTTTTGAGTTGTCTGTGGTTGAGTCAGTGGCTAGACCCATTCGGTTGTACTGTGATAATCATGTTGCCGTGTTGTTTAGTAACAATATTGAATATCACAGGGTCTTAGCAATTTGAGGTCAATTATTTGACCATGAAGGAGTTAATACAAAAAGGTGACATTAAGGTTTGGAGCATTTAAGGACTAAGGAAATGTTAGTCGGTCCTTTAACTAAAGGACTTCGTTCACTTGTGTTTGTAATACAAGTATACAATATGGGTGGATGTCCTTAGACACTGTTAGTTAGAGAATCATTATGTTTGCTCCATGTGCATTTGTACATGTATACATTTGATGTATTATGACGGTATGATGGTTTATCGATAAAGATGATCATTGTTTATCCTCAGTAATACGTGTTATCATACATTGTCATAATACGTATAAAAGTTTTAAGATTTATGTCAATCTTAAGCATTTGAAGGTCATTGGGCATATATACAGATTGACCTTGAGCCTATGTCATTTAGAAGCATACATTTTTATACGGATATCCATAAAGTTTGACATGACATAGGCGATATAAATTTTAATCCCATAAAAGTTCTCTAATGCAGGTTAGCAGTTGGAGAACATAAAGGTTTCCTCTGATGTAGTTTAGTATTTGGTAAGAGGAAAGAAATTTTTTCTAATGCTATTTAGCATTTGCGGTTTAGCATAAAATTGGAGAAATCATGACCTACAAATAAAGATGATATAATTTAGATTATAAAGGTATCATCCTAGTTTGCCACACTTCATTTTTCCGTTCATGTTAGTGAGGTATTAGGTATACGTGATTGTATTGAATCTGTGTTGCACATGACATATGCATTTGATACTTTTCGGTATCGAAAGCCTTGTAGGACGAAATGATGGACTTTCATTATCTTTGGATAAAATGTTTTGTTTTTAAACTTAAACGACTAATAAAGTAGCGTACCTTAATCGAGTTTTTAAACTGTTTTTAACTTGAGTCAATACTGAAATTAAGTATTGTCTAAGAGGGAGAATGTTAGATAATTTAGACTTTTCCCATAAAGTTGGACAATATTTAAGTGCATTTTTTGGTTTTTCATTAACTTATCTTTAAGTTACGTAATTTGATCCAGATAAAGATAATAAAGTGGCTCAATAAATAATTTAAATCAATGGGTCAAAGTCCAGGTAAAAAATAAATTCCGGTCAGTGTGGACCGGACCCATATTTGGCCTGTGGTAGGAAGCCTGATATAGAAGCTATATATAAAGGTTAAGGTCTCCTGCTGTTGCTCATGTCATTCGTAAGCACAAGGATTCTCTGATCTGTTAAGAGAGCTTACTTTATGAGAAAACTATAGAAAGACGTTGACCGCATCTCAGTGAGAAGTTCCCACGAAGACGACGGTGGATTCGTGCTCGTTTTGGCTTCGGAAAGCTTGTTTAAAGTTATGGAACTGAAATCAGGTATTTTCTGCATTTATTTGTTTCTTGCCCTTTCACGTTCGATCGGAATATGTAACTAAGGTATCGTTATATGTTACATGCTTCTCCTTTTTGGACCTTCTCTTTTGAATTCCAATGATTTACTTCTTCTTTGTTTGTTTTGCTTCTCTTGTGTTCTCCTTTTCCCCTATTCTCGTGCTACTTACTTCAACTTGCCTCTTATTTTCCTTTTGCGAGAGGGTTTCCTTTTAATTTTGCTTTGTTTATAAGACGCCTTTGAATTGAACAATATTGGAGCATAAAATTACTGGCTCACTGGTGTTAGGTTACAATTTGTTTAGTAGTCACATTGTGCAATCTTTTGCAAATTGAGGGATACTAGAATTTTTAATATGGGTAGAGTGTAGAGCCTATTAATAAGAATTGGGCTTGAGTCAATCATTGTCAAAATGACTAGAACTAGTTATTTGGACAGTTGACTTTTACCACTCATAAACCCTTTAATATTTTCATGTTTAATCAATATGAGATACTCTAACAAGAGATATCATAGTTCGTTGGTAATTTCAAGTTTGTGATGTATTTAATATTTTAGCTTTGGTGGCTGTTTAATATACTATGAAGGATCAATTTGTTGTAATAAAGGATTGGTTGTTACTGAACTTGGACCGATAAGCCTAGTTAAGTTGTTCATGATTGCTTGCCTTTGTTGCTTGAGTGACTACGAGATTTGTTGGAGAAGCTACCTGATTTCATATTTTCAATTTTCTTTAAGTGTAGACGGGTGAGCAATGACTATTTTTAGCCTTTTAATGGTTTCATATTGATGGTCTTAAGCACGGGATGTTCATCTTCTTATTTCTTTCTTCATACGTTTTGCTCGCTTCATATATTTTGACTAGTTACTCTGTCTGATTGACTGAGACTTTTCTTATTTAATTTTCTTTTCATATTGGTTTTATCATATCCATTTCACGAGGTGAAGAGAACAAGGGACAAAAACAAAGGTGTACATTTGGTTGTTGGAGATTCTGTTTTTGAGTATTGTGTAAAAACTAACTATAATTATAGTTATTCTTGTATAAAATTTGAGTCGTTACTTAGATAACTTTCGTCTTTGTAATGCCTCTTTATCTTATAGTATCTGTTGCTCATTGAAAAATGTTTTAACAAGTTTCATATTTCTATTGCCTCTTCATTTTATAGTTTCTCGTGCTTATCAAGAAAAAGTTTGGGCCGACTTTTAAGAAGTTTGTTTGGGGTAAGCATATTCTCCAATGTGACTCCTAGGTTTGTATGCTTATGGCCACAGAATACAGGTTACAGAAGCCCGCAGATGTAAAGAAACAATATGAGAATTATTGGTCACGAAATTAAACCTCGTGAAGTTTCTGATCTTAATGCTCGACGAAGTGGCTATACTTCAATTTCCTTCTAGTGTAGGAATCAGTAGGGAATTCTGCGCAGTGAGAATAATAGTTAACCAGAGTACAGATGCAGAAGTGAAGCCTGTTTTTCTGCAAGGTTCAACGTCCAATGTACAAGGTGTTGTAAGCAAATCAAAGAAGGGGTATGCAGATATGCATTTTAAGATTTTACTTCATTTCATTTCTTCTAGATAAGGAAAATAAGATAATGATGCCTATAAATTGTGACAAGAAGAGGGTGCTGGAAGGAAAGCTTATGGTTTTTGCCCCTCTGTGTAACTTACAAGTTTGATTATTTATTCTTAATGTTGATTTCACTAAAGATTGTTGCATCATTGTTTTGAGAATGGCGTGAGCAATGTCCTTACCTTTCTCTCTGCAGCTCAACAGGAAGTTCAAGTAATGTAAAGCAGTCTGGTGGGTGAAGTTCTTCTCAAACTTCTATTGAGTCTATTAACTTGCAAGTTAGGGATTCCAAAGATGCTAATGCAAGTATTAATGAAAGGAAATGTAATCTCGCAGGAGAAGCAGGACTCTGTTTTCAACTCAACTTCGCAGCCGCACATACTGAAACCCAGTAATTTTCAACATAGTTCTGCTACGCTGACTTCAAACACTTCTGTTGTAGAGGTGTATTCCTCTTTAACGGACCCGTGCATGTGCCATCTCCTGAATCCTGATTTTCTGCTGCTGTTGGAGCAATTAAGCATGAGGTTGGGGTAGTTGTGGGCATAGGCAGTCTTCTGCAACTGCTGTTAAGGACATTTTTGTTTCGGGCAGTTCATTCTGGAGGTCAATTTTGGAAAGGGATGGTTCTGCATCGGAATCATTTCAACCTTTCCTTCCTATTTCCAGGACTGATTAAATTAGTCAAACTAGTTGAATTGAGCCTCTTACACCCAATATTTCTGTTAGCAGATCATTCCTAAGTAATCAATATAACAACAAACCTCACCAACAAGCTGTGGGTGACCAAAAAGGCAATACTTGTAGAAGCTTCCCTATATCAAATTCCATGGCGTCCTTTTGACGATCTAAGTATGCATGTTGGCTGGAAACTTGACAGGTATCATTGAAACTATTTTCTTTGTTTGATAGGAGGAGATTGTCGGTAGTTTGAGTAATACATTCGTGGATGTAATATTCAAACTTTCCAGGGTTATTCCTACGAAAATATGGGCCATGATACGCAATGTGCTTTTCATGCAGCCCCACATCAAAATAAAGAATGGAAAACGAAATCTAACCAAAAACCTAGTGCTATCATACTTAGAGGGATCAGAACACCTACGAATTCTAATTTGTCTTCTGCTGATAATGGTAAGATCAGATGCAGCTAATTTACACGATAAACTTTCACAAGTCAATATCTGCGGAAACCAGGATGTCATCATAGCGCAACATATTCGAGTCCCTGAGACTGATTCGATGTAGGCTGACCTTTGGTAGTCTTGTAGTTGAGTTCAATTCCTCTAGTCTTGTAGTTGAGTTCAATTCCTCAAAAGAATTTTGTGCGTGGACTTGGAAATAGTTGTATTAACCGAGGAATCAAATGGGGAATCAGCTGCAAGGCTTGTTATAGGGGCAAGCATTATGGAAAAGACAAATATAAATTTAAGTAGAACGAAGGGAGATGTAGCTTAAAAAAGAAAGAATGACTATATAAGGAAAAATAGAATCAAGACAAGGATGACAAGAATCATGATTGCAGTCAAGGTCCCACAAATTAAGACAGTCGTGAAGATAATTATTCTACAAAATATTCAAGAATCCTATATGATTATGTCTTTTTTTTTTCTAGTCAAGTTCTATAATAAAGGGATTAAAATTCCTATTATTCTGTACTACCTAAAATAGCAACTTAGCTTTGTTATTTAAATAGTTTAACGTAATGAAAGAGGACAAGCAAGAAAGTTTATTAAGATAGGCAGCTCACTCTTCCTTCGACCTAAGGTAGGTGGCTCCTTTTGATGAGTTCCACCCTTCCACCAAAAACTATAGGTTTTCATAGAAAACCCAAGTGAAATCATCCCTTGGCTAGATCTTAATCTAACCTTTACAGCATCTTGGCATTAGATCCAAAAGTCACGGGAGATTCAACCAACTAAATGAACCAATTAATAGTGATGATAAAACATACATTGGAGGAATGTAAGGTTGAGTTTTCAGCACTTGTTTCGGTGATTGGCATAATTTAACATGTCCCAGGCTCGAGAAGGCTTGGCAAGTAAGAGTCGTGAGCATGAAACTAGCAGTAGTAAGGTACCAATGCATGCACGACTAAAATTTGCATCAGGGGGACATTTAGACAATAGGTTTGTTCCCTAATATGCAAAGCTGGATTTCCCTTCATATGATGGAAAAGAAAGACCCACTAGGATGACTAAATAGATGTGATCAATTCTTTTGCAACCAGTGAACAACTAAGGCGGATAAGGTTAGACTCCCATCATTCCATATGACTGTAGACACCTAACTTTGGTTTTTCAATTTATCCTAAGAGAAACATGATTTACCATAGGAGAATTTTAAGAAATTATATCATCTTTGTTTTAGACCACAAATTTGTTGAAATTTTTGAACATAAATGATAGAAAGAAGAGTGAGCAGAGAAGATGAGATAAAAGGAAATGATGTTAACTCACACACATCCATTAAATTATCAGAACAAGGCCTTATATAAGGCTTACGCATAGTGGCCAACATGGGTCACAAAAGCATTAATAAAAACTATCCACTATTACTATCGTGACTCAACAACTTAGCAACAATTTATTGACTTCCTAAAGACTCGGACAACTAAATAACCTTGCTAAACATCTGACATAAATTAAACTAATTCTTAACTCCTTCCCTTAAACTGAACTCTACAGAATTCAGTTTAGGAAACAAATTGACAACTTTGGCTACGTCAACTCCTGCACAACTTCTTTTTCACGGCAATTCAAATTTTCTGGAGCACTTCTCCCCATCTTCAGAATATTCTGTGAAGCACTTCTCTTCACCTATTGATGCAAATCTCATCATCTTATTGATGCCCTTCTCACCATCCTACAATCATTGGAGCGCGTCTCTCCAAAAACATCTTGGTGCATATCTCACCAACTCTCAAAAAAGAGTTTCTTCACTAACCAACTCCACCATATTTGCTTGCTCCTTTTTTAGTCTGCATTTTTTCTGTAGGTGTCCAAATTTTTACAGTTAAAACATTGGGGTTTTCCCTTATGCCAACAATCTTTCTCTTCATGCCCCGATTTCTTGCAATGATCACATTGAGGAAATTTACCTTTTCCTTTTGACGATTTGGCTAGAAGAGCTCTTTCATCGATTTGCTCAGTTTCAACTTTCCGCATGGCCTTTCTTTGCTCCTGTATCTGCAAAGTATTAATAAATTCGGATAAAGTTAAATCATTAATATCTCTTGAATCTTCAAGAGATGAAATTTTCACCTCAAATTTTTTGGGCAAACTTATGAAAATCTTTTCTACAATTTTGCTCTCGGATAGATCCTCCCCCAATAGCCGTATTTTGTTCACCA
>JAOTBA010000001.1:11509749-11521079 GCA_025629845.1 Erythroxylum squamatum | reverse complement strand
TAAATGTCTTGTTTTTGTAATTGTGAATGATCATTAATGACCCATAAATTGTTATAGAGATGTTTTGGAAGTTGGATAATCCATATAATGTGTTTGGATTAGTGAATTAAATTGATGAATGAATGAACATATGGATGTTATGTTTTTGGGTTAATGATCAAATATAGATCATGAATGGGTTTGTAAATGTTATTGAGTGGAAATGAAGTAGAGAATGGAGAGTAAATGAAGTAAAAAAGGGTGATCTTTGTATAAGTTATGTTAGGTGTAAAATCTGGAAAATTGGAAGTTGATTGACTGGAAAATTGTTCCCTGAGTATGCTTTAGTCTTTTAGCCATAACTTTTTCTCTAGTTATCCAAATGAGATGATTCTTAATTTTTATTAAACTAGAGACATATGGATACATTTTCCACGAAGAAGTTGAATTCAAATTCTGTTTAGAAGAGTCTCGAAATCTGACATGAAGTGGAAAAACTAGGTATACTTCTATGAAAATTCGTCGCGACAAACTCGTTGCTTCTCTATGGCAAACTTGAAGGATTTAGCTATGATTTCTTCTGGGTAAAGTTCACCGCGGCCAACTCTAGGTTTCGACGTGGCGAACTAGTGAAAACTTCACGAGAATTCCTCTCTGGAGGAGTTCGCCGCGGCAAACTTTTCTCTACACTGAACATGTTTCAGTATTTTGGGTATATCTTCTTCTATAGTTATCCAAATGGACTGATTTTTGATTTTGCGTTAACCAGAGACATAGGGATACAAATTATATGAAGGAATATAATTTTAATTCAGTCTTTAAGACTTTCAATTTTTTGATGGAAGTTGACTATAAGGTAATGTTTCAGAATGAGAAAAGTTCTTAAATTTTTTGGGTATAACTTTCAGATTTCTGGACCAAATTGAATGATTTTGGTGTCATTAGAAACTTAAGACAATGGGGATCACTTTTCTAGAAGAAAGTGTTATCAAATTACTTCATTAATCTTATCAAAATTATCATGGAAAATTGACCAGAACGTATGGAATTTTGGAGATGATATTGAAAAGAATGAGAGTTTGGATATTGTATGATTATATAATGTTAGAATAACATTAGTGAATGAATTGTTAGTATTAAAATACCAAATACATGTGTATAATGGAAATGAAGAGATTCATATGATTGTAGATGTGATTCAAAGGGAATGAGTAATGGGTATTAAATAAAAGTGAATGAGTTTTGGATACTGTGAGAGCTAATAATGCTTGAAATGAAATGACGAGTAATTGAATTATGAATTTTGATTTTAATGGTTTTATTGAGGTGTAAACCTAAGTGCAAATTTTACTTAGGTGAGTTTTGAAATATGATTGATAATGTGACGAGAAGAATGGAAAGATACTCAGATTGTCATTAAGCATGCATTGTACATATTCCATATTTGTGCATAAATGAATACTTATAATTGTGCGATTATTAATGTGTGTGCAGCGTGCGCATTGCATAATTATGACGTGCAGGTTAAATGTTCACTTTCAGACGTTTCCAGATCATGGAAGCTAATGCTAATCTTGAGCGTACTGTGAGTAGACTGAGATGGTCTTACTTTATTGTTTGATTTGTTTAAGTTATGAATTGAATGATTATGCATTGTGAATGTGTTGGTTCCGGACAACATATGCCCGAGGAGTTTGATAAATGTGAGAACATTGAAGTTCTCATTGTATGTGAATTGGATTGAAATAAGTGTACAAAATGTGATTGTTAAATTTCGGACTACGGTCCGATGATAAATGTGTTCTGAATGTGCAGTTGCATATGAATGAAAATGTGTTTCTTGACTTAAGTGTTGAATGTCGGACTAAGGTCCGATGACAATGTGAATGGGAATGTGATAGTTGATATGATTGTATAATATTGAGCACTTTCAATTAATTGAATATATGTGAGGCATTCCATCTCATGAATGCATGAAACATAATGGCAGTTGTTACCTGAGTAGCCACCAATCAAAGCTTAAAGCTCAAAGTGTAAAAAGAGCCTCGAGCTTAGAAAATTATTAAGAGCCTAAGGCTCACTATATATAATGAGCCCTGTATCCCCATCAGATAAGGGACAATTAGTAATGAGCTCGGTATCTAATAGATACGGGACAGTTTAGGCACTCGGTCACAACAAAGTAACAAATAGAAAGTGAGTCTCATGTGCACTGCACATGCATGCAATGAATGATTATAATGTGTGGAATGTAAAATGCGAAACGATGAATCAAGTGTATGTGATTTAATGTGATTATGAATGACATGATGTGAATTATGTGTTATGTGACCGAGTGAGCCATCGATGATGGTCACTCACTAAGTTTGCAAAACTCACCCAAAATTTGCAAATATTTTTTCAGGATCAGAAGAATACCCCGTTAGGCAAACGGGAGTATCCCTACGGCATACAAGTGAGGGATAGAGTTTGGGATCAGTTCGCGTCTACATTATATTTCTTTATTTTCATACTGAATTGTATTTTCCCCAAATTTTGTATGAAGGAATGTATTCTAAAATTATTGTACAATGTGTACGTGAATGTAATCATGTTTTATTGACTTCATGATTGTGAGTGTTTTGTTTCTAGAATGGGCCCTAGTGATTAACAAAATTATGATGATTTGAAATATGTTTATGGAATAAAGTGGGCCCTAATTGGTTATGGATTTCCACATATTATGTTTGTGGTTTCAAAAAAAAAATTTGTATTGAGTTTTGATTGATTGAGTGTTTTAGCACGCTGCCTTAGCAGGGCACAGACTCGGATATCACGCAAGATGTCGAGTACGTGTCTTATGGGAGTGGGGTGCTACATAAACTTTTGTTAGAGCTTCTGGTTCTATTGGTTAAATAGGATCAACGCCATCTGCTTCAACCTATATGGGCTCATCTACACCATCTTCATCAAACATATTATGTTGAAGACTAACCTCTGCCTCTTACGGGCCGCAATCAAAGAAGTGGATCCAAGTCAGCTACACCATCACCGAACTCTAAAACTGTCTTCTTTGATCTATCAATATCTTCAGTGGTTTGATCTTCCATGAATACATCACAACTTGTAATAAGTTTCCTCTCAACTGGATCCCAAAACCTGTAGCCAAACTCATCCTGACCATAATTGACAGACACACATTGTCGTATCTTTGAGTCAAGCGTAGACCTCTCATCCTTGGGAATATGCACAAAAGCCTTACAACCAAACACCCTGAGATGATTATAAGAAACACCTTTGCCTGGCCAAATACATCAAACTACAAAGGAACACTATGTGTGAGGTTAGCAACATGAATAATTGTATGTAAAGCCTCACCCGAATATGATTGCGGTAGCTTAGCATGTGATAGTAAATATCTGATTCTCTTCACCATTGTTCTAGTCATCCTTTCAGCTAAGACATTTAACTAAGGAGTCTTCGGAGGATTCTTCTCATCTTTAATACCCTGAGATCTAAAGTAGTCATCAAATGAGCCAATGTATTCATCGTCATTTTCTTTTCGGACATGTTTCAACTTCTTTCCTACCTCTCTCTCAACTAAAGCCTAGAACTGCTTGAACACATTTAGAACTTGATTCTTGGACTTTAAAGCATAAGCCCAGATATTTCTTGAATGTTCATCAATGAACGTCACAAAATAACTAGCACCACTAAGTGTCTACATCTTCATAGGACCACACAGATCAGAATGCACCAACTCTAATACCTGTGACTTCCTTGAAGGAGGATGGCTCTTGAAGGCGACTCTAGTTTGGTTGCCTGCTAAGCAATCACTGTACTTCTCGAGCTCTACCTTTTCCACACCTAACAAGAGATTTTGTTTAGCCAACAAAGACATACCTTTCTCACTCATGTGAGCAAGCCTCCTATGCCACAAAGTAACTGTCTCCTTGCTCTGAACTGCATTGACATCGTAATTGAAAACCTTTGCTAACATAAGGTACAATTTTGACTGCTTCTGGCCTCTTGCTACAATCAAGTTACCCTTGGTGATTTCCACTGACCATTCTTGAAGGAACTTCTAAAGTCATTTTCGTCAAGTTCACTAACAGAAATAATATTCAACAGTATATCAGGAACATGTCACACATTTCTAATAACTAACCTAGAGCCATTACTAGTTTGCAAACACACATCACCACTACGAACAGCTCTAGTCATACCATCATTACCCATTCTTAAAGGACCATAATCACCAGATCTATAAGAAGAGAAAAATGCTTGTGTGAAGTAGCATGTATGGCAACACCTGTGTCAATTACCTAACTAGTATCTTGACTGATAACATTAACCATGTCAGCATCATTATGCAAAAAAAGATCCTCAATAGTGGTTGTAACCCACTGTGTATTATTGTCACCGTCATCATAATTTTGCTTCTCTTTGCCCTTGTTCTTTTTGTTCTCCCTTTTCAGTTTCCTGTAGAATTTCTTGACACGCCCTTTCTAACCACAATGATAACATTCAATATTAGAATATTTACCTTATGACTTGCTAATGCTTTGATCTCTGTTCTTTAGAACTCTGCTCTGACCTCTCCCCCTATTTTCTGTAACATGGACTTTTGAATATGAAGAGGAACCTTGCGCCTTTCTTCGCATCTCTTCATTTAAGACTGCACTCTTGCCTGAATTCATGGTCAATGAAGTTTTAGAACTTGTGGTTGAATTTGTAAGTGAGCTCCTAAAAGTCTCCCACGAATCTGACAAAGAACCAAGAAACATCAAAGCCTACACCTCTTCCTCGAACTTGATGTCTGTACCTGCCAACTAGTTAATGACACCTTGATATATATTCATGTAATCACACATTGAAGTACCATCATGGTATCTCAAATACATCAGTTGCTTTATCAGGTACATTTTATTGTTCCCTGTCTTGCTAGTTTATAATTCTTCTAGCTTTATCCACAATGTGTGTGCATAAGTTTCATTAACAATGAGGTTATAAATATTGCCATCTACCTATTATCTAATAATACCACATACTTGCTGATGGAGCAAATTCCATTCATCATCACTTTTACCTTCCAACTTTTCAGTGGCAAAGACAAGATCATGACAACCTTTGATAAAGAGTAAATCCTCCATTTTACCTCTCCAAACATGATAATTGGAGCCATTCAAACTCACCATCCTGCCTGTATTACCTTCCATGTTTACCACAAGGTAATAAGTGCACCCGAAACTAGGAGCTCTGATACCAATCTGATGGGAGAAACACGGATAGATGCAGCAGAAATGACCCACCAATTATTCGATACAATAACAATGTGTTATGCACGACCCCAGATCTAATGCAGCACCTAAAAAAATCAACACTGCGATTTACGTGAAAACCTCCTCGATATGAGGAGTAAAAACTACGGGACCAAAGTCCAGGCAAAATCTCCACTATCAACAAATAATAGGTACAACAACAAGTTCTCTCTAGTATCTCACTAGAGGTAGCAACAATAACATCAAGAATACAACAATTCTCGGCAACAATATCAATAACAATAACAAGAGAAATCAATAAGAGAGTTGCGAAATCACTCTCCAAGACAACCTGAGAAGATAACCCAAAAGATATCCAAACAACAAACCCACCATTTGATATCAAGATCAACATGTCCTCTACAAGCTATCAAAGTTTCAGCCAATTGAACCATGTTTCACTATCCGATTATGAGCTTCATCAAAACTGTTCAATGTTGGAATTCAAAATCCCAAAAGTCAACCCAGTTTTGACCACGAAGTTTCTGAAAATCAGAACTCTGATCACGATTCTGACCGTTGGATATGAACTACTACCAGTGTAGAGTAAGCCTTCAAAGTATGGACTCGATCGGGCCACAAACGACCATCTGATCGAGGATTTAATCAAGACTGTTTAAAACTCTACCTCACTCATTACTGTTTTCTCTCTTCAAATCTCTCACTCTTGCTTTAGTAAATTATACGATGCTCTCCTACACCGTCTGCTCACTCCCTCTCTCTCTTTGTAAAGCAAAGGAAAGAAGAAGATAAAAATTAAATTCAAACAACTTGATAAACACACCAAACAAATAATCACTCAAAGATTTTGTTTTTGCAAATATGGAGGCTACATTTTTTTTTGAAACGATGTCATGTGCGCTCAGCGCATATTATTAATATCTAAAGTTAAAACGTCATACAGAAAACTTGGAGGGCATATCCCCTATTCAAAACCAGACATAGAATTAGCTGCCCTAGCTATCGTATGAGCAACCTTATTCCCTGGCCTCCTAATAAAAGCAGTAGAAATAAACTGGTGCTCGTTAAGAAGAGCTTTACAATCCTGAATAATCATTGAAAAAGTAAGAAGGAAAATTATATGTGGATGTCAAGAATTAAGTAATTATTTGACAATCCGTTTCCACACAGATGGGAGAAAAGGAAAGGCTTTTAATCCAACTTAGGGCTTCTTGAAAACATAATGCTTCGCCAATTTGAGGATCCATCCACCTCGGTAAAATCATTAACTTGCCCGCACAATTCAGCCCTTTACAATCTCGTATCACCATTCCTAATCCACAAAAGCCAGAAGATAAAAGTGTCACATCTACATTACATTTAAACTGGTTCGGTTGTGGAGCTTGCCATTTGGATGGAGGATGTTGTTGCTTTGTGGATGGACTGTTATTCCTGATTTTAGCAGCCTGCCATTCTATTAATGATGTTGTGGCTCTACGAATAAGAGGCTACATTAAATATGGAGGGTTGACTAACACTTTTCAGTGTAGAGGAACCAGTAACACGTTTCAGTTTTGAGTGGAAAAGAATAAGAGGTCGTGATTGAATTGTTACACAATGTAGACATGAAAGAATATGTAACCTAGTCGAAACAAAAAATTGCAGAGGAATAGCTATCTATGTTATTGGAATTTTCCAGTGGGAAAGTCAAGATGAGATGTAAATTTCTTGGAGGTCTATAATGACGTTCTTTTCTGAAGTCATGGCACCATTTTGCGACTCGAGTGGCTGGACAGGTGTGCGACAGATTGGACAGTTGGGATTATAATGGAGCCACGTACCAATACAATTACAATGATAGACATGCCTGCAACAAGGAAGCATCTTCACATTTTCCTCTGCCTCAAAGCTTGACAAGCATATAACACACTCGGGCTGGCCAATTTCTTTCTTAAAATTCAATTTGATGACTAAATATGATCTGATGCAAACTGCCCTAGATATCTTATCATCTGCAGGTCTGGTTGATCTTGCAAGAATGAGATCAAGACATCGAATGCATGTTATTGCTGCAAGAGTATACAGAGAAAACGCAATGACAACAATTCCGAATACAAAAACAGCATCAGGGATGATGAACATGGTTGCTCCCTGATACAAAAAATTGAAGAGGATTATCCCTTCTTGCTCTAAGTTCGGATAGTGGATGAGGTTTATATATTTGTAGTTATGAGATGTTTTTCGTTGAAAGCATCTCCAGCTGTTCCAACTAAAGTACACCAGCTAACATAACTGGTGCAGCATTTCACTTGTACTACTCTGCACTCTTTTTCCTTGCAGCCATTTTGGAACAGCTATAGAACCAAGAAAAGATACTATCAGTGGAAGAACCTCCTGATGCAAATTCTTGGACACACTCAGAGACAACAGAAGCCAAGTCAATAATCGAAGCATCATTTGACAGTTTTCCCTTATGGGAATTAGGCTGTTCTTTTACCACCAAAACTACCTTTTAAAACATGGATCAATACAAGTCAATGGCATTTTTCCATTTTTCATGTATCGATCAAAGCAGCCAGATTTTGGATTATGTGGCATTCGGCTGATAGATGCCTAATCTTGATTAGAGCACATGTAATCATGTTTCTTTAATGATTACATGTGTTTTCCCTTATGTTTTTCTTAGTTGTCTTCAATGGCATGGAAAGGAGATTTAAGGTTTTAAATTCCCAGTTCCTAACAACCTCACAAAGTCTTAAATCACGTTAAGGTTGGCACAATAACAGACAGCTTACATTACATTTATAATTTTTTTACCAAGTTTTTTCGTGGATGTGAACTAAAGGATAAAATGCTACTACAAACAAGTGCTATTGTCAAGTGTCAACTTACTGCTCGTTATGGGAGCATTGTGCGAAAACGACATTCAACTCTTTTGAGTTGGGACAAATTTTCATATTCAATTCAGTCTGATAGAGTTTGACCAATTCTTTCCGGGAACGACAACTTCATTAGGCATTAGACCACATATCTTTGGGACTTTTTTCGTGGCTGGACGGTTCAACATTAGTCTCTGCCAATTGTCAGTCGAAATCAAAATCAAGCCCGTAACATGATTAAGATTGTTGTTGTCGATTGGTAATGTTTTTGTAAATAGGAAATGTTGAACTGTCCCTATTCTATTGATTAATTGCTGATTTCTCCGAGGATTTTGACCTAGAGAATGGTACTGGTTCCATTTTCCTTGTCATCAGAAGCTTCTTGTTGCGTGTTTGGTCCTGAGAAGAAGCTTAAGGCTAAACATGGGAAAGTAAGTAAGCAGGTCTAGACTTGATACAATGTATCAAAATGGGTTTAAGCCCAGAAATTAGAGACATTTTGTTCAAGGAATCTGACACCATTACTGCAAGAGGTAATGCGAACAAAATTTTAGCACTTGCCAAGATGTTGGGTCCTGAGGACAAGCAAAGCAATCATATCTTTTTATGCTTGTTAATTCGTGGAGGAAACCTTTACTTGCACAGCTGTAACCTTAACACTCGAGAGGAATGCACTAATGCGAAAAAGAAAATGCCATTGTCCATACCGATGGCTCCCTCTACCAAAAATAGCATCTTTTTAATCTCTATATCCATTATGGTGATAAAATGGACAAAAATAGTTGTCAATAGAATAATCACATACAAGGTAATATTATAGGCTTGGGTTTTTTAAAACGTAGAATAAAACCAAAAAGTAGAAGCTAGTTGAATTGTTGCAAAGCGTTGATGTTCTGAAGCTTCCAACTTATTTTCCCAAAAACAAAACTGAATAGTGTCTGTGAAAGGGCCTTAGAAAAGAGGCATACATCAAACTTTCACTATAGTCATCAATTCATCTTCAGAAGCAGACACATGAGGAACCTTTTGACAAACATGGGAAAGAATAAAGTGGGTTGTTGAGATTGTAATTACCAACTAAGGAGTTCTAATTCTTAAAAGAACAAACATTGATTTACCATTTCTTTCCCGGACTTCGCATGTAAATTTCTCAACCTTTTATTCCAAAGATAAATGTCAAAACTGAGAACTACACTGAAGCTTGAGCCACGCATCCGCATCGATCATCAGGAAGAATTGTAATCTTAGCCTTAATTTCTAAATACCCATCTTACTCTATGCAAAAAACAAGTAGGAAATCTAAACGAACCCTCAGTTCCGGATCTAATCCTTTCTGACTGCTCTTTACGTTAACACTTCAAAATCCCACACCAGTCTCCTTCTGACAAGCTTTCTTCTGACCTGGAGAAATTGTTTGAAAGATCAGCATGAAGATCAACCACCCTTCTCATGTTATTGATAAGCTCTCCAATCATCCCCATGTTCCGCTACAGGTTATCAGGGAACTTGGATTCATGGCTCTGATTTATTTCATTAATCGGCAGCCTGTTTTGATCAAGAATGCCTTGAACTGTACAAATTTCTTTCAAAGGTCTGCAAAACCCTGCCATCCACTTGAGTTCCATCGCGCCTATGCCTGGAAGCAAACCTCCTTCCGTGTCAATCAATCAATCAATACATGCAAGAAGAGAACTTGAGTCACCGAACAAATATATGTGCTCGTATAGCAAGAAAAGGACCCCAAAAAAAAAAAAAAGTTAACTTTCCAAGAATCTAGGACAATACTATCAAAAACCATACACTTAAAAAGACCGCACCAATAATTGGTCACAGTTGATCTGATTACGCCCTAGCACTTGATGCTTTTCCTTTTTCCTTAAAGCCAAAGCATGATTACGCAAAGAACCAGAGAACAGAAGACCGACATGCACAGTTTCAGGATATAAAGAAAAAAAGGAAACTCCTTTTCACGAAAAGGAAACCTTCGTTTCCCAGTAACAGTCCCAAGCAAATGTTTATATTTGAATGAAGAACAATTGCAGCTTTGAAAAAAAGTAAGAAAGCTCCTAGTCAATGCTAAAGAAAATAGAAGAAAAGCTCTACCAGAAAAGATGTACAATTAAAGGATCAAAAACATTCAACTTAAAACATTGTGCAACTGAAAAGACCCAAAAGTTATAACAATAGTCTTCCTTCAAGCACGAATTTGTCCCACAAGATCCGTTAACCCCTTTGCACAACAATCTTACTTAACTCCATTAAGCAGGATTTAAACTTGTCCCGTGATTGTTGACCAACTTACTTGTTCTCGAATGCCTCATGACCCTCACAGTGTTTCAGTCTCATACCCTTGCAAGAAAAATACGAGAGAACCAAATATTCATGACAACAAAAAAACACAAGAAAGAGATATGACAAACGTCAACCTTTATTACTTCCTTCAAAGTATACAAAGGAATGCTCTCTCATATTTCTGAGTGTCTCGAACACTCACTTCCTTCTAAGGATCTCTTACTCTCTGAAAAGAGCAAGACTCAAATGAACTATTTATAGGCACCTCTAGATGACTAAGTTAGAATCCTAATAGAACTTTACTAGCTAAGATCACACTCTTATAATATCTTATCCTTATCATACTACATCACACTAACCAATAAAATGACATCCCCATCCAATTAAGACTTATCTAATAGGATTAAGCTACATCACAATAACAAGATAAAAGATTACATCTAGGAATGATCTATCCATATCCACGAAGATTTCCTCTATTTTCAAATGATCCTTCCACATGATTTTTATTATGTTCATCTATTGTGATCTTATCTGCCATATCATTCAAGATCTCTTCATCTTTATCCTTTGATGGTGAGTCATTCAATCTATTATCACACTGGTCTGATCTAATGCTTACCCATGCTAACTTCATTAGCTATGGTCAGTCCATTTGAGCGGCATCCACTAATTCGAAATTGAATTTGAAAGACGTATTTTAACCCAGACATTTTTGGGATGCCCCTAATATGTAACGCCCCCTTACCGCAGAGTACGCACCAGGACGCCCGGAGGTCATTCCGGCACATACCTGAGGATAAGGGTGCGCTACGATCGATCACTACATTCACTCTTATGGCATCATTTCAGTGATCACTTATAAAAACATCATAAGATAAATCACAATAGTTTTAAATCCAACGTTTCCTCATTTCATTTCTCAAATTGAAAGTATACA
>JAOTBA010000001.1:11460501-11474838 GCA_025629845.1 Erythroxylum squamatum | reverse complement strand
ATGGGATCCGGTGCATTAGGCCATGGAAAACGCGTCTGTAAGGGAGAGGTATCCGTACCCTTATAAGGCGTACTTCGTTTTCCTCTCCAACCGATGTGGGATCTCACACTCTCCACCCCCCTTAGGACCCAGCCCTCTTTGGGGTCCAACCTAGCTGGCACAATGGTTCGGGTACTGGCTCTGATACCACTTGTAACATCCCAGAACACCCGTTTACAAATATTGTCCGCTTTGTGCCTTGGCCCAGCCAAGCCCTCACGGTTTTGCTTTTCTCGAGGCCTTCCTAGGAGGTCACCTATCCTAGAACTACTCTCACCCAAGTACATTTAACCTCGGAGTTCTCCTGGGATCCGGTGCATTAAGCCATGAAAAACGCGTCTGTAAGGGAGAGGTATCCGTACCCTTATAAGGTGTACTTCGTTCCCCTCTCCAACCGATGCGGGATCTTACAAAAGATTTTCTAGTGATCGGAATTGTTTCGGCGACCATTTTGGTCACTTTTGTGAAAATTTTCTAAAAATTCTAAAAATTATACTAATCATTTTTTCTAAAGAACCATAGTGAGATTTGCAATGGTTTGCGAATTAAAAATCACAAAACATTTAGGCGAGAATAGGAGAAATTTCTGAATTTCATAAATGGACTTCTTAGGCAATTTGAATGATACCTAAATTGTTATTTGAGCCCAATAACTCTTAATTAGCACTGATTGAGATATTTTTCTTTCGATTTACTAGATATAGTAGGAGCGGGACCCATCGGAAGGTTTGGACGGACAAGTTCGGTTACCTGGTAAGTTCATGCCGGCTTACTA
This sequence comes from Erythroxylum squamatum, assembly GCA_025629845.1. NCBI lineage: Eukaryota > Viridiplantae > Streptophyta > Magnoliopsida > Malpighiales > Erythroxylaceae > Erythroxylum > Erythroxylum squamatum. The sequence goes on along the minus strand of JAOTBA010000001.1, from coordinate 11,474,024 downwards.
TTACCGTAGTTATACCAGCAAATAAATATTGTTCAATGCTAGTATAGATGATAGCATGTAGCAATGCATAACCATATTCATATGCATGTGTATCTATATATATATATCGATCGATACTTATAAATTTATATAGCGAACGCGTATATACAATAACACGTACCCGCTTTAGTATAAGCCTTTCTATGAAATTAACTGAGTGGATACGTTGGGTTGGGTATTGTATACATGCATTGGTCATGGCATAACTGAATGTTTACTTGAAAAATTGCATGCTTAATAATTTGATATGTATTGTTATGTTTGATTGTGGGGAAGAAAAGATCTGTAGGACGTGCCACCTAATGGGTATACATTAGGACCAAATGCGCACTGGTTATGACTATGAGAGTTGTTTTGTTTATGATATTGAGATATGCTATAGGTCGATCCTGGTTGATGTTTGGCTCTCGATCGGACCCTTATTTATGATGCTTATGACTTTGGATGCTTTGAGCGAGGGCTGGTTTGTTGGTGATGCTTGGCTCCCTACAATCCCTTTGGATTAAAAGAGCCTTACGGCTATATGAGTATAGGAGCATGGCTGGGCTGTTGGTGATATATAGCTCCCCGCTGCTATTCGAGGTTTAGAGTTGTGAGGGCTTACCCTTGGAGATTAGGATCCTACAGATATTTTTCCCCACAATTTATTCGTGTTATTGATGTGATTAGATGTATAACATGATGTGTATATATTTTGATATTCATGCATGACTGTACGTATAGCAATAGGTATTGTAGGATGGTGTGAGCTTATTCAACAAGATCTGACTCCCCTCACTTTATTATTTTTAGGTCAGCTACCACTGACTTCGCAGTAGTGACTCCTGTGACATGTCCGCTACGGCCTATTTACGTTTTTGTATGTTCTTTCTTTATTTTCATTTATCTTGTATTGTAGCGTCCGCAATGATAGGATTTCATAAGTTGTAAAAACTTCTTTCTGACACGCACTATTGTTATTGTGTTGTATGGACTTACTGCGTTCTTGAGATTTGAATTTATTTTGTCGCTAGCGGTAGGCTTACGTGTGATTAGAGATTTCGAACCTCAGGTCCCACGTGTCAGTCACTTACCCGTTTTGGGTCATGACAACCATTCTGGGTTTCAAATGGGAGTTTTTGCTCTTGTTGCTTAGTTGGTGAAGATCACTTGGCTATAAATTATTTCTTCTTTTTCTTTTTTTTACCACCTTTCTTTTGGAGATTAAATATAATCCCAGATGGCTGTTTAATATAGGTTAAACCTATTTTAGAGCAATCAATTAGAAAATCTTGGAGGAAAGAAATTTGTTGGTATAAATACTTGAGTCTTATTCAAATGGGTGTTAGGATTCTTACCGGAGATATGATCTGGATTCATTGTATCACCTCTATGTTATGAGGTTGTAAAGGTTAATGGTTGATTATCTTGTGGCTTATTGAAACTCTTAAGACAAGGGACCAAGTTAATGGCATGGCTTTCCTTTTTTTTTTTTTTTCTTGTTTAGGACATTATACTTTTATAAGATGGTATAAGTTAGATTCATTTGTTGATGACCAAGAGTCTAAGGGAGTTAATCTTTGTGCTTCAATACCAAGCTTTTCCCAAATGCACTATAGATTTTCTTTTTACTTAGCATTATTAGAGATACATTTTATCCTTATTTTTCTAATTTACTTTTTCCCGAAATTGGAATCTTTCTTTGGTATTGCATTGTGGTCTATTTGAGTGCTGATCACATTTGTACATTGTCTATTATGCATTGTAGATAACTAGAAATGATAAATTTGTTAAGGTTATTAACTTCTTGCAATGGCAACTTCACAAGGAGATAGTGGTAACATATCTATGATTTTGGTTTCTATCCTATTCTATAGTCTAGAACTTTTGTAACCCTGATGAACTGATAATTGATCTATTTTTTATGCAAGTGTTGATGCTCTGATTTTGGTTTAACAAATTATTTAATTATTTATTTTTAAATATAAGATTGATTTAGAGGAAAAAATTTCTTGTCTTTATAAACTTTACATCACCAGCTATATCACTTATGTTGTTGAGAAATACTTCTTATGCATAAAAGTAAATTCTCTATATTTTTGGTGGTATTCACCATTTCTATGTTTTTCACTCATATAATGTTGCGAATTACTTATTTCCACCACTGATGAAGAATATGCACTTCAGACAAAGAAGTTTAAGAATGAGTCAGATTCATAATTTGTCAAATTATGGTTTATTTTCATGTTTCCCCATTCAGGAGAAAGGGTCCCTTTGAGTATTCATAAACTGTTTCCATAGTCTTCCTGAATCTTGAATCAGAGTTTAGACTGGATTAAGTTAGTTTTCAATTACTAAGTTGCTCTAACATCTATAAATGCTAAGATGCATTTGACTTTATTATACATTAGTCCGACATCTTGGATTTGATGTTATTTTTCTAACTTTGCATAATTTTATTATTGATGGTAAATTGCTAGTAAACTATGCTTGTTCTATAACATGGGGTTAACATTTTCTAATGGATAGTGCCAATTGAGTAACAATTTAGATAGTGAATGCTTTCATTTGTGATTAGTTTTAGCATTTCATGTGATTTATTTGTCATAAATGGTACCAATGCAACTACTTCATCTAAGTTCTTGTCATGTTCTTTTCTTCCTTCACATGCCTTTCTAACTTCTATGAGTGTTGCTTATATGAAGTTGTTTCTTGCCATCCAGTGCTCTTTTATTTCTTAATGGATATAGAGATTATGGTTGTGGAGATGTCAATTGAAAGCAAAAAATTTACTTGCAATTTATAAGTTTAGGATCCATCCATTCTTCTCCTTTTCTTACTCAAGTAGCCTACTCAGTTTCTGCAGTGAACTTGAGGTACCAGGTTTCTGGATTCCATCTCGTGGAATTTACTTTAAAATTGTTTGATTAGACAACAATAGTGTTAGAGTAGTGCTCTAAAGGCAATCACCTTTAGCACTTTTTTATTTTTTTATTTTTATTTTTTCACCTTTAGCACTTTGTACAAACTTTATTTTGATTAATAAAGCAAAAGGTAAATTTTCATTAATTTGATGTTCGTTTATTTATGAATTGATGTTGGTCTTAAATCGAATTAATGAAGTCCATGATACAAAATATAGCATGAAGGAAATCATGATGAGATCATGATAATGAGATTCCTATCATGTACAATTATGTTAGTATCTAAATTATCCCTAGTCATAGGATTAATAAGACAAGACATTATTATTTCGGATAAACTAGCACATGTTATACTCTTTGATTTGATCAAGCAGTGGATCTAACAAACTGTAAGCATGAGATGTTTATAGTTAACATGTGGATGCTTATTAAGAGTTGTAAGTACATCGAATGACCCACTATGAGATTATCATATGGATGATCTATCAAATGTCATTGATTAATCTCATTATATCAATGGTGCGAATATCCTTAGACTTGAGGTACTCAAAGATATCTTAGATACTGATCCTATGCTTTGACACCATTCCTTGTTGCCTCAAGACGAGATCACTCATAGGGTGGTGATTAGATATAGCTATTGGCATTCGAAGGTATTTGGGTAGCCAATAAAGGATTCACCACTCTTGATAGAAGGAGATGATACCCACAGCCTCTTGTCGGGGTCATTACTCAGGAGTCTCTGGCTAGAGTAGTTATGTGTCATGTAAAGGTTCTTCAATGATACATAGAGTAATGAGATCCCAGGACAAAAACTAACATTACTTGGACTAGATATGACGTAGTCAGTCTAGTGGGAGTTGACACATAGCCCATACTCCAAACCAAGTGGGGTATAAAATGGTGAAATGACAAATTGCATGGTAATTATCTAAGGAAAGGTTCGTAAGTCGGATAATTAACTATCAAAGAGTTCGTGTGTTAATCCACTTATATTCCGATAAATTGGCATCATGAAACTCTTCATGATTTGATTGAATTAATAGTTAATTCAAATGGCATGAAACCATCCATGATTTGCTCGGATCAAGAGTTAATTCAAGTACCCAAAATAACCGGGAACCTCGTGATCGAAGACTCGACAGATGTACATAAGTGAGTTCTTCACTTATGTACAAAAGAGCTAACCAGTCACAAACACACTCAAGTGAGAGAGTAAGTGTCTATAAAAGTTCTAGAGTAAGAGAGAAGTGTCTTGTGCCTTGTTCATGCAATTTATGCAATTGTTGCATGCAACATAGTCTTGATCTTTCTCTCTAAAAGAGTATCTACTTGAACGCATCTAGTTTGGTGCTCTAACTACCCTTACATATTATTTCTTCTTCATCTTTGCATGTTCTTGAGTGATCAAGGAAGAGTTTGGTGTTTGCAACAACCCAAACAAGGAGAAGAATCAAGAAAGGAGGAGAATCAAAACGTACATGTACTATTATACCATGTTCATATAATTTGTTTATGCATGCACTTGAGATTCTGGCTTTTTGGGAGGTCATGGGGTCAGAATTTAGATTCCGACAATTGTGCTGCTTTATCGTGCATATGATGCATGAATCCATATCTCCCCCTACAAATAGCACTCGTAACATGTTCAAGTAAATGATGTATTACTGAAAAATATTCAGAAAAATATATTATCAACTTATAGGTACAAAATTGATTCTATGACTATCTTAAAGACTTTTACTACAATGCTTAATGGTCATCTTCTTCCGTTTTGGACTCTAGTTTATCAAGCTTTGTCTTCTACTAGCAATTTTAGTTCAATGCATTATAAATTGTAAAATGATTATCATTTACATGTTTTCTAACATTGATTATTACATAGGATTATGCTAAATCAACTAAAATTTACTTATGATAATTGATTTTTTTCAATCTAAACAACTCCAGATGTGTGAAACCTCCTTCCGTGTCTTAAATACATTTATTTATAATTTAACACAAAATTGATTCTCAACAGATGCCATTGGAATATGATTTTTTTTTTGGCAAAGCAAAACACTGCCCAGTATGAGCAATTTAGTGACTAACAATTTATGCTTTTGGAGCTTAATATTGTTGTTCTTATCCATATGAAATGTCCTATAGTTTGAATAGGAGGATAATTAAGCTTATGGGACTGCCAGAGATTGTGTACCAACATGTCTATCTTGGCTAGTTTGATAGTTGGTGAATTCGTTGAGATCCAATTTAAATTTTGTTTGACTGTGATTTTTATTCTTTGTACAATACAAGAGAGTTAAGGAATAAATGAAAGTATTGATAGCGAAATTAGTAAACTGGAAGTGGTAAACGTTACATGCCAAGACAAATTGAGGTAGGGATTTCACTGACAAGGTGAAGAGGAAATGCACATTGTACTAGTCTTCTAATCAATTGACTTTCAATATAACAATGTACGATTGTTCTTTGTCATGATCTATAGGAGAATGTACGATTGTTTTTGTTTCAATAACATCTTAACTCCTTAATTATCATCAAGTAATCAACAATCTGAAGAAAACGTTGCATAACTATGTTGTCAGGGTCTCAAGGATTATATAAAGGGCTCGATATTCTTCCTGCATACACCATTTCCATCAGTTAGCTGATCATATCCACATATGAAATTTAAGATGCACGTGCTTAATTTGTTCCTTATCTTTCTAATTCCATGTGCTAATGTGCCAATATATCTGAAAGTTCTTCGGGGACAATCCTATATCTACTGTCTGAGTTGGTTTTTTTTCAGTCTCTAGTTAAGGGCTGCCAATTCCCTTGACTCTGCATCCTGTGGATAGAAGTAGTATTGGCAAAATAAACAAATAATAAAAGGGCACAAAAAGAATATTTAAATTGAGGATTTTTGTCCTCTTTATTCCCTAGTTCATGTATATATAACACAGGTTACTGCATAAAACATGAGACTAGGAAAAGGAAGATTATGGCTTAGCTAGGCTAGGCTAAATGGCTATCTCCTCTAACATAACCCAAACTCACTCACCCAGAAAGGATCTTCATTGGAGAAATCAAAGAGATCGTCTATATTAAAGCCGATATTCATGACGTCTTCAGTTCCAATCTTAGATGGGTTGATGTTATCTTCCCTCTTCTCCACATGGACCTTCTCTGCTGTCGTCTTTTCCGCTTCCGAGTGTTCTCTGTCCGAAGCTCCACTTTGCTCCTTTGCTTGTTTTATTTTCTTGCTCAAATGAGAATTCCAATAGTTCTTGATCTCGTTGTCTGTTCTTCCTGGTAATCTTCCAGCGATCAACGACCACCTATAATATGAAAATAAAAGACCCAACAGGATTCATACGGTTGGACAGCGGACACAACACTCAAGTGGCTGAACAAAACTAACAGGACTATGAGCTTATGTATGAATGTACCCAGTTGGATGATCAAATTACCGGTTCCCTAGTAGTTTATGAAGCCTTAGTATCAAGTCCTCTTCTTGGTCTGAGATATTGCCCCTCTTGATATTAGGCCGCAAATAATTTAACCATCTTAGCCTGCAACTCTTACCACATCTGTTAAGACCTGCAAGGCCGCTCAACACATTCAAAGTTTACTTCAATCAAAAAGAGCTGATTTCTACTTCCATCCGATACCACAGAATACGTATGATCTTAAACTAAGTACCTGCTTTTGCTGCAACAGTTCTCCACCTTTTTGCACCCTGAACAGCAATTACCTCAGCCAATTTTCTATCTTCTTCTGTTGTCCATGCTCCTTTGTTGATTTTCTTCTTGGTGGGCGTGGCTTTCATTGGCTTACCTTCTCTGTTCACCACCTCACGTGTCATTGCAGCAATCACTCTTCTTTTTGGTATAACCGTATGTCGGGCTCTAGAGATATTATTTCTTTAGTTAGTTTTATGCAGCTGCACTACTGGTATAGACTACTGTGGCATCAAACCTTCGTGGTGGGAGAGAAAGAACTCAACTACCGCTTATATATTATGTGACAGAGGGACTAAAAAAAAAGGTCCAACTCAGCACATAAAGATAGTGATCATGGAGTTCATGATTGAGCAATTGAGAGTCTCATAAAGTTTACAATCCATCTCAATTTTTTGATCCAAGTGCGCTTGTACCTACTTTTGGACAAAAGGAGAAGAGCAAGGTATATGGTAAAAGTTGCCAAAACTGAGGGAAACAAATAGCAATAATGTTGGAAGTGTAGTTCATATTGAAGGCGCTTATGTAATTTGTGATAATGGCTATAACATGGATGAATTCAATTCTCTCAAAACATTTGGCTTTGGTTTCTTGCATGTTCAAAATATTATAATTTAAGCATGCAGTTTTGGTCCAAAAGGTTTGGTGACAAAAAGGTATTGCCTATAGAATGAGACAAGACATAATTGTATTGAATAACAGCTCAATTTGTCTATAAAAGGGGTGCTTTTCAGTGCCATGAAAAAGAAGAATAATTTTAGTTGATTGAATACTTTCTTTCCCATGTATTGAATCCCAAGACAAGATTCCCTTCTGCTTTCTTTTTGTTTGAACCCTTTTTTTTATTTTTTTATAGAATCTTATCAACTTTACTTCTCATAATTTTGTTTCACATCAAAACCCAATGAATACTTGATTTCCAAAATTTTATGCTTCTTGTAGTCTCCACCAGTCCTTACGCTTAATATGTACTATTCAGTAGTAATTAATGTATTTAAATGCTTACTGAAATTACTCAATCATTGAAACAGAAACATCAACAATTAAGTGACTAAACATTTTAGACCTTATTTTCAGTAATTATATAAATATTGCAAGATATGCGAATATTGATTTGATTCTTTCAGCAAGTTGTAAATGGTTGTACGGGACAAATTTGATTGTGACTACCTTTTCTTCTTGTTCCTGTTCTTCCTTCTTCTTTTTTTTCCTTTTTGCAAGCCACTGATCATGCAAATCGAAAGTTGTGACAACTCCATAGTTCAGAAAGAATATGTTTTAAATAGCTGAATAAACCATGTGTTTTGAGTGTAACGGAAACAAGAAAGAGAGAGATAATTAGGTTAATTTCACTTTCTGGTTTAATTAAGGATTAGGTGAAAGTGAGCTACATCTCATCGGGGAATAGTAACGTGGACAAAGAGAACGCATTCAGAGGCATGTGGTCTGTTTCTTACGGGCAGCTTATGATTTGGAATGGTATATATGTTGTCATGGAATATGGTATATCTTCTGCTTTGATGTTGATAATCTCTACGTATCCAATCTGGTCCTTTTAATCAAAGTACTGAAAATTTCTTATGTATCAACTTTATGATCTACATCGATTGAGTGAGGAAGGCATGTATAAGATGAGATTATGGCACTGCATTCTAGAGCTCATAGTATATAATTATTTGAGTGTTTCAACTAAATGACATATCTTCTTTGGCTGAAGGAAATATATACACAAGATTTTATGGTACGATTATATTGTCTAAATATATATGTACAAGTAAGCTGCATTTTATTTTGTTTAATTCATTTATTGCTACGGTCTAAGAATTTGGCTTTTCCTACTGATTAAGACATGGATTTTTTCTAAGATAATATTCTCCCTGTCAATGAAGCTAAGTGGAATCTAATTTGAACTCAAAACCTATAGTTATTTCTCTTTTGAATATTCTTTGTGCAACCATTAATGACCCTGCATGTTATTCAAAGTTTCCACCTACTATATGTTAATATTATTGTATTTTATTGTGTTTGTACTTATGCGGTCCATATTGTTATTTATTTTTTGAAATTTATATTCATTTTTGTTATTAATAATCAAACTTACATATGATCTGAGAACTTTAACTTTTGAATTTTTTCACGTGTCAATCGCGTGCTCGTGACATAATTAGTCTATGGAATCCTTAATTAGTATTAGTAGATTTAATGAACTATAAATTGGTCACAAGTACAAAGAAATGAGATTTTGGAATCAGGGCATGGTAGTGCAAGATATCGACCCCGTATTACTACAAATAGGATCTATAAATGGAGTATTAAGGTCCAATATCTAATCTATTTTTCTCTATTTGGTTAATCATAACGTAATAGATGTAGTCATGATTCTCATGAATACCACTTATTTTTATTTGAGTTTTGATCCCTCGTAAAGGACAACGAATAAGATCTATTATCCCTGCTAAAAAATTAATTGTGATGAATAAAAAAGGGGTATTATATTGGAGATGAGGACTAGTAGAATTGCCAAATTGCAAATTTCATAAGCAGTTAGATTAGTCTAACTTTATTTAGGATAGATATTGACCTACTAAATTCAATTGCAAGATTCTCCAGGGCTGTCATGGTTATCTATAGGGAGCCTGTTTGACGTTGAAAGCGCGAGAAAAGAAAACAAGGAAAGGTGACGTAGAAGAGGATGGAGTGCTTTAGAGTATGGAGACGAAGAGGAGTGATCATAAAGACTAGCTTCTACTTTTTGGGAGGCAAGAATGTTGAATGCTTAACATGTGAAAGCCTAATTTAAGGTTTTTTTATTCATCATAATTAAGGTATGGTTACGACTTTGATATGGTCATTTAAAGGCTCAATTTTGAGTTTTTCCTTGGATTTGCCTACCGGGTCCTTTTTTTTTAATTGAATAACTATTTACTACAAAAAAAACGTTGTTTGGAAATATTCTGTCCGAAATATTAATTAGTGACGGAAATAACTGACGGACAAAGAAGTCATTAAAATGACCATAGGTAAATTTACCGACGCATTTATTATAGGTCCGTCGGTAAATTTACCGACAGTTGCCTGTAATCGTCGGTAAATTTACCGACAGATTTGCAGTAAACCGTTGGTAAAATTACCTACAGACATAAGTATTCCATCGTAATATTTACCAATGGTAATATAATACCGTCGGTGATATTTCGACGGTTATGGTTGACCGTCAGTAAACCGTAGTTCAGGAAATCATGACGGTTTGCAATATTACCGACGGAATGAAGAGTAACCGTCGGTAAACATGGATTTTACCGACAGTTTATGTTTTCCGTCGGTAAATATAATGGATTTTACCGATGAATTTTTGATTTTCCGTTGGCAAAGTAAATTAAAAAATTTTAAAAAAATTCCTACATTAAATTTTATTTCATGATCTTATGATTAATGCATAATCTCAACAGTCATAAATTATCTGTGCATAATCTTTTGATTTATTTATATATTTAATTTGTTTAAACAGAAAGTTGATTGATGATATAAAGTTAAAATTATCTTGATTAATAATGAAAACATTATAGCGTACATAATAAGTCTTTATAATTTAAAGCAAATGACTACAACAATCCTAATGTTTTGGTGACCGCAGGTGCTCTGAGGTGCTACTACCCCTTGCCTTTAACTCATCCACCTCATGTCTCAACTGAGCTATGTAGTCCATCAATGTGTCCACTGTGGTCTGAAGCCGATTGACTTGATCGGTTTGCGACCGTCTACTAGATGCTGCTGTACTTGACATGGAGGATTGTGAATAACATGTGTTCACAAATAAACCTAGCCCGAATAGCGTGTGTCCGCTTCCAAGGTACTAATTTATGTTTCGTTGAACACTTTCTAGGTTTGAACCTAGATTGACCATAAAATTTGCATTCTTGTAATTCCACATCATCTCCCCAATACAATATACATCCCAATTTGCAACAACCAATCTTTTTAACCAGCAAACCAACACCCCTAATAAGTTTCTTCATATTGTAAAACTATCAACCACTGTATGATCAGAAAGCAATGATTGATTATACCATTCAAGAATTTTATCAAAACTACGGTCCGATATATGCCGTTCAGACTTTATCTTCAATATTCGAGCAATTGAAGACAATTAGGTCATTGTCTCACAATTTGTCCATAATTCTTGGTCATTGTCTATACATCCAACATCTATCAACATTACTCATTTCTACAAAATTGTTAATTTAAAACAGTGATTCCATAGTTAGTATCATTCATGCTCGCCAAAGATGACAAAACATCTAAGATAACACTTGTGAATGAAGAGAACAATTTCTCATTGTGACTCCTAGGCTCCTGGTATTTTTCACCGAAAAGCCTAACGGGAACTCTATCACGAGTTATAGGTTAAGGATTATGGGTTGAGATCTAAAATATTGTAAAACTAAAGATCGAACATATATGTTTGTAATCATATATGTTAGAAGAGAATTAATGTTAGAAGTTTGATATTTAACCTATATTAAATATGTACTAGTGCCAAATATAATAAGTATTCATAAAAATATGAATATGTATTTTAATAATATTTTTTAACATATACAAATTTAAAAAAGATGCGTGTAAAAATTCGCACATGAAAAGTAAAGAGAAACTAATCATTTCAGAGAGCATCAATGAAATAACAAATTGACATTATTAAGATAATTGGAACTATAATATAATTCAAACTCATCCTATATGAATTCATTGATAAACTGAAGTTCATATCACAAACAAGTTTCAGTTGGTGCAGGCCATTTAAATTAAAAATGCAGGAAGTTTAAATGGGAAGTTTAAATTGCAAACAAATACCCAAATTAAACCAAGTTCACAAAAACATAGTAAATAACAAAATCACTTACCTCAACCGACACACAGAAGGATCTTCCTGAAGTACGTGAAGGAAGATGATGACAGAGCTAGAATGAAAAATATACAAAAGTGATACAAATTCGATTAAAATGTCTGGAAATTCATTGTTGACATTGTAAAAAATAAAAGGAGATGAATGTCATTTGAATACCTGCTAAAGTAGTAAATTATTAATCTCCTTCGAAATAGAAATACTACCAATAAATTAGTTCCTACAACCAAGAACAAAATTGTTCATAGTTTAGAAAGTGGGATATATTAAAGCAATCATATTAAACGAAATTCATACACATCAATGGTGAGCAATATTGATTTAAAGGTGGTAGATATTAAAGAATTGACTAATTGAAACATAAAGGATATCTTTATCATTGAAAGTCTAGAGAAGGATAGATGAATGAGTGCTATAATGAAGGACATCAACTATGCTTCTCTTCACTCAAAAAGTCTACATAATATAGCGGTAAGATTTATGATTTATGCTTTATGAAATAAGCTTTAGTATAGAAAGATTTATAAACAATCTCAGGTACCTCTCACCAAGGCCATTTCTCTAATTATAGAAAGATTTATAAGTTATATATCGTTGAGGTCACTGCTTGTATTCTTGAAGACTATTTGATTTCTTTTCCTCCATAGTTATACAATACGCACCCTATATCCATTTAGAGAAACTTAGCATCATCTTTGCATGAGTTATGTAGCCTTATGATCTATAAGATGATATTTTACCATTCATTCCTACATATAAGAAAAGTTAGGTACCTCTCATTAAGGCCGTTTATCTAATTATAGAAAGATTTATAAGTTGTATATCCTTGAGGTCACTGCTTGTATTCTTGAAGACTATTTGATTTCTTTTCCTCCATATGTATACAATACGCACCCTATATCAATTTGGAGAAACTTAGTATCATCTTTCTATAAGTTATATACCCTTAGGAACTATAAGATATTTGTCAGTCCTAGAACATGTAGTTCGACACCTATCAAAAATATCCTGCCATAAAATCTTAGCAAAGAAGTTGTTGATGAATAAATGGTTGATGGATTCAAAAACAAGTCATGCATAGCTTACAGTTGGGATTATAGTAAACCATATGAGATCCTCTAACTTTATTAAGAGCAAAAAGTCTTTCCTTTACTTCTAGCTAAAAAATAAAGGAAACTTTAAGAATCATCAGTTATTTCTAAACCAAATTGTACTAAGAAGGTCTAGGAGCAATATGTCTAAGAATTTTCCTATAAGATTCAACGGTGAACTACTTTGAGGAGTGTCCTAGTCAAATAGCTTTGTCCTACCTAGAGGGTCAAGATAATAAGGAGGGAAGTAGCCTTACAAGATGCTATAATTTATTGGAGTAGTTCCATTCATCATTTTCAATTAATATGCTCTCTGTAGAATTATTATAGTAGAAGAATCTTAAGGAGTAATTGTTTAAAAGTAGGTGGAGAGGGCCAAAGGGGCTTCAATTATCATTCTAAAGTGAAATGGTAAGTATATTGCCTACAATCATCTACATATCAAATTAGATCAAAATCTATCAATTTTAATATCTAATCTACGGTCCAAGAAGAATCAAATCTAGCTTTGATAGACCAGATATTATGGTCTAGTAAGTAAAATCCATGAACTCATTTAACCTATAAAGAGTCCTTCTCATTAACTATTCTCTATAATCTCTTAAGTAAAAGGGACCTATTCACTTGCTGTATCGATATGATCCCTATGCCTCCCTCGTCTATTGGTAAACAAATCCTCTCTTAACAGACCTTGATATCAGGTTTAATTTTGATGTCTCCAAGCTATATGAAGTTTCCCACAATCTTCTCAATTTCCTTACTTGGTTTCTTTAGGAGTATAAGGTGTAAGGACTAGTAGATGGATAGATTGTTCGTTACATATTCAATTAATTGAACTCTTTTAGGAAATAACAAACTTCTGTTT
>JAOTBA010000001.1:11408585-11429208 GCA_025629845.1 Erythroxylum squamatum | reverse complement strand
ACAGTCGGGCTCCGGGGCCGGGGTCCAACATCTGTGGTATCAGAACAAGAGAAGTTTATAAGAAATCTTGTAATAGTCAGAAGGTCATGAAACGAATAATCGGGTTCCGGAAACGGGATCCGACAAGAGCATAACAGTATTGCTGAACGAAAAAATCAAACTATTGCAGAGATGGCTAGAAGCATGTTACGAGCAAGGGGACTTTCAAACCAATTTTGGGCTGAAGTCATGGCAACATCTGTCTATTTGTTGAATCTCCCACCAACAAGGGTTCTCATGAATCGAACTTCATACGAAGCTTGGCTTGAAAGGAAACCATCTGTAATTCATCTACGAGTTTTTGGATGTGTTGCTTATGCTTTGGTAAATTCTCAAGTTCGTCAAAGCTTTATGAAAAGTCTAAAAAATGCATTTTTATTGATTATTGTACTCAATCCAAAGCATATAGATTGTATAACCCTCTTAGTTGCAAGACCTTAATAAGTAGGGACGTAATATTTGATGAAAATGCAAGGTGGAATTTCAATGAAGAGTAGGTGCAAAAAGAGATTCCTATTAGAATTTCTTTAGATGAAAGACAAGAGCCAACTCCTGCAAGTTCACCTGCTGGAAACTCTTCTTCAACTCCAACAAATTCGCTAATTGGAAACTCTTCTCCTGAAGAGTCTTCAGATGAGATAACATCAAGGAAGTTTTGATCTTTAGCTAACATATATGCATCTTGTCAGTTTGCTCTCACCATTTTAGACCCTATACACTACAAAGAAGTAGTTGAAAAAGAAGAGTGGCAAAAAGCAATGGTGGAAGAAATGAAAGATATCGAGAAGAATGAAACATGGGAGATGGTTGACTTATCGGAAGGCAAAAATGCAATTAGATTGAAGTGGGTGTTCAAGACAAAATTTACTGCAGATGGAAGCATACAGAAGCACAAAGCTCATCTTGTGGTGAAAGGGTATACGTAACAACAAGGAGTTGATTTAAAAAAAAACTTTTTCTCTAGTAGCTCGCCTTGAAACTGTGAGAACTGTTCTAGCGGTAGCAGCACAACTACAGTGGCATGTTTATCAATTTGATGTCAAGTCAGCATTCCTCAATGGAGATTTATAAGAAGAGGTTTATGTATCACAATGTGAGGGCTTCATAAAGAAGGGTGACGAAGCAAAGGTGTACAAGCTAAAAAAAAACATTATATGGATTAAAACAGGCTCCTCGAGCGTGATATAGCAGGATTGATGGGTACTTTCAGAGAAGATGATACATGAGAAGTGAGAATGAACCCACCTTGTATGTGAAGAAAGAAGGTAAAATTGATCTCATCATTGTTTGCCTTTATGTTGATGATATCATTTACACTAGTTCTTCTACCTCTCTTGTGGCTGAATTAAATTTGAAATGATGAATAAATTTAAGATGTTGGAAATGGGTTTATTGCACTTTTTTCTTGGCCTTGAAGTCCATCAAGGTACAGATGGAATATTTATTTCACAAAAGAAATATGCTAAAGATCTTCTTGGCAAATTTGGTATGCTAAATTGCAAGCCTGCAGCTACACCCATGAACATTAATGAGAAATTACAGAATGATGATGGAGCGGAAATAGCAGTTGCTGGAAGGTTCAGAAGTTTGGTTAGAGGACTGATTTATCTAACTTACACTCGACTCGACATTGCATATCCTGTTGGTATTATTTCACGATTTATACGGAACCCTCGAAGGTTCACTATGGAGCTGCAAAGCGAGTTTTGCGTTACATTGCTGGAATTATGGAGTATGGAATTTGGTACTCTAAAGCTTCCAATTTCATATTATGTGGGTTCACAGATAGCAATTGGGCAGGATAGTTAGATGATAAACGAAGTATTTTAGCAAATGTTTTCACGCTGGGATCAGGAGTGATCACTTGGAGTTCAAAGAAGCAATCAACGGTGGTGTTGTCAACCTCTGAAGCCAAATATGTTGCAGCAACTTTAGTAACTTGTTAAGCCATTTGGTTAAGGAGAATGTTAGGTTATCTTCAACAAAAGCAAGGAGCAACGGAGATATTTTGTGACAATAAAGCAACTATCTCCATGACAAAGAATCCAACATTTCATAGCAGAACAAAACACATTGAACTTCGTCACCATTACATTCGTGACCTCGTTGCAAAGGAGAAAATAGCCTTGAAGTATTGTAACATCAATGAGCATCTGGCAGACATACTTACGAAGGCCTTATCAAAAGAAAAGTTCTGCTACCTTAGAGAATTACTTGGCATCTGCAACTTTAAATCAATGGGGAGTGTTGAGATGTGATTCAAAGATTGACCAAGTCTTTTAGGATATAGGTTGAAGATAATGAGCTTGTTTTGGTCAATAGCTTAGTGGTTCTGTTGCTAATAATACTCTAGTAGAGTAGTGGTTTCCGATTTTGCTGTGTTTCTGTTTTTATGTAAGCCTATATATATAGGCACATCACAATCATTTTAAATTATCAAGTCCATAAAAGCCAATAATACATCTACAAATTTTATTTCTCTCTCTCTCTCTTTTCAACAAAATCCACACAAAAGAGTAGTGCCTGCAATTGTTGTGCATCTGTGAACCCTCCACAAATGGAACCTAGAGAGCCGCATTAACTATGCCAGGACTTTGGAAGTTATATGTTACTACAAGGGCCGTGAAACTTGGACGTTCCTGGATTCCTAAGAAAAATACACCTCACCTGCAGATCGCATCCCCATCAATACACGTCTGCTCTTAGGTAACGTAATACCCTGTTTAATGGATTAATAAATGACGTAGTAGGCATCTGCTCTTAGGTCGCGTAATGCCTTGTTTAATGCGTAAGTGCTACAATGCATAGTTTAACTAAATGAAAAACAACGGTAGACTAAGGGATCTTAAAATCACACGCAACTCGCAACATTGTATACCAAATTTCAGGTCATATGATAGAAACTGACGAGTATACCACGGACATAGAAGGAACTATACAGGGGTTGGTAAAAGGCCGCTGTATATTCTTTCCTATCAAAGTAAACCATGCTATGCTATGAAATGTTGCTTTCTAATTCCAAGTTATATCATGCGAGTAATTCCGAGGGTTTAGTTCTTGTTCACATAAACAACGAAAAGAAAATTGCTTAGAAAAGATCTTGACATGAAAAAAATGCTCTTACACTTTAAATCAGTCGATTGCACAAAGAACTGTATCTTCACCCAAGAGATTTACAAGAGCAACTTAGTTAGCTTCTTTCTTCTTCCTGTCAGCTGGTAAGGTAAAAGTCACACTTGATGCCAAGGACCTTGACTCTATCCAGGAATTAACGCGTACATCTTCATCTTCAACCATTAAAATGCTTCTAAGCCAGAATTTTAAACATAGAAAGTGCTTTATGTCACCTTCTTAAGTTAGAACTCCTTTTCAAGCAAAAGTCCATTATTGTGTTTTTAGCATCTGGATAACTAAGACTTGAATATCCTTATAGAACTATGGATAGCCTGCCAACATATACGAAATTTGGGTAATGGCTCACTCTCAACTGCTATGACACAGATTTGGCAACCAACTAGATGCCCACATGGAATGACCCCGGACTGTCGTCCATTTTAAATTTTAATAATTTATTTTCCATTTTAAACTAAAGAAGAACGAAGATGGCAGCTTATTAATCTATTAAATTATATATAGACTATAGAGAGAGAGAGAGAGTAAAAATTTCCCTTAAAGTGACAAAAAAAATAGTCCCAAGAGCTAATTAGTTTAATGTACTGTTCCTTTGACAGAAGTAAGGATTATTAATTAAGCAGTGAATTGACTGATATACTGGTCCTTTGACAGAAGTAAGGATTATTAATTAAGCAGTGAATTGACTGATATGGTGATAACATAAATCCAAGAGCATAGTGTGGCACTTCAGGATTTCCCCAGAACAAATGAAGTTATCAATTTGTTGACAACTTGGGGGGACTCTATGTTTGCTGCATGGCCTGTGTCCTTGACTATCTCTATCCCGCTGCATTTTGGTCCCAAGTGTCTGCAATCGTCGTCAAACCCAATTGTTGAATGTTGGTTCAAGAAAAAAAAAAGGAAATACAAACAAACCATTAGCTATTGCTACTCTACCTCTGCAGCTGATAGGCTAAGGGTATTGGGAAGACATTGTCATGGTCACCCCATATCAGCAGTGTTTCCTGCGCCCCATCACACTACCTCTTTTAACAAATCCATATGTCAACAACTACCTATGTTCTTGGACAACATGTATGAAAGGAAGAATTAAACACCTGAGTTAGGACTGGAACATCTGTTCCTGCCTTTCTTGCGAGCAAGTGATCTACCAGCTCAGATTTCTCCTTCCTGTTGGTATTGCCCAATACCTATAAAACAAACTCAAACCATTAATTAACATTTATTCTATTGGAGACACAAATTAAAATTGGAAATTGACCAAGTATCAAACATATCAAGTTATGTGTGGTCGTTTCGAATAAGACTTGCCAACTGGAGTGTACAAGTTAAAATCAGAGGTGTAGCCACCACCATAGCCATGAAAATATATAACAAGATTAGGCTTGGGGAACTTTCAGGAAATGAGGCCACAAAAGTGCATGGTGGTTGGGTCTTCTAAATCAATGGTGAAAGGTGACAGACCACAGGAACTAAAGTACGTGTAAACCACTACATGAACAAGCAAGATGAGATAAATTGTAAGAAGAAAAATGCTGGACTGGTGCAGAGGTAAGAGTTGGAAGTTGGAACAAAGCAATACGTCCGCCAAGTCCATGAGAATCAAATGCTGATTTATTGTATATCCGTATATACGATCCAATTTATCTTTTGTACATGGAATTGCGCGCTAATTTAGACAAGCAAACAAAGCAACATGCGTCATTACAAGCACTTAAAAACCCATCATTTCAGCTTTTCTAAGCAAATTCTCCTAGCTAAAAAGTTAACGGGTCAAGAAAACTACAGTATGGCTAATTATGTTGTAGAGTCCAAGAAGATAACTTGAAAGTGACATCTTGCCCTTGGAGTTCAACTTGCATAAGTAATGATCTTTTCCTTCTTTCTTTTTATCTTGACGCGGGCAAAATTAGGTTCTACTACATATGTTATATGCAATTCCTAGCAATGATAGGTAGGGAGCCACTACTGAAGTGCTTTCTACTATGGAGATATGTTGGAAAAAATTTCAATTACTTTCCTTTTTTGTTTAGAGATGGATAAGTCAAAAAGAAAAAAGCTGAATCGGGATGTAGTACTATTATGCATTCTTCAAGTCCCTTCAAAAGTTAAGATGAATGAACAGCTTCATGGGAAAAAAAACAAGTTACAAGCTTTTAAGGTTTTATTATATTGTTTACACCGTTTAATTATATTTTAAAACGCCGTATGAAGTATGAACTCAAAAAAATAATAATCAAATAAAAACATGAAACAAGTAAAGGGGCCAAATCCTGAAGAAACAAAAGAACAGGAACATGGGATGCCCTATTGCGAGAAAAGGTCGAAGAGACTATTATAAAGTGTTTTCCCAAGGCACAATAGGTGATGATCGATGGGGCGTCAAGATCCAAGTCCACTTACTAACTGTAGACAGACGATTCCAATATGTCCGTAATGTTAGGAAAATAATATTTTGTGGATTACAAGCGGTAAATCCAAGAGCTTGTGACTCTTATACCTTAATGTGTATTAATCTTATCATCTCAGATTTTAAGCAATCATTATTCATGTCTATTTCTATGACTCTGCAAATAAGGACAAGTTCATAATAATGATGATGATTTGATGGAAAGCTAATCAAAAAGTGAAAAGAGTTATATAATGATTATACTAAACAGGAAAAGGACGGACAGTAACAGACTCCACCTAAGGTGGAAGGCAATTTCAACAATGGCTAATATGTAGGGAAGCATGACCATATTCTTCGAGAAACCTTTTGACTGATCCATATTGTATCTTCTGCATGCACTCGCAGAGGCTACTTTTGACTGATCCATATCATATCTTCTACATGCGTTCACAGAGGTTAACTCTTCATTCAACAAATGTATAAATCTTGGGGTGACTGCAGGTTGAGGTATAGAAAAAGGAAAAGCAAACTTGAAGCTCAATATTGGCTTACTGGGTTTCCTCATGCATACTAAAGAAAAGTGGTGCATTACTTTGGTCGAATTCACGATGAATCTGTACGATAGATTTGATATTATGATAAAGTTCGACATCTGTTGATTCCATTGAAGGTTATTATAATTAAGTAGGCAGATAAGATTGAAAAGATGTAATTGATTATGGAACTTACAATGGAGGCCCAAACGAAAAAATCAGGAACCCACTTCAAGGGATCAGTCTTGTACATGGCAAGCTTAATCATATTCCTCACATCATGTGGCTTCTGAGGCAAAAGAAGATCATATATGTTGTTTCCAAGCTTCTTCAAGTACTCATCCTTTTGCACCTCCGTGTAACATAACCCAGAGCTTATGATCACCAACTTGTTAACTTCCTCCCCATAATTAGCGGCCATCTGATACGCCACATACCCTCCGTAACTAATCCCAACAACGTTGTACCTCTCCAACCCCATCTTTCTCAACCCTTGTCTTACACAATCCGCCTGGAAACTATCCGACCTGCCACCCCTTTTCGTGTAGGATTTTCCGAAGAACAACAAGTCAGGGATGTATAGGTTAAAGGCTCCTGACAGGGCTCGAACCTGATAAGCGAATTGCCACCGTGAGTGGCCTCCGTAACCGTGGACTAGTACTAAGTCCGGTTTGTCAAACCTGCGGTGGTTGGTGATCCAGTAATGCATGGTGGTTTGGTCATCAAGATCAACCGTGCAAGGTGTCATGTTACTTAACAGGAAGTTCAACGATAACAACACATCGGTAAATGTCACAACAACCTTGTGTATATAAAGAACTAGAGCAGAGAAAAGGGATCTAAGAAATGAAAGGATTGTAGAGAAGATGTTGAAATGGTGTTTTCTTGCTTTGAAGTGATTTGGTTGAGACATTGTGATGCATCTAATGGAAGGTTAGAGGCTGGGATGTTCTTGTTATATACGTCTTTGTGTTGATGGAAGTAAGTGACACCTAAAAGGCTAAAACTAGACTTTTTAAAAGCTTTTACAAGTCAGCTTATATCGCTACGCTTGGTGAAAGTCTGACTTAATAGTAACTCATAAAGTTAACTCACACGGTCTAATATTTTTTCATTGATAAAATTCTTTTATATGAAACCTCCATTTGGTTCTTCTGGTCAGAATTAAAATAAGCAATTAATTGCACTTGTCAGGAAAGTAAGACTGTATCAGTCCCTCAGTCTCATCCTCATAAATCATAATATATCTGTTTAGGTTCAGAATTTCAAAACTTGGGTGGAAGTCAGACACTTACTTAATGCATGCCTCATGCAGCTGTTGAATTCTGAAGCATATATGATATGATGGGTAAGTAGTCTTGATTATTACAGCATATCATCATGTGAAGACCAATTATAATGATTTGGAGGCATGGCATTCTCAAAGAATTTGTCTTATCGTGTAATTCGATATTACTCGTATTTTAGTTCCCCCTCTCTCCCTTTTAACATAAAAAGTATCTTTCTACACATTTTTGTGTTTCTAAATTTGTGATCTCACTCGTCGGATGCTGCTTTGAGGGTGAAGGTGGAAGGAGTAGTGTGCTAATAAAGTTGAAGAAAGAATCAAAGAATGGAAAGTGTGTCAAGTACCTGTCTCCCACTTCACGTAAATCAAGACAATTCTTTTTTTAAACTGAGGAATTTTTTAGTATACTCTTCTAAAGTAAACTAAAGAAAATGAAATCCGCATGTGAACGCGAGATTGAATAATTGGAGATACCTTGCTTCCAAAGCTATACAAAAACCTCTTTTTATATTTACCCATCCTTTTCAACACTGCCTTGTAAGTAATGTCACTTTTTGGACGGCCGTCCCATTACTCCTCTTCTGACATGCAATAGCAAACCCTTTCCACATTGATCCCTTGACAGTTTCAACATCTTCTTTTCCTTCTATAAATTCCCATCACATCCCTGAAAATTTATCGTCACCAATCTTTTAGTTCAAAGGGTCACACAACCCCAATGGCTACGTATACTCACAGTGGCCAGAACTACTCATCCCAGAGAGCATTAGCCATGGTGTTGGCTGTATCATCAGCTTTGGTGCTGTCACCATTGTACGTTACACGAAAAGACAACAATACCGGCCGTTTCTATGAAACCAAGTGGAACTCTGGCTTTGTTCTTCCAATGTTGCTTGCTGGACTTATAATTGCCATTAAGACCACTTCATCTCAAGCTCAACGGAGAGGCGGTCATCCTATGTTTGTTCCTTGTTCGGATCCATCTTTGGTTCTTAGAATTGGGAGTTCATCTTGGGGACTTGCTGGCATCTTGGTGATGCTTTTGCTTGTAGTTTCATGGCAAGAATATGTTCAGGAATTTTTCTGGAGGTAGAACCAAAAATAAATATAAAAAATGGAAGCCCACTTATTTTCTGTTTCTGGTGGCTACATGTGTAGTATTCTAAATTTCTAGTTCTCATGGTTGTAGTGACAAAACATATAGTTGTAAGTTGCACTAATAATAAATCAGTTTTTCATTTGAGCTTTCCCGATCAGAAGCTAAATTTAATAAACAAAACCCTCTTGGCATTCAATGATGTCTTGTGAAACAAACACAATCATCTGTTGTGAGAAAATTTATAACAATTTTGCCATTACTGATGGAAGCTCTTAGAATTTTAATCAATCGCTGGTTCATGTGTCACGATCTTACAATGAGCTTTCGCTCTCTTCACTGAAAATATGGTCAACTTAGCGGCGACATATTATATGGAATAACCTCAAATGTACGAAGTCTAAAACGTCAAAAGGCAGCTTGTGAATCGAGTCATCGTCGTCTTGATTTGTTGTATCTGTGATATTGGCTTGTCAACAATATAAAAGAGTGATTGCGTCAGGGGTTTCACTTTGGAGTCGGTTTTTCCAGAGGGCTTGCATCCGAGTTTCCTTAGGGCTTGCATCTGAGTTTGAGCTTAATGACATTTGACATGCTAAATGTAAAAACGTAAGAGACAGCTTCAATGTGTTAGTTTATACATAGACCTTTGTGTTTGCCTAACACAACAATGTTAACACACTATACAAAACGGCACAGGAGTTTAAGAACCAGGAACATAGATTTACAAATGAGAAGGCATTATATCCTCAGAGGTTTGTCCTATACATCTATCCTGACTCGTCTTAGCCCAAAATTAATGGAATGAAGCAACAAAAATAAATGCATTTCCACTAGATTTATAGCATTTTTGCACTGCTGCATATCGAGCTATCATCAAGTAAATTCTTGTTTAAACAAGTCTCTGGAGGCCGAAAATCATTTTCACCTAGCCTTCAAAACAATACAATTGCCTCTAATTGTGCAGTTTGATGAGCATCACTGTCATCCTAGACTCGCCTTTTTCTATGTTGTGTCAAAAAGGAACTAATTCAGTTTGCTAACTTAAATATCTGTGGGTTCTATCTCATTTGTTTCGTCAGCAGGAACAGAAGTAGAAGATGGTTCAACCGGAGTTTGCCGTGGTGATACAGGTGGAGCAGATGATGATCCAGTATGGCCAGCAGTTGATGTTGGTGGGCTGTATCGCTTAAGCACCCTTTCTTTGTTTCCCTTCCACCATACTTCTGCCTGCTGCTCCTGAAATCTTCGTTTGCTGCAAAACCATTGACAGATGTATGACTGTAGGATCATAAACAGATTGCTGAATCAAAGTCATGAACACCTCAAGTAGGAAAACAAAAAAGAACATGTCACGGATGCATATAAGCAATTGACAAAATGGCGTATAAGATCTTTCCCTAGTAATGTGATGCAAAGTAACATAGATAAGGAGTGATTGGAACATTAAGCCGTAAGACCTCACAGGTAGGCTTTGCAGGTGACTATAGAAAGAGAGACATTTGCTTACAGAAAACGTTGGGTTTTCTAGTAAAGCATTTATAGTAGAAAGCTTTTCTCATTCTTAATTTAATTGTTCAAAATGACTTGATGTGGGCCTCTATGAAGTCCCATATTTGAAGAAATCTGCATTGCTTCTTAGTAATCTACTAAAAAGGTTGGAGGACAGCTAACTGAGAATACAAACCAACATATTTAAGTGTTTTAAATTGAACAAAACCCAAACTATCTTAATCAAATTACTCAATTACCTGAATTTGACCCGTTTGAAGATCTTTATACCATCTGGACGTTGAAAGAAAGTAACATAAACCCCAGGTTCAAATTGTTCAATAGTTTCTTTCAATGCTTTTCTTGTGCTTGAAGCTTCCTGTGTCCTCGTTTCGTGTTCAATAGTTGTACTGGAAGCCGATGAACTAGTGGTCTCCTGTGGGACACCTTCGTCATCATGGGACAAGTCAATGGTTCCTTTTCTTTCTTTTCTATCTTCCATCCTCTGATCTTGTGCACTAGAAGATTCATTGATGGAAGAAGCCGTTTCAAATGCACTTTGTTGGTTAGAAACTTCAGATGATCCACTAGAGCTGAGATAAGCTTCTATTTGAGAATTCATGTGTTTATATATTTCAGTTTCATAAACATTAGGAGGTAATAGCTCTCTCATTTCCTTCAACTGAATCACAGGAAAGGTTGTCAGATGATTAGTTTAACTACCAAATATTCAACAATCTGTAAAGAGCAAAAAGGACTGTAAACTTGTATATTAATAGGCTAAATTCATCTATCTAATAGTGTCCCGTTCCACTAAAGTCAAGCACAAAATCCAGAACTGATGCACTCTGCATTTGGTACAGCCAAAAGGAACCTGTACCGGCCTGCCTAGATCACAATTGTGCAGCGTGCATATTTCCTTGGCTACGATAGGTGTAAAATATCATTAATCGAATTTTTTTTTAATCTCAATCAAGAACATAAAGGACATACGCAAGAATGCATTTGTCACTACTATATGCGCGAGATAGTTTGTCAATATGGTCATGCATTGTTGATCTTACGATGAATTATGCATGCAAACATAATAAACATCCAACTATATATGTTGTTTCTCTTCCAATTGCTTAAGTTTTCCTTATCTTTTCCTTTGTTTTTCCCTCAGGCTATATTAATTTTAGATTTGCTATTTCTTCCGCCAATTCAATTTGGAGAGAAAATTCTGCAAATAAACAAACAGGTAATCTCAACCTATGTTGTCCATATGGATTCAGCTTAATGTTGCCAAAATTTTCCGAGACATCTGAGCATGATGTTCGACTATTGATCCATTAGAGGTAAAAATCAAATGAGGTGATGCATGTATAGATTTATACCTGCTTTGAGAAGCACTCAATAAGTTCTGAAGCTAATCTAGATCTGGAAGATTCTGCTGCAGCTGATGAAGCAGCCACTTCAGCATATTTCTTCAGTTCCTCGATCTCCATATCTTGAACATCACATTTTTGCCTCAAAATTTTAACCTGAAGGTAGCAAGAAGAAGAATGAAATGAAAGAATTTTTTAACAAAAAAGTTTTATTTCTGAAAGGAAGGTGGACATAAGCCGTTTACTGGAAAGATGAGGGCTTTATGCCATTGAATATGCACATAAAACTATATTACTTTATGCTGGCATGTAATTGTTGGACATGTCAGGGTGTCCTATTCTGTCCACTAAGGGTGTCGATGTGGAGGAGCAAACAACGGAACCAGTGAATAATAAAAGATGTGAAGTCATCGGTACCTGGTTTTGCAATTTTGTCATGTCTTGCTTCATTATCTCATTTGTCTTCCTGAGGCTATCAATGACACTCCTAGAAAATCCAGGAGTTGCAGAGCGTGGAGGGCTTGGTCTTCTAGAGTAAGGTGAACCTGGTCTTGTGTTAGCAGCAGGATGAGGCGTGTTAACAGGAGGCTGAGGCATTGTGAAAGGAACAGGCTTCCATGCATTCTGAAGAGCACTTAGTGAACTCGGAAATGTGATATCTTTTAGTTGCCTAACTGTCGGAACTTGAGAAGCTCGCACCATGGAAGCAGCCTCGAGTTTTGATCCATGCTTTCCTGACCTGATCTCAAGGTACTTTATAGGTTCTGTAGTGGGAGATAGTAAAGTTCTTGAATACCTGCCATCTCCCCTGCCAATTCTTTCACCAGTATCAAATGAACGACGGGCAGTAGCAATTTTCCTGTTCATATTAGGAGTGTTACTAGCCTCAGCAGCTTTAAGTTTTGCATGGCAGGCATCACAGACACGGTGTGGTTTTCCTGGAGTTGGAGCTAATGCTGCTTTCAATGCCTTCTTGGAACTGCAAGAATGGCAATGCACCAACCCACAGTTATAGCAGTTGTGTCTTTTTCTAGTAAATCCGAATGCTTGCCGACAACCTGAGCAAACTGATTGGTCTGCACCTGAGACCCACTTGTGTACAGATATACAAGAAGTAAAATTTGAGCCACAAGATATATTCTTTACATGCCTGTCCCTCAGTGCTTCGATTAATGATGGAACTTTTCGATCATCTGTGTCTCCATGTCCCAACTGTCCATTGGCACCTCTACCCCAAGTGAACACTTCGCTTCTTGATGTCAATACAGCAACATGATATGCCCCACAAGAAATTTCTTCAACAAATTCACCTACCAATTTGTCTTGTACCAAGCATGGTCTCTTTCCATCAGAGTTTGGGATGCCTAGCTGGCCATGTGCTGTGCCTCCCATGGTAAAAACATGACCTGAGGTAGTGAGAGCAACAGTCAAGGTATGACCGCACGCTATCTGGTGGAAATTGTAATCAATAAGGGAAGAGACACAGGTGGGAAGAAGATAAGTGTCCTTGCTTTCATGACCCAGTCGATACTTGTCGCCGTCACCCCAGGTGAACAACTTTCTAGATGATATGTTTGCACCAGATTGGTTCATTACCTCCACTATAGCTGCAGTATGCCATACACCACACGCAACCTTGATAGTCTTCAATCCACTCAATAATTGAACTTCTTTTGGATATGAAACACTCAGCCGATCTCCATGGCCCAGAACACCAAATGTTCCATCACCAAATGTGAATAATTTTCCATTGGAAGTTGCCAATGCTGAATGCCACGTACCACAAGCAATTGACAAAACCTGAAGTCCTTCTAAAGCACCAGAAACTCTCTTTGGTATCCAATGGCTGACATTAGTTCCATGACCTAGAAGTCCAGCATTATGGGTACCATCACCCCACGTAAATAAATCACCAGATGTAGATACAGCACAGGTATGATGTTCGCCACATGCTATAAAATCAACATTAAAAACTGCCAGAAAATCAACAAGTTTGGGGCGACCATAATCTTTTTCAATTCCATGACCAAGTCTACCCCCAGATTCCTCTCCCCAGGTAAAAACCTCGCCTTGCCTTGTTACAAGGCCAATGTGACGCACACCACAAGCAATCTGATGAACATCAAGAACGACATTTGATTCTAAGGGCTTAGGAACCAGAACATCATTCTTTGTTTGAGCTGAGCTCAATGACCCATCCGCGTTAGCCCCATCATTCCACACTTCTCCCCATATGTAGACATCACCTAATGATTCTATATCATCAGGACCAGATCCACCACTTGAACAGCTAGGTGTACTTGAGACACTAATTCGAAAACCATCTGCATTACTTGCTCTTAGTTGCATATCTGACCCCACATCTGAGTACAGAAGAGTATCACGGGAACTCAAATCGAGAGAGGCTCGACTACGGGCAATACTCGGTGTGAAGTCTAGAGTTGCTCCAAAAGGACGGTTAAATTGTGCAAATTCCGCACCATCTGTTAACTGAGATTAACATAAGCAACATATAAAGTTAGGAATGCAACGATAGTTGCCATCCTCAAACAGAAGTTTGATAAAGCCCGAGAGATATACGTGCTTTTCATATCTCCATGCTTGGAGAGTATATCCTTGCCTTCAATCAACAGTTACACAAGTTTAACAAGCTTTAAAAACTCTGCTTTGTTCCTTTATTACAACTAAGTTCTGTTAGTTTGCTTTTTGTGCAGCAGTCTCAAAAATTGAACTGGCTTCATAAGTAGTATTTCGTGGAAATGAGAAACTCACATCTGAGAATTCACTCCTAGTACGCTTATGACGATTATTTCCAATCAATGCTTTGAGGGCTGCAAGCCAAACCTCTGCCTCAACTTGGTCCTTGCAGATCTAAGAATTGGAAAACAAAGGACAATAGTTGGATGTGAACTTCTCATGAATATGAAGCTCAAATAGATCATGTTATAAGAACGTTTTCTGTAACTAACCAGATCAAGAGATCTGTCGCCGTTGTTATACAGAAGGGAAAATGATAAGTAATCCTTTTCAGGACGCAAGTATCTTCTAAACACAGCCTGTTAAAAACGGGAAAAGAAGGAAAAAAGAAAAGGCAAAGAATGTCTATGGCATGAACACATGTTAAGATTTAGAGGACCTGAGATTGATATTATCAATCAGCTGCCAAAGAGAGTGTAAGACTCACAGTTCTTTGTCCAGGGATGATTCGTGAGACAGTAGATAATTTCAAGTTTTTTTCTTCTCCGTGTGATAACCAGATCAATGATGTTTCATCCTGTTATTACGACTAGAATTGAAATCATTTATACACTTTAAATCGCTGGACAATGAAAGAGAAAGTTTAATAGAACTAAAAGTTTATTATAGAGATAGGCTAACATGAAGTTATAAGCTAGACAGAAAGGGAACAAGTTAGAGGATTTATGAACACCCCGAAACAGAGAGACTGAAAAGATCAAATCTTTATAAACAGATAAAAGTAACTAGTTCTATAAAACTTCACTTGACAGAACAGAAGACAAAAACCCAAATGAACGCTTGTTAGTTTGTCAAATATTCACATGATCATGATTTAGAATGACAGTGCATAAAGGAGAACTGATAACAATGGCAGGATCGTCATGAGGATTATAGGCAGCATTTCATGAATGACAAATTCTGACAATATGTCCATATTATTCTGATAAATATAAAAGTTCGGGAAATAAGAAGGAGGTTGCAGCATACAAAATGATGAAACCGATCAAATACGGATGGAAAAATACTCACTGGAGAAAGCCTGAAAGCACGAAATTTGGGTTTTCCTGTGCGGCTATACTTGATTAATTGAGTGCCTTTTTTCAATGTAAGAATTGCCTTGAGAAAAAGAGAAGGACAACAGTCAAATAATGTGTTAATGAACATTGAACAAGATTGTACAGCGCCAAGTCCAACATATTTCCCTTGACATGACATGACATTCCTTGATTGATTAGCATAGGAAAAATATAAGATGAAGCCGACAAGAAAAAAGACTAAACTTGTTCAACGTCGCGGTCATAATTCAAAAAACTAGAAGGATCTGCCATTCCATAGCTGAACCGAATACAATTGAATCAGATGGTAAGTTGCGTAGGGCAAAAGTGTTCTTCATAGCAGCAAGTGCATATGTAATTGATAGATTCTTCTGCTGCTGCTGCTGCTTCCTCCTCCTCCTCTTCTTCTTCTTCTTCTTCTTATCAACATTAATTCTTGGATTGAAAAGAGAAAATAAAGAAATGCAAATGAGGGGTTTGTATAAGAGAGAGAATATATAAAAGAGAGTCAGAAGTTTAGGAAGGTTTGCAGCCCATATAAATTTGAGGTGAGATATTGATGCCGCTTCTTTACTTTACACCACGTCCTTCTTTCTCTTTCTTTACCCTTTTTCATCCTTTGATCTATAATAAATACACAACCTTCTCTATGCTATGTCTATCAATACAAATAATTCAACTCAAGTCTTATATATTATAACATACTAATAATAATTCAATCCAATCATTTACCGTTACTGATGATGGAAGATGAGGACTTAGGCATGGATTATCACTTTCTCCCTCAATTTAAACACCACTTTTGTCTTCGTCTTCCTCTTATTCAATTCACTATAAAAATGGCAGTTGCTTGCTTGCTTAAAATGTAAGCTGCATTACATTTAGATTGAAACAAAATAACAAATCTTTATGATCTTGTTACTGAATCCGCCTAAGAAACTGTGCTCCTGCTGTACAACGTATGCATGTATGTATATTGTAAAAAGAAAAAGCAATTGGGGTAGAACATCAAACTATTTGTCAAACTCTCCAGCCTGCTGTAGCAGCACCAGTGTTAGAGACGACAGACGTTGAGCCCTTGTTATACATACGCTGAATCTCTTCCCCTGTACTCAGTCAAGGACTTTAACAGGTATGGTTGGTGTCAGCTCCACCACTTCTCCCATCTTCAGCCTACACTTGGCATCATTGACTGCCTCATCATTCAGCTTCCGCCTCGATGGTTGCTTCCAGGGAAGCCCATGCGGAGATCCCCTCCTCAGCCTTCCTCGTTCAAGAAGGTCCATCAACGTGGCATTCGATGGCAACTCTTGTACTGACATCTGCAAACTTTTTTAAATCGCATGTCAGTCGAACCGTACTATCTATGACGACCCTTATCAGTATTAATAAGAATCTTCACACTTTCAAATCATTGAATTAAGCCTTCAACTGGGTGGAACGAAAACATTATTTCAACCACAATGACGAAAACAAGTCCATCCTGCAAGTCAAGAGGCTTGTGAGAAAATGGACAATCATCGCAGCGAGAACGGAATGTGTAAGGAGCCTTCTTTGAAGAGGCTTCGTCTTTAATCGTTGTCTCACACTGCCAGGAGACGAACCATCTTGCCCACTCTACCATTTGCAGCACAAAGGAAGCGTCCTTGCAGTCACCTTCTTTGTATCTCCAATGAGCTGCAAACCCGAACTCAGCTTGCAAATGCACTTCTTTCGTTCTAATTTGAATTTCAAGAGGCACTGTGCCTTCCCCCACAACTACCGTGTGAAGACAATCATACCTACAGATTAGAAACAAAATTAAGAATACGGGAATAACATCTAGGATCACATGCCACCACCAATGAGCCACGGCATACCCATTGATTTTGGGATGACATATGTAGTCCTTGTAAAGAAATGCAGAGTATATTGTACTGAACTTGTATATTCGAAAGTGAATGAGAATTGGATCAAAAGAGTCTACTTCTTTCATCGCATTCTGAACATATATAGCTTGAGTGTGCTGAATACATTAGCTTGAAATTCAAAAAATGCGATGATGATTGAAATGGACTGAACATGCTAATTTATCTACTAATACAAGTAATCTATACCTACTACATTACAACACAACTTAAACTTTACAACAACACTAAATCAAGTTACACTCTAACACTCCTCCTTGATGCAAGTGCTGTTGAAAACTCCAAGCTTTTCCTTAAGATACTCAAATTGAAGTTTCTGTAAACACTTGGTAAAAATGCCAGCTATTTGTTCTTTTGAGGAACAATGCAGCAACTTCACTTGGTTATCCTTCTCAGCTTCTCAAATGGCATGATATTTGATCTTAATGTGTTTGGTTTTTTCTTGAAAAACCGGATTTTTCATCATAGCCACTGCAGATTTGTTATCACAGAAGATCTCAGTAGCTTTCTCCATCGTAAAATTCAAATCAAGTAAAACTTTTATTAACCACAAACATTGGTTCACAGCAGATGAGGCAGCAACGTATTCAGCTTCAGCAGTGGATTGAGCAATTAACCTTGCTTCTTTGTGCTCCAACAAATCATAGCTGATCCAAGAGAAAAACAATACCCTGAAATACTTTCCATATCTGTTAGTGATCCAACCTAATCACTATCAGTAAATCCAATCAAATTCATATAACCGATCGGTTTATAATGCAATCTATAATCTAGAGAACCATGCAAGTGCCTCAGAACCCTTTTGACAGCCCTAAAATGAAGTTCAAAAGGTGAATTCACGAACCTAGACAGCAGACTTGTGATGAACATAATGTCAGGTCTTGTAATTGACAAATAGAGCAAGGAACCAACAACACTTCTGTAGAGAGTTGCATCAGCTAAGTCAGATCCGTCATCAATGATTAGCTTAGTTCCTTGAACTCCTAGAGTGCTAACTGATTTGCATTTTCCCAAGCTGAACTTGTTTAATAGTCCTCGAGCTTACTTTTCTTGAGAAATGAAAATGCTATGTCTGCCTTGCTTAACTTCCATTCCCAGAAAATAAGACATCATTCCTAGGTCATTCATCTCAAAGACTTGTTCCATTTTAGCCTTAAACTCCATTATAGCCTTCAGATTATTTCCAGTTATCAAAAGATCATCAACATATACTAAAACCACCAATGTTTCAGTTTCAGAAAGTTTAACATACAATATAGCTTCATTGCAGCTTTTTTGAAAACCAAAATTTAGAAGATACTCATCAATCCTTGCATACCATGCCCTAGGAGCTTGCTTGAGTCCATACAAGGCCTTTTTCAATAAGTAAACTTTGCTAGGATCGGTTACAAATCCCTCAGGTTGCTCCATAAAAGTTTCTTCTTCAAGTTGTATGTCATTTAGGAAGGCAGACCTGACATCTAGTTGAAAAACTTGCCACTTAAGATGAGCAGCAATGGAGAGAAGCATTCTGATGGTATCAAACCTTGCTACTGGAGCACATGTTTCATTGAAATCTATCCCTTGCTTTTGAGTAAATCCCTTGACAACCAACCTTGCTTTAAACTTGTTGATTGTCTCATCCGGATTAAGCTTTACTTTGACAATCCACTTCAAGCCAATTACCTCCTTATCAGCAAGTTTTGATACTAAGGTCCAAGTCTCATTTTTGTTGATCATTTGAAGCTCCTCCTCCATTGCAACTCTCCAATTTTCACAATTCAATGCTTCATTGATGTCAGCAGGCTCATGCAATGCAACATTACATCTAGTATAGATGTCATCTAGAGTTTTTGTCCCTCTAACAACAACTTCATTTTCAGAATCCTCATCAACATCATTCTGATGTTCTACTACACCTTCATCAAGTGCTTTTTGAGAAGAGGAAGTGACTGACTGCTTTTTCCAGTCCTATATATTTGCTTCATCAAATTTCACACTCCTGTTTACATAGACTCGATTTGTAAGAGGATTTAAAATTCTATATCCTTTGGAGGAACTGCTGTAGCCATCAAGAATTCCAAGCTCAACATGTTGATCAAGCTTGTCCCCTTTGCTACAGGAATATGAGAATAGCTTACACTGCCAAAAATTATAAGATGAGCAACAGATGGTTTTGCTCCAAACCATGCCTCAAAAGGTGTTTTTCCTTGAACAACTTTGGTAGGAAGTTTGTTTAGCAAATATATAGCAGTGTTAACTGCTTCAGCCCATAAATTTTTTGGTAAACTCTTCTCCAACAGCAAGAATCGAGCCATATTTATGATGGTTCGATTTTTCCTTTCACAAACACCATTTTGCTGAGGAGAGTAGATGACAGCCAACTGATGAAGAATTCCAGTAGCTTGAAGCAATTCCTTGAAGGAATGTGATGTATATTTAGTGCCCTTGTCAGTCCTTAAAGCCTCAATGGGCAAAACCACACTGATTTTCAGCTAATGCTTTGAATTTTATAAAGCATCCTAGCACTTCACTTTTTTGTTTCAAAAAATAAACCCATCAATATCTTGAGAAATCATCTATGAATAGAAGAAAGTACCTACTGGAGTTGATTGTGGCAACACTCATTGGGCCACACACATCTAAATGCACCAGCTGCAATTTATCACTTGCTCTTGAGGCTTGATTCAGAGGAAAGGAGACTTGCTCAATTTTTCCATTTGACAGATTCCATACAGACCAGAATAGTCACTTATAGGATTAAGATCATGTACAAGTTCTAAGTCCTGGAGTTGCTTTAATGAGTTGTACTTGGTGTGTCCAAGTCTTTTATGCCAAAGACAAGTATTGTCTTCAACACATATATGCACATTAGCTGCTGCATTTGTCCATTCAATAGGAAAATTCCTCCTCTTCATTGTAATAGACAGAATTTCTGTCCATGATAAGTCTCTAATGATGCACATTTTATTTTTAAATGATAGCTTGTAATCCTTCTCAAGTAATTGATCAACACTCAGTAAATTCATACCTATTTCAGGTACATATAAAACATCTGCTATGTTTCTTATTCCAAAAGGAGTTTGGACAAGAATTGTACCTTTTCTTTATGCATTCACCAATCTGTCATCTCCAAGCGTCACTTTGCAAGCAAATCTTCGTTCTAGATCCTTGAAAATAAAGAAATCAGTCGTCATATGGTTTGTGCATCCACTGTCAACAAGCCAAATTCCAAAAGAGTGAGCAGTTACACACATCTCCTCCACAGCAGCAAATAACTCTTCTTCATGCTCCTCTGAACTTTCAGCAACTTGAGCAGGTTGAGCACGTGCTTGCTTCTTTTGGTGCGACTTGCAAACCTTCTCTATGTGACCAAATTATTTGCAAGCTTTGCATTGAACATTTGGTCTAAACCAATAAAAATCTGCTATCTTTTGACAATGAGGATGTTGGACCCCGAACTTTTCTTGAAATTTTGAAGTGTAAAATTGACATTAAATAAGAAATTTGTGGTGAATCATTCAAGTGCAAAGAAAAAGAAAATTTAAGAATGTGAATTGTTATATGAGATTAAGATAGGTGAAATATGCTTTTGTTGTTGA
>JAOTBA010000001.1:11364472-11382170 GCA_025629845.1 Erythroxylum squamatum | reverse complement strand
TTTTTGTTACAGTAGAGTTTGCTCTCATGTATCGCACTTTGAATACAGAATTTTTCTATGTAAGTAATAACTTGAAACTAAAAGTTGAGAGTTAATCAGTCTTCAACTACGCTAGTATTTATAGCCTAAGTCTCCAACTACTTCTTGATAACTGCTTCTTATTTCTTGTAGAAACTGTTATTCAGTTAAGTTCTATAACTAACTCCAACTGACTAACTATCCGACGTACTAGAGTATCTTCATCTCTGTATCGTTTGTGTTTTCCTGCTTCTTCTGTTTTTTTCGCTTCTTCTATGTTTTTCACTTCTTCTGTGTTTTCTGCTTCTTTTGTGTTTTCCACTTCTTCTGTGTTTTCCGATTCTTCTGTGTTTTTCGCTTTTTCTGTGTTTTTCACTTCTTCTGTGTTTTCCACTTTTTCTGTGTTTTTGCTTCTTCTGTATTTTCACCTTCTTCTGTGTTTTTGCTTTTTCTGTGTTTTCCGCTTCTTCTGTGTTTTTGCTTCTTCTGTATTTTCCGCTTCTTCTATATTTTTTGCTTCTTCTGTATTTTCCGCTTCTTTTGTGTTTTTACTTCTTCTGTGTTTTTCGCTTCTTCTGTGTTTTTGCTTCTTCTGTGTTTTCCGCTTCTTCTGTGTTTTCCGCTTCTTCTGTGTTTTTCACTGCTTCTATATTTTCTGCTTCTTCTGTGTTTTTCGCTTCTTCTGTGTTTTTGCTGCACACTTAACACACTTATCAAAATAGTTCATTTATTTCTAATATTATTATTATTTGATTGTCACCAAAATTAATAGGCGTGAAGTCTTCTTGACTTAACACATTTTTGACGTTATATAGGGCCTGGGCAAAGAAATAAAGGGCCCTTATTTTGCCTTATTTTGTTCTTTATGAGGGTCAAGAGTGCGCCCTCATAAAGAATAAAAAGAGGCAAAATAAGGAGTGCGCTCTCTTAAAGAACAAAAGGAGGCAAAATAAGGGCTCTTTTTATTGCTCTTTATGAGCTCTTGACCTTATAAAAAACAAAATATGACAAAATCGGGGGTGTTTCTGTTACCTATTTTGTTCTTCATGATAGTGGATCCTAGATAAATGTCCTTCCTACCTTTGCGAGGGCTGGGTTTGGTTACGAAGTGAATGTAACCTAAACCAAGAACAAGATTTGTTTGGTCATTGGATTAGTAAAACCCAAATGTAATCAATGCTAGAACAATCCTAAAGTTAAAACAAAGTAATTTTATAGCTAAATAAATTTTAATATCAATTTTAAAATTAAATTAATTATTTTTAATACGATTAAGAATAATAATTAGATTGATTTTAAATTTAAATTTTAAAAATTGTTTCTTAGAACTAGAATTAATGACATTTTAATTAGATTGAAATTGATTAACTAAACTCCTTAACATTAAGAAAAGTGTTTTCTTAAGGTTTGTTTCATCTTTGGATTGGTAAAACCCATAATCTTCATTAATGTAATCAATGGCAGAGCAATCCCAAAGTTAGAATAAACGAATTTTGTAGGTAAATAAATTTAAAATATTTTTAAATTGAATATCAATTTGAAAAGTAAATTAATTATTTTTTCTTAATGTGATTTGATTAAGATTAATGATTAAAATGATCTTGATTTTAAAAAATTGTTTCCTAGAATTAGAATTATCTTATTTTAATTATATTGATATTAATTAGTTAAACTCCTTAACATTAAGAAAAGAGTTTTCTTAAGTAATTAAAAAAGATGCTTCTTAATTAAAGTTATTTATTCTAATTTGATTGAGATAAATTAAATTTATTATATTATTTAGTAAGAGAATTATTGTTCTATTATTTTTATTTGAATAATAAGTTTCTTGATTTATGAGAAAATCTATTTTTCTTGATTAAATTTAGAAAGATGTTTTCATTTATTAATTAAAACATGAGCTTTCTTTACTATTTTAAGAATAGTTTTCTAATTTATTAATAAATATTTTCTAATAAATTAATAAATTAATCTATAAATAAATATTGTAAAAGATTTTCTTAATTAAATTTAAAAGTATTAAATTTAATTTTAAAAGTTGTTTTTTTCATATTAGAAATAGTTTTCTAGTTAAGGAAAAGTTATTTCTAATTAGAAATTTATTTTCTCATAATAAAGGAAAAACATGAATCTTTGGCCTCTCTCTCCCCTTTAACTTACATCAGGATGGGTTTTCCTCCATTCTTTCTTCCTTTAGCTTTTTTGCTCTCTTTTGCTTTCTTTTACACTTTCCTCTACACATATTCTTCCTTGTTACTTTGTTCTCCTAAGGATATTTTTTATCTTTTTTTAGTAACTATCTAATTTTCACTTTCTCGCCTTTAAAAAG
This sequence comes from Erythroxylum squamatum, assembly GCA_025629845.1. Taxonomy (NCBI): domain Eukaryota; kingdom Viridiplantae; phylum Streptophyta; class Magnoliopsida; order Malpighiales; family Erythroxylaceae; genus Erythroxylum; species Erythroxylum squamatum. Next base: position 11,379,823 of record JAOTBA010000001.1, on the reverse strand, counting down.
CAAAGTTGGTTTCTTTCTGCTTTGGGGATGGATTGCTCCTTGCTTGATACTTCTTCACTTCCTATTCTCCATTCTCCTTCCTCATTTCTCTAACCTTTATCACCCCACTCTATCCCTTCAGGTACCACTACTTTCTCTCTTTCTTCTTCAACTATTAGCTCATTTAAAGTGGCAGGAATTGGTTCCTCTTAGTGACAAGTAGCAGAAGGTTATACTCTTAGTATGGAGCTTAGCTTCATCCAACCCTCACTACCAAAGAATAGAAAGGTGATGGGCCTCTTTTTGAAATTCTAAAAGTTGGAGCTTCCAAGTGGTATAATGCACTAGTTGGTTTCTTCATTAGTAAGAGACCAGCTTACTCTCTAATGCACTAATGGGAGATTAAAAACTAAAAGTAGAAAGGTTTAGAGGATTTGTTAATCAAAGAGTAAGAATGCTACATCTTAGCTCTCTCTAAAATGTTAACAATATCTTGAACAGGGGCCATAACATATTAATGGCAAGTCAATATTTCTTTAAAAATGGAGGCCATGGTTAGATATGGAGAATTTGAGCCAGGAGCATGCCTTAGTTTAGGTGATGCTTTATAACATCTCATTGGAATACTGGTCCACAATGAGATTAAATCACTTAGCTAGTTATACTAGAAGGCCTTTGTGCTTAGATGCTATCACTGTAGGTGTTAAACATAGATGATATATAAGGGTTTGTGCAGAGATTAATATTAAGCAAAAACTCCCTAATACAATCGTTATCATAAACCTTGGAGTTAAGGATGATCTAGGAAAGTATGTACCAATGGAAGCATTATTGGATGAGAAAGAAAAAATAATCTTACATGTAGATTCTTTAAAATAGTTGGTTATAAATAGTTAACAAATAATGATGGGGAGACACAATTGGTTGCCATCTATGCACTTACTCTAGTTGCTCTAGCTAAAGTAACTAGAGCTGGATATATGTGAAGATGTTGAGCATCAACCTTAAGTAATAGGCACATCTTCCAAAAAACCACCCTTTCTACAAATAAAGGCTCATTAGTAGGATGTGAGTGCTCAAAATAAATAATTGTAGATTTTTAAAGATCTAAGTAGGAATCTCAAAACAAGAACTATTAGGTTGCTTTCATAACCCTGAACCACTAATCCCTAAGAGGAAAAGCCTAAGGAGACTAATGAAAGAACAAAGAGAAGGGAAAAAACTCCTAACTCTAATGACTGCCTATAATATGAAATGGGATTCACTCAAACATTAGAAGGAGATTTGGTAGAAAGGAAAAGGTTAGAGCTTTAACCTCTAATTAGTGTATCTCTTGATGTCTATCAAATGCAAAAGGCTTCAATTTTCCCAGAAAATAAGAGGTACTTAATTTTTCTAAATAAGGATTTTTTAATTATTAGTCTTTTATAGACTAAATTGAAGTTAGACTCATGCATTAATAAGATTCGGCTTTTGAAGAGAAAATTCAACCTTACTTAATTGTGCGAAAGATCTCTCAAATTACAATTCCTTGCTTCACCAAAGGTCTAAAATCCAATGGTTAAATGAGGGAGACAAAAACTTAAATTTTGCTTTAATTCATTATTAGATAGAAGGAATATAAAAAAAAAATTGTGCCCATTAATAATCAGGACGGTCAAATTGCTACCTTTTAAAAGGATATCAATAAGGAAGCTTACTATTTTTTAAAAGCTTTTTAAGGACCCCATCCTTGAGTTCTTAATCAGTGCCTCTTCTAAAATCCATTGTTTCCAACCAATTCTTAAGTGAGGAATTATAGTTATTAATAAGTCTAGCCAATCTTTAAGAGAAGGAGGGAGTGGGTGGGTAGTATTTGAGCTAAATCCTACAAAAATCTCTAGGCCTTAATGGCTTAAATGGATATTTATATCAAAAAACCTAGCCCATTATAAACACCATTATGTCTGAAGCAATTTTGGTGAGATGCTTAAAATGGTCAAAAAGTCTTTTTCTTTTTTTATCCCAAAATTTTCTAACCTGGCTCTTTAAATGAGTTTAGACTCATTTCTCGTTGCAATTTTCTTTATAAGATCATTATAAAATTATAGTTAATAAAATGAAGAAGGTTCTTCAAGCCATCATTAACGATTTATAAGTAGCTTTTATAGAAGGAAGATTGATTGCAAAAAACATATTAGCAGCTCAAGAGCTACTTAAGGAATATTCTATAAATAAGGGACCCTAGAACTATACAACAAAAGTATACTTTTTCAAAGCCTTTGACACATTCAGATAGAATTTTTTGGCAATTATTAGAAACATTTGAATTCCTTGAGAAATTTAGGACTTGGACAAAGTTATGCAATACAACAATCTCCTTTAGTATCCTAATTAATGGTGAACGAACACAATAATTCTAAAAAGCAAGAGGCTTCAGGCAAGGAGGCCCCTATCACCTTACCTTTTCATTTTGAGTATGGTAGCCATAAATAGACTGATTAAAAACAACATCAAAGCTAATTTGAGTTTTTGGTATTGTAGCAAATATGGAAAAATTATATTGGTTTCTCTATTCTTTGTAGACGATTTATTACTCTTATTTGAAACCCATGATGCCTTTATAAGAATGCTTATATCTTCTTTAAAGGTCTTCAAATAAATTTCAAGATTAGAAGTTAATATAAACATAAGTCATATGATTATCTTAGAAAGTGCGTAGACTAGGATGAATTGACTCTTAAACATCTAAGGCCTCCAAATAGTGTCCCCTTATTTCAAGTACCTTATAAATTTTTTTTTGTCTAAAGAAGCTCCAATTAAGGGATTGCATCCCTTTGATTGAGAAGATATAAAGAAGATTGAGATGTTGGTGCAACAAAATCTTATATTATGCATGTAGAGCCTTTTAATAAAATATTTCTTGAACTTGCTCTATATGTATTGATCCTTATATTTTTTTTCCTATCTAAAGTCCTAATAAACGAAATAGAAAAATTGGTAAGGAGATTCCAATAAAAGGAGGAAAGGAAGGCAAATATCTAGCTAAAGTTTGATGGAAGTATGTTAGCCACTTGATGAAGTTGGTCTTGGTATTACCCGCATCAACACCAGCAACAAAATCTTCTTTGCAAAGTGGCTCTAAAGGTTAATGGTAAAAAAAAAAAGACTCCTTATAGGCAAAATCTCTCCACTATGAAAAATGGAGAAAATCTGCTCTAACTTTTCCTAGTTGTTTAATGTCCAAATTAAGCAATAGGTATCTTTTAAACATTAAAGTCAATGATTAGATTATCAATAAACATTTGTAAAGTGTTCCTGAAGACTCTGAAGATTATATTAGAAATTGCAATCCTAATTGTATAAAGGATGATGAATAATGTTAGTTGGAACATATATTTGGGAGATATACCAACTCTTCAGCTAGACATTTATTGAGAAAAGGGAAACTTATGAAGCAATGAAAGATCGTATGGAGTAAGCATCTACTACCTAAATAGCTTCTAATGAAAAAGAGAGCTCATACACTAGATAGGGTTAGCTGCCTAAATATTAATAATGTCTGTGTCCTATGCAAAGATGAGGCTGAAATAGTTGATCACCTATTCTTCGATTACAAAGTCTTTATGGAGGTTGGGGAGGATATCATAGAGAAATGCCTATTAGAAATATAATTCCATTCCTATATCGAAATATTAAGTAGGCTACAAGTGAAAAAAAACAAACCAGAAGAGACAAGGCAGTAGTTTAAATAGCTTTTGGATCATGCATCTATTATCTATGAAAGGAACATAATAAGAGATGTTTTGGGGGAATTGAGAAAAGTGTGTCTCAAATGAAGCAAGAGCTCATCAAGTGGATAAGAGAGTAGCTTACCACTAGTAGGATCACTAGAAGCATCAACTACAGATTAACAAATAATTTTAGACCGTAACTAAAGAACCATGCAATAAAAGGATTAAAAGAAAAATGATATGAAGTGGAAAGCTAAGTGATTATTTCACACAAAACATAACTATCAACATTCAGAAGCAACATTAAAAAATTTAGATTCAACATAAAAGGTTTAGAGATCACAACATTCAAATTTTCTTATAGGGGTGAGGCAATCACTAGATGGAATATTGAGCATGCATCTATAATGTGAAAGTTATACAAAATAGTTGAAGAAGTCCCTTAAAGACGCTAAAAGAACAGATAATGAAAACCTCAACAAAATTAAGTCTTGCGACATAAAATTTGTGAGAAATTAAAGTGTGTGGAAAGGAGTCCATAAAAAGGAGTCTATCTAAGAAAAAGGAATATGATAGCCTCAATTTACCAGCATATAGTTTGGAAAGAGTACATGTATCCTTAATGATCTTTAAATATGGCCCTAAAAATCCTATAATTAAATTGTTCAATGTTAATGGTGGCTTTGTAATATTATAATTGGCCAAATATGCTATTATAAGCTTGTAAGGAGCTTAATATTTCTACATTCTACTTTTTTTAATGAATCCATTTAATTTCCAAAAAAAATTCTCTAGCTTTTAAAGCAAAGTTAATCTATAATTATCAACCACGCTTGGCACTATTGTAGTCATATTCTAGTTTCTTTTGACAATTCCAAAGTCAAAGTTTCTCTTATTGGTTCCTTAGATTAACATATCTCTATTTAAATATAGATTTTTCTTGACCTAAAGAACATCTATATTACTGTTGCTTATGTTTCTAACCTATGGTTAAATAAAATTTACTCATAGATTAAGTAGTTCTATGAGGGATGTGACTTATCTGACTTTGGATATAACTAAGAGACATCAACACTTCTCTTTATCCCACCAAAGCTGAAGGATAAAGGCGTAAACATTAGAGAGGTGTATTGACACTCTTGAACTAATGGATCAAAAATTTGATGGGAATTTCTTCAATTAGAAAAATAACGAAAGTGTGAAATTTTTTATAAGAAAAATTGGATACGACTTTAGTTAACCAAGCTTGGAAATTTCCTTTAAATAACGCCATTTTACCAATTTCCTAAGTAGTAATCATACTCCAATTGAAATAAACAATCTTGTAACAAAAAAACCTATAAAAAAACTCTCCCTTCAGATTCTATAACCACTTAGTGAATGCATTAAGGTTCAAAATGCTATTAAAAGAATACTTAAATGTGAGATATAAGGATTTGAAGCTTTCAATTGTGTATGGAAACTTAATCACTCACCAATGTAGGAACTTTAGCACACCATAAAAGTCTAAAATACTAGAGAAACTCTAGTTCAACTTTAATTTGATGTAAATGTTGATTTTAAAAATAAATAGTCAAGGACTTAGGAGAAATATTCACATAACTCTTACGCACAAGTCTTAAGTAACCAACACTCTCTACTTAAGCAAAATTCAAGAATCTAGTAGCTAGAAAAAGGGGATATAAACACCAAGTTTTTTTATAGCACTACCACTTCCTGGATGAATTATAACACGATCTACTCTCTTAAGGATTAAAATGGAGAACCAATTTGGAGGTAAGAGGATGTTCTCATCATATGATTACTTTTAAAGATCCTTAGGTGAAACCACTAGCACTTATTCTTCTATAGAAATACTTATAACATTCATTGCCTAGGCAATCACATAGACCAAAAGGGGGAACTTATTAAACCTTTTAACCCTGAAAATGTTGAAAATTTTGTATTCACTATAAACCCAATCAAAGTACCAAGATTAAATGCATTCAATGGCTTCTTCTCCTAAAAGACTTGGAATCTTGTGAAGGATCAAATGACTAATTATTTCCTAAAATTCTTTTCTAATGGGATAAAGGATTTGAATAAAAATTCATCACCTTGGTACCTAAAACTCCAAATTCAAGTGAGCTTAGCAAGTACAAATCTATATGCTATAACTTGATCAACAAAGTTATCTCTAAGTTAATAGCCAATAACATCAAGGATATTCTAAGCACAATAATCAAATCTTTTCAAGGTCCTTTCATAAAAAGAGGGAATATAAGGGATAATATCCTCCTAAAGTAAGATTTTTTTTTTGGAATTATCACAAAAAGAATGGTCCTAAAAGATGTGCAATAAAGTTTAACTTTCAAGAAGCTGCCACTTCAATCAATTGGAATTTCATTCATCATACTTTGGAAGCCTTTGAATTGCCCCTAAGTTTAAGAAGTGGATCCAATAATGAGTTGAAATAAACTCATTTATCATCGTTTATAATAGAGAGCCTCTCAAAGGGGCTAAAGTTCTTAGACAAGGAGACCCCCTTTCTTTATATCTCTTTACAATTTTCTTAGAAATCATTAACAAATTAATTCCTTACAATTTTTAAAAGGAAAATTTGAGGATTTTTAGCCTTTCTTTATAGATGATTTATTACTCCCTTATAGATTTGATACCTCCTCATTGATGACTTTTATGAACTCACTTGAAGTATTTAATCTCCTCTCATAGCTTACCATTAACACCACCAAGAGCTACCTCATTTTGTTTGCTAGCTCTAGGCATCAGGTTGATTGGTTCAGCTCAATTTAATGGTAAAATGTTAAGGATCCTCCTTTAAAGTATTTAAGGATTCCTATTACCTCAAAAAATACTCTTATTTATAGATTATAAAACCCTCTTTTAGACCATTTATAGAAGAATAAGTATTTAAAAGAATAGGTGGATCTTAGTCGTAGGAAAATCCCAGTTGAGTGATTGGATGTCTCATTTCCTTCTGCCAAAAAACCTGAACAAGGAAATATAAAATTTGATGAAGAATTTCTTATACTCAAGGAATGCACATAATCATTATGGAGAGAAATTGAAATGGCAAGAAGTTTGTAAAATAAAAGATGAAAGAGGTTTAGTTATCAAATCAATTAGAACTATCAATAAGGTGCTATTGGCAAAAGGAATCTAAAGGATACTCATTGATAAGGATGTAATTGGGTAAAATAGATCCATATGCATTTTCTAAAAGGAGAAAGTCTCTGGTAGAAGAAACTTACTACTAATGGTTCATGGACATAGATGCAAATCCTCGAACTTAAGGATAACTTATGGAGAGTGATTAAGTTAAGAGTAATGAATGGTGAGTTAACTTCTTTTTGGCATGATAATTGGAATGGATTAGGACCTCTTCATCTAATTACTAAGCTTTAACATATTAGACACCTGGTCTAGGATAGAGCTTTTGTTAAACTCAATTTGTTGTATTTGTAATTTGGAGAAGGAAAGTATCTAACATTTATTCTTCAAGTGTCAATTTTCTAAATTCCTCTAGACTAAAATACAACAACTTTGCAATATTTCATATTAATTAAAGAACTGGGAGCAAATAGTATAATAGGCAACTTTATGCCTTAAAAGGTGTACAATAGATGGCAAGATCTTTAAACTAATGTTTGATTGTTCTATTTATGCAATCTAGAAGTGGAGGAAAGAAAGAATCTTCTAAAACACAAATAAGGGAACTCAAAAAATGGTTAGAGTGCACACTTATCTGGATCAAACAAATTATGCTCACAAAGGCTAAAAAAAATGGAATCAGTATAGAAATGGCTAGTAATTGGAACATTACCTCTAATCTACTATTAATTGGAACCTAAGAAGTTATACCAAGCTCGAGCAAGACCAACATGGAATTGCTTTTCCAACTAGATAAAAAGAAAAATGTCAAACTTTTAAACTGGCTAAACCCTAGACTAAAAGCTTAGTTTAACAATAAGTTGAGCCTCAGACAAAATGACCTTGATTACCTTGTGATATATGCATATTTGACCTTATTTATACACCTATATTGATGTATTTTGTTTGATATTTTATAGCTTTATTGTAAATTTATTACTTAATTCACTCCAAGTGCATTTATAAGTTATAATTGCCTTCATGGACCAAAAGAAGAAGAATTTAGATGAAAATGCGGTATAAAACAAAGATTTGAAGCAAGTAAGGGATACATGGCTATGTCTATAGCCATGTAAGTCTCTCAGTCCGTGTAGAATTACAATTATGGAGATTTTAGGTTATACGCAGTTTAGTACACCCCATGTATCGGACTGTGTATCTTCCAAAAGCTTTAAAAATTACTATAAAAAGATGTGAGTAGAGCCAGATTAGAGAGCATACTTATAGAGGCAATTATAGATGTACAGATCATTCAAAAGAGGCGATATTGATCTAGAAATGTGGAAAACACGAAAAAATCATCGACAAATCCAATAGAAATCAACATCAAACCTTTACCTTGAAAGAACATTCGATGAAAAAGAAGGAAGATTTAGAATTATCAACTCTTTGTTTTCTATTAATTTTTCTTGTTTATGTTTGATTTCATTTTGTATCATGTGTAACTAAACACCATATTAGTGGCTAGGTGTGATGAACCCTATTTTGTGCTACAATATGTTTTAACTATCTTATTTAATTCAATTGTTTTCATTGATCTATTGTACTTCAATTATGTGTTGGGTATATGTCCTAATAGATCATAAATATTAGTACACAATCTAATTTCATAACATAGAGATCGAGAAGTATGAATAGATCTACTGTAATTGAAAGGAATTGATTGCAAACCTAGAGATAAGTCAACATAAATCTCCTAGATTAGGGTTAAATATAGTAGCGAAATTCACAAATTAGTAAAGCAATATTAGAAATTTCAACCTGAGTAATTTAGTTGATAATCCTAAGATTAGTTTTTAGTAGTCTCAAGTAAGTTATTAGCATAGTAGGAATTTTCACGGTCCAATATATTTAATAACCTAATAGGTTATGCATAAAGAATAGTTGAAGAGGAAGAAAAAAATATAAGTTAATCAAGTCAAACTTGATTGTAAAATTTGAAAAACTTTAAGATTAAATATGAAATATTTAATAAATAAGGATCAATATAAAATATTTGATCTTATTCGGGTCTAATTAATATTTAATTAACATTTAAATAGAATTATTGTAAGTCTAATTAAATTTTAACTAAAATTAAAATTTTATTTCAATTAAAATATTAAAGGTCCAAATTTCATTATAAATAGGCTTAAACTCTAAAAGAACTGTCATTTCTTATCAAACCCAATCCTCTCAATTTGTTTGGGTGGATATCTTTAAAGGTCATAAATGTGTGCACTACAATATTTGCAATGAACTAATTTCAAAAATGATTCAAGATAAACGATAAATAAATGATCAAGTTATATGATAAAATACAATTTCATTTGTACTTATTATATATTTTTCTGCTGCGCAAATGGTCAAATCTCGCTTTGATTTCTTACTACTATGCCATTTCACTGTTGAGAAATTATCAAACAAACAATTAAATGATGCACCATTAAGTCCCCTGTTTCCTTTTGTTGTAAATCTTTGGCAAAAGTGAATTTGTAGTATTGAAGAAATGTCTAAAGATTATTTGGAAACTTTTGGGATGATTGGCAACAATAAACAAAAAAGCACACCAATTTTTATTAGAAGTAAAAGTTATCACCATAGTATTACAATCTAGAGGCCCTTTTTTTGTCATCGACTGTAGCAGAACCCCAAACCTCGGAAGAAGTACTAGTAATCACACGTTGTACAGATGAAGTGGAAGTCTAGGCTCAGGAACAGCAGCAAGTGGGATTTTTCTAGGTGTAGAGAGACCAAAAATCTCCTCCATGTTCAAGTCCTCCTTCTTCATGTCACCAGGTAACTTCCATGTAAATCCATGCAAAAGGTTTGCTAAGCTGGCTTGAATCACCTTTAATCCAAGACTATAGCCAGGGCACATCCTCCTGCCAGCACCAAATGGCAACAACTCAAAATCGTGTCCCTTCACGTCTATGGTCTTACCAATGAACCTCTCAGGACAAAACTCATCGGGGTTCTGCCACAAGTTGGGGTCTCTGCCTATTGTCCACACGTTGACAAGGACACGAGTGCCCTTTTGAATGTCGTAGCCTGCAATTTGGATGTCCTCACGAGACATCCTAGGCACTAACATTGGTGCCACAGGGTGTAACCTCATTGTCTCTTTGACAATTGCATCTATAAAGGGTAGATTAACAATATCTTTCTCTTCTACCAATCTTTCTCTTCCAATTACTCTGTCAAGTTCCTCTGTTGCCTTTTCAAATATCTCAGGTTTCTTCAGTAGCTCTGAGATTGCCCATTCTACCGTCACTGCAGAGCTTTCAGTGCCTCCGGCAATCAAATCCTAAGGATTTACAGTAAAGCATAGCGTAAGAGTTTTGACTGATGGATACAAGAAAGCAATTGCCTGTCACCGATTAGTTTCGAGGTCTCAAGCAACCATATCGATTTAATATCTATCATGACTTAATCATCAATTGAAATAGGCAAATTAAATAGGAAAAAGGTCTGAACTGTCAGAAGATAACCCAACGAGGTGGGTGACGAATTCTTCTGATTTCTATCTTCTATGCCTCAACAGGCACCTCAAAAATGTATCTGCCTTAAATTTACACATATAGGTGGACCGTGTCCAACATGCTACTATTATTTTGAATAGACATATGCACAGGATTAAAGTAAAACCAAATTTTGGCTTAATAAGTTCTCTCTATCAACAGCTTATGGTAGTTACTGTCCACGCGTGTGACTGAATAAGTGCTTCATTTCCCATATGTGGTTTAGAGCTCAAATAACTAGATTCAATAATGTGAAGTATCGCTAAAAAAGGATCCTTTGGTAATGACTACTTGGCATATAAGGATGCATAATTTTGTACTGTTGTTCCTAAGAAGTTGCAGAGAAATTCATCAACCTTTTAGTATGTTATTGCTACCAGGCTATCAATGTGTGGCTCATCACAAGACGTGCCCTGCTAATCGTCTTTGTTTACAAAAACAGAAATAAGAAGACTTTACCTAAGACACTTGCAGAGGAAGTGGATTAGGTTCTGATTTACTTAATTACAACAGTTAATACGTACCTGAGTAAATCCCTTCACTCCATGTCTTTCAAGCTTAACCTCCAGATTAGGATCATCAGCCAGCTGCAAGAGCACATCCACCATGTCCTTAGCTACATAATCCTTAACCCCTTTTCTTCTCTCATCATGTTCATCCAACACATGCTCCAAAAACCTGTCTAACTTCTTGCTCAAAACCTTCATTCTCTTAATATACCCTTGCAAATCCAAGAAAGCAAGCCACGGAATCGAGTCCCCTATGTCCAAAACCCCATTAAGCAAAAACAACTCATCAAGCATTTCCTTGAACTCCTCAGGCGTGACGATTTCTTTTACACTCTCTCTCTTCACGGTATACTTTTTCCCTAACACCATACGACTGATCACATTCAAGCTAACGTCTGAAAGATGATCTTTAAGATTGACACTCTCACCACCTGACTTGAACAAGTTTTTAAGAAGAGATTTCAACTCCTCTTTGCGTATATACTCGAATGATTCGAGACGTTTAGCGCTAAAAAGTTCCATCAGACACATTTTACGAGCTTGACGCCAATAGGGTCCATATGGTGACCATGTAATATCGGAGTAGTTGTAGGTTGTGTACTTGCCTGCAGCTGTTTTGGGACGACCAACAAAGGTGACGTCGTGTGTTTTGAGGATGGTTTTGGCCATTTCGACAGAGGAGCCAACGATAACGGGGAAGGATCCGAACTTTAGGTGCATGAGTGGACCATATTTTTGAGACAGTGAATGAAGTGATCTGTGTGGAAGTGAACCTATGAGGTTAAGGTTTCCAATTATAGGAAAGGGCTTTGGTCCCGGTGGCAGGTTGAGTTTCCGGCGTCGGATATAGCCAGAGAGGAGGATGAGGGCTATGGTGGCCAACCAAACAGAAGAGTAGATGAACCAAGTAGGAGTATCCATTTGGTTAAAGGATTTGAAGGTTCAGTGAAGGAGTTTGGGATGTGAAGCTTAGACACAGATGCGTTTTTATAGAGGAAAGATAACGTGCTCCGTGATGTTGTTGTTTTGAGAGAAGACTTCATAAGGTATCCTTATTGGCGCCTCTGTTGAAATGTGTGTCTTAAAAATAACTATAGTTGAATTGCCATAAGATTATACTAAATTAAGTATTATTGTACAACTATAAAGGAATGGATATGCACTTTTTTGGAAGCTATTTGCCATTTACTAATATAATTTGAGGGGTAAATTGGTAAAATACATATTCATTGTTTCAACGAAATTTCACTCAAATTCTCTTTTACTTTTCAAATTTTTCTTAGTTCCAATTTAAAATTAGGCCCTAATTATGGCGATCCAATAATAATAATAGTAAAATAAATTTGAAAAGTTGTTGGTAGTTTGTATTTCTCGTCTAATCAAAAAGAAGGTGAAATAGAAAGCTCCAAGAAAATGTAAGGCCAGTGTGGAAATAGTGACTATCTATTTCTTGAAATAGAAAGCAACAAGAAAGTGCAGGGTTAGCGTGGAAATAGTGACCATCTAACAAACAAATTGATAGGCTCAGTTTTAGCGACTCTTGACTTTGGTTTTGTGGAACAGGAATGGGAATACCTTGACCATTGACTCTCATTCACTTTGAATTTGAAAGATTCCACTTCCACGAGGCAAGGCAAAATCAGTGTATTTTCTGAAGTTGACTTGAGTCAGCGGAGCCGGTGGGGCTCCATGCTTGCCTGATGGTTGTAAGACACAAGTGGGAATAAGCATTTCTCCTAATAAATTAGCAATTAAACTCAAGACCCGTTCCTGTTTTTCACTGAAAAGCAAGCATGAACCACATTAAAGTTTTTTAAGTGTAATGGTTGGTGAGTTTTGTTACATGTGAACTTATTAAAGATACACCTTATCATCATCTGCTACCGTGTGGACATCTTTAATATAACCTGAAAACACGTGGAAGTTTTCGTCTACTATATATTAATATCATGGCATTGATACATAATTGGAAAGAGACAAATAGGTGATGGTTAAAGACACATACACACCATCTTTGTTTAAATCCAACAAGAGGGTTGGTAATATAACCAAATCATACTTATTACAACGATTAATTTAGAATCTATAGCAAAACAAATATTAATTTAGCAGATAGAAACCCTCTGATTATAGAGACGAATTACTTTAATTAGTAAAAAATCAACGCCGAAGTTAACCTTTTTCATTAAGAAAAGCTTGTGTCTACTGTCTTCATCTTTTCAATTGTTATCTGTTGATCATGTAACTAAGGGGCGGTCATCGAGTGGATATGATATGATTATCTCGGCAGACTATATATAATATGTATGCTTTTCTTCGTGAAAGAGTAATATATATAAATAAACTGCACAAAACCAATTAAGTTCTGCTCAACATCCTAATCCAGGCTCATCGTTGAATATTAAAACAACAAGACTATATATATATATATATATATATAGGCTTTTCTATTATGATTATTCAAAGTGACCATCTCTTTTCAATTGATTTACTGAGCCAATTTCTTTTATTTTCTTTAATCAATCACTCTAGCTTATTATTATCAGTTTTTGACTTTCATTCAAGATTGGCCATCAACTCTTTGAAAAGCAACATTAATTGGATGATGCAGTTTTTAACTATTGATGTTGTGAGATCATAACTCCATTTTTTTTATAACATAATCCATTTTCATTAATGAATTTGTTTTAGTAATATTAGCACTTCTATTATAATGAATCAAATAATAGGTGAATGATGAAGTTCTTACTAAAAGAGTCAATTAAACAAATTAAACAATTAATAGTTGAGAAATGAACAAAGTGGAGAATATATATAATTCAAATGAACTAAGAACAAGGAGGAATTAAAATATCTAAATTTAATCAAATTGTTATAATTCTTCTTGGAACCTTATCTTAGTCATTTCAACGAATTAGGGGCTCAATCCTTGCATGATCATTTGTATATAGAACATAATGCATAAATTATTTTATAATTAGGAGGAAATTTATTTTGATTTTTTAAAGAAAACCTCTTTTTTAAATTTTTTTGGAAAAATTTTGAAATGATTTTGTATCAAATTTTTTTCAGAAAAATATAGTTTGATTTTTTTAGGAGAACTTGAAAAATCATGGAAAACATGTTTTCAAACACGTTAATCGATCAATGCATAGGTGCAGTAGAATAACGTGTTGTTTCTAAAAACATTAGTCGACTAATATCTAGGTTTAGTTGATCAACACATCAAAAGATGTGAACAATTATGTTCTTTGAGTTTGCATGTCATATTGGATGATACATTGGTCAACTAATATGCTATATAGTTGACCAATGTAATTTTTATTTGCCATTATAAAAAATATTTTTTGTTTTTAAAAATTTTTCCGGTTATTTTTAGTATAAATAGACCTCATATTAGTTATGTAAAGTTAGTGGAAATATTAAAGAGTTGCTCAAAGTTTTAAGAGGCTAGAGAAAGCATATGTGCATTACATAATATATATTGAGTCATTGTTTATTGGTGTGACCAAGAGAAGGAGCTTTTGAGTTGTAAACTTATTGCGATTGGGAAAAAAACTTGTAAGGGTTGCTCTTTACCTTGAATAAGATTTCTGACATGTATTCTTCACATATAAGAAATAAAGATGATTGTAAGGGTTTCTCTTTAACCATGACAAAGATGTTGTATGGATGATTATTCTTCATTCATTGAAGGAAGAAGATAGCACATTCTCAAGTAGAGTTTAGGGAGTGGATGTAAGCCAAAAGTTGTTTGGCCGAACCACTAAAAATTGATTTTATCTCTCTTTCTCTACTATCTTGTATCTATTATAGTAATTGTTTTGTGATTATCATATGTGAATTTCCCCCAACCATTTTTTAGAACAGGCAATTCATTCACTAGTTTAGAAATAGGCAAAAAGTAAACATACAATTCACCCCTTCTCGTATGTCATCTAGAGACTAATAATAGATATCAGAATGAGTCTCTTTCATTGAATATAAAAGAACATATAGGCCATATTCTTTGATGTAGATACTTACCTTTATTAAGAGACTAGAATGAAACATTTCTTTTCAGTTAAAGTGGTTGATTTTTGGGATGTCGAAGATAAAGGGCCTTTTGTGCCAATGAAATACTTAGTGAGAGAAAAGGTCGAGCCTAAAGTACCAAAGGATAGAAGTGAATGGGATGATAAGAAGAGGCCATTGTAAAGAAACTCGATAATTTTTTAAAGAATAAAAGGTATAAATAATTGAACAAGAAAAAGAAGAAAAATCACTTAAGGCTACATATGATGACACTATTAGTTTGGAGAGTGAGGATTCAAAAAATTTGGTGACAAGTATATGCTTTATTGTTGATAATGATAATGTACCCTCTGTAAGCGATCTAGAAGGGGGGGTTGAATAGATCTTGAAACTTTATGAATTTTTCTATAATAAAATCAGAAGTTAAAACACACAAGAACAAATTCAATAAACTTAAAAGAATAGGGAAGAAGATCAAACACTGTT
>JAOTBA010000001.1:11326691-11339560 GCA_025629845.1 Erythroxylum squamatum | reverse complement strand
CATGTGATTGCCGCATTTGATATTACTACCTGTTCATTTATTGATCATTTATTGTTGCTCAGAATGCCACAGACCATCCTTGTGAAGCTAGCCTTGTGTACCTAGCCTCACAAGCATGGTAGTATGTTTATATCTCACTGAGTTGCGTTGTAGACTCACACCTCACTATCATAATTTCAGGAGATTAGTGGATCGTACGAGAAATAAATCCAAGCCTTTTGAGACTCGCTTGGGTAATCAGGCAAGTAATGTTTTTTGACATGATGTTGTAAATCACAGATGCTTATAGCTGCTCCATGGTTTGTCATAATCATATGTACATAAAACATTTATGGATATGTTATGTTATTGAGAACGATGTTGGTTGATGATAAGTAGATATTGTATGTGAGAATTGCAGATTTGGATCCTTACTTCTTTCCAACCTATTAAGCAGGTATAAGGATTAATTAGACAATGAATGGCTCATGCCGGATTTTCAGTAGAATATAGAAAAGTTAGGCTTACTATAGGTTTTGGTGGCATTAAGCCTACCCATTCCCTAGTGCCAACACGGTCCAAAAAGACGGGTCGTGTCACTATCATAAATAGCATCTGGGTTGAAATTTTTTGAAGATTTTGTTCATAAGTGTATTTGGTACAACGAAGGTCTCACCCATCAATTTACAAAAGGGGAATTTCCCTAGAAGTTTTTAATATTGATGAAGAAGTCACTAAGTATTTGAGAGTTAAGATCAAAATTTTTTTAGAAATTTTGAGCAAGAAAGTTCCTTTCAGAATTAATCAATAAACACTTAATTTTATATTGAATGAAGGAATCTTGTTTTTTCAAGGTAATGATGGAATTCTTTTAAGATGTCTTGGGATTTCTAAGGTATTAACAGTAATGAGATAAGTTCATGAAGGGGGTATGTGAAGCAGATCAGTTTGGAATAAATATGAGATGGCTTATATGAAAAAATGGGTACTGTTAGCCATCAATTATGAAAGAATGCATACCATAGGTGAGAGGATGAAAACAATGTAAAAGATATGGGAAGAATTCAACAAATTCCTAATTTCAAGCTACATTATATAATCAAACCATGGGCATTTAGAGGATGTGCCATTGATCTCATTAGGAAGATACATCCACCATATTTAAAAGGTTATAGTTTTATTTTGTTGGTCACAAATTATTTTACTAATGAGTGGTAGCTCAACTTTTGAAGAAGGTTAATAAAAAAATGTAGTTATACTCATCCAAGAACAAATTATTCATAAATTTGGAATTCCTCGATTAATAAAAAGTGATTAAGGAATCATATTTTTGAGCTAGGAAGTTAAAGATTTTGCTGAAGATTATAGGATGTAATTATTAAATTTAACGATAGATTATGCTCAAGCTAATGGTCATGTTATCAAACAAAATGATTATTGAGATTTTTGAAGAAATGTTAGAGGAGAATCGTAGAGAATCGTATGGAATTTTGCCGGAAACCTTGTAGAATATTGTACTTCTAAGCATTCTGGTATAAGAATTAGCCCATTTTCTTTAACCTATGGACATGATGATGTTCTAATAGAAGTAGTGGCTCTATCAATGAGAGTAAACAAACCAAAAACTTTAGGAAATTCCAAATTTTCAAAAGTGATGTTAATGAAATTAGAGAACTTAGAAAAAGTACAACTTCAAGCTTTAAATAATATGATTATTCAAAAGGAAAAGATGGAAAATTTTTACGATGAAAGAATTTATAGGTAGTAATTATAAAAAGGGGATCTAGTGTGGATGTTGATCATACCACCTAACGAAAAAGATAAAGAATGTGATAAATGGTCTCCAAATTGGGAGGGGCTATTTAGAACTTATAGGTTTTTAAGTGGTAATGTCTATTGGTTAACTAGTTTAGAGGGAGAACCTCATAGGCGTTTCATTAATTGGAAATATTTGAATCCTTATGTACCTACCTTTTCTGAAAAGACGAGGATAAAGAAATAAGAAATTGTTCTAAAAAATCAAATAGCATTAGTCCAAAATAAATAGTCACAGATAAAGTTCAAAACCTATATGAAATTAACCAAAGGTTGAAATTTTGAAACAAGGAAGAGAAGTTTATAGTTGATCCAAACCCAAGGATCGAATTTCACCCCATTGGTTGATACATGAAAGATGGTCCTCTTTGGCTTGTTGGACTTACTGTTTCCATAAATTGACTTCATTCTTCTGCAACACAAATGACTTACCTAACTTCTTAGTCATCAATTTGACTTCATGAAACTTCTTATTGAGCAGTTGTCCATCTTGTTAAAGAGCTTTTTACTTCTTTGTAATCAGCTTAATAGCTCGTTCATACTCAACAACCTCATTCTTTAAAGAATCAAATTCATTTTTCAACTCTTAAATTTTTTAAGAGATTCTTATCTCTAGTTTCCCCTCTATATTATAATACATTTGACGTCGGTAAGAGGCTTACTTTCTTGGAATACATGACCTAATCCTGACACGAATTGTTAAAGGAAACAAAGACTTTTTTAACTTTGCTAAAAAGTCCTCTAACAACAAGCGACTAAGTTATGAAGCCAATATATGATAGTATGATAAGAAAAGAACTACGATGAATCTTAGTCAAAAACTAAAACTCTTATTACATAGTGAGTCTTAAAGACTCCTTGACTCTTGATAGTTCCTCAGAATTGATTGTTGGTGTGATATTAGAAGGAAGGTCAAGAGAGAGATCTAGGAAATTTAGGTTAAAGACTTCTTTTGGATTCACTGTTATGGTCTAGACATCTTTAACCTGTAAGAAATAAAAGAATTTGTTAACAGGCTTATGTATTAGCATGTAGAATAAGGGAATTCTTATTTTACCTCTAACGAAGTAACCTTAATGACCTTTGGATTAAGAGAATTCCTAGTTCTTCTATATTTTTAGTTCAAGAGGAAAAAAGGAATAAGAAGTTTTGACATAGTGTCATTTGTATAAAAAAGATACCAAAAGTGGAATTTTTAGTGAAAAGAAAGGTAAAAGAAATAAAAGGAAGGTTGATACCATCAATAATATCCTCAACAACTTTTTTAGGCATAGACAAAGTCCTTTCTATAATGATGATATCTGTAGTCTCATGTTTTGTGGTCTCAGTTTCTTTAAGTAATTTAGTGAAGAGCAAGTGGACTTCTTAGTAAAACTCTTTTACATTGGAGTTTTAGCTTTCTTAGAACTAGAAGTTGCTAAAGACTTCTCTTTAGGCTTTTGTTCAGGGAGAGGATTAGGAGCCACCTCTTTTTGAGAGGAAGGCTTGCTTTCTTCTCTATTCTCAGCATCCAAGATTCTAAAATTTGTAATAGTAAAAGTTAGGAATAATTTTTAAAGAGCCAAAAATGCTCAAATTAGAGGGAATACCTTTAAAAAGAGAAATTTTGATGAGGTAATAAACACTAATAGCTTTTTAACCACCAGAAGTGGTAAGCCTTCATGTTAACAACACTAATAGAAAAAAATCTTGCATTTGAGAATCCAATTGTGATCAAAATTTTGTCAAAGGAATTGTTTTTTGACAAAGCTCCTCGAAAAGAACTCCTACTGGGTAGTTCAAAAAATGTATAACAAGAGGAATCCCTTAAGAAAGGTCAAGTTGCCTACTTAGAGGTACGTGAGGTATATTTCAAAACCCAAGGTCATAATTCAAGTGTTAGGTTTTAGGGCTTTATTACCACTAATAATAAAAAATCTAGGATTGGTATAGATGAGAAAAGTTTCTAATAAATGGTCAAGAAAGATGGTTCAGAAGCCTTGAAAATTCTAAACCAATAAAGCCTTTCAGAGAAGTCTTTAAAATGATTCAATTGATCCATAGACCTAGACTTTAGAGATACAAAGTACTGAACATGTCTTTAGGAGGTTTATTACATAAACTAGTGGATAAACAAATATTTTGAAAATTACAAAATCTATTATTACAAAAAGGCAAGCCTTTTACTTCCCTAAGTTTAGGGAAATAAGCAAAAGTCTAAAGACAAACCACACATATAGGTTAAGCTATTGCAAGGGAAGGTTGAAAATACATCTCCTTAAGTTACTATAAAGAAATCCCAAGAAAGGAGAGCCTAAAATAAGGAACTTACCAAAATCCATCACTTTACAAAAAGGAAAGAATTCCAAATTGGGTTTGTTATTAATAGGATAAAAGATAAATTGATTTAGCTTAACCCAAATAAACATGACATATTATTTTTAAAAAACAAGATTTCTTAAACAATCATAGCTATTTATAGATCAAAAATAAGGGGAGCATTTGAAATTTACAGAGTCTGAACTAGGGGTCTTTTTAATTGAAGAAGCAAAAACTTCCCTGATTATAGGCATTCTAGTTAAAAAGAAAATGTCTTTAATGAGATTGAATTGTGACTAGAAGGAAATATAAAGGAGTTGTATGAAGGACTATATAATTTCAAAATTGCAAATAAGGTTAAGTTGATATTCTATGGAATTCATAGAAAGGGCAATCAGCTGCAAAAGGCCCTGTCTCTTCTAGGCTAAATGATATGATGTTTATAACCTATCCACCTACTCAGTCCATTGATCTACATTTTTAGGACATAGTTTTAGGGATTTTGGTGCCTAAATAAAGTGAATTATAGATGGAAGTTTTATTTATTTACTTTTCCCAAATGGGAGAGTGATGGGTGAGAAGAATCAATAGGTGAAGGGGTCTTGATAGTGAGAGCCAGACTATGTTCATGATTAAAATGGGGGAAATCCTTCTACAATGTTGAAAAAAGGAATTCAAATGTTATAATTAGTACTTAAAAAGAGAATTAGAGCTTGAGAAGTCTTTTACTTGATTCTTATAAAGGTCTGAAAGGGCTCAGACGAAATAAACCATTTCAAGCTTTATAGCCTGTGAAAAGAAGTGAAGTTAAAAGAAATCAAAGGGATTTTTTAAGGAAAGTACATGAATTAGAAACATACATCGATGACATTTAGTTCAATAAAGTTTGTTAAAGAAGAGGAAAAAGCATGATGAGAAGATTCTATAGTCGTAAAAGTCGCAAATAGAAAATACTAAAGTTAAAAAAGAGGATACAAACTTTTTAAGAGTTAAGGTGGAATGTGAAGAAGTAATGGGAAGATTTTATAATAAAAATGATCAAATCTTACGGGAATAGCAAGTTTTGAAATTTAAAGAGGTTTTTTAGTGTCTATAATGGATATATTTCAAATGTGAAGGATCTTAATACAAACTTTGGACATGAATTTTCTTATCTATAAAAGATTGTTTAGGATTTAGGAAGATACTCATAAGTGATGTCACTAGGCCTACCTCAAGACAATAAAAAATCTGTAAACCCATTGGGATTGAATTTGATGGGAATTTTCATACCATAAGTTTGGTTTGGTTAACAAATCATATCTAAGAGGAGAGAGAATTTATTGATAGCCTAAAAATAATTTGGCTCATTTGGCCCAAAAATCCATTCAGTTACATAGAGTTAGCCAAGAAATAGAAGCCCAATCAATGTTTAGCTAAAGAATATATGGGCAACAAAAAAAACAAGGAATTGGGGAAATTTTGTTAAATTTGTGAAAGTCTAGAATACGAAAGTTAAGAAAATGATGGAAAGTAGTTAACAAAAACATTATTGAGTGGGTTGGAAGGTAGGCAGTTACTTGAAGTAGAAGCACAGGTTATGTAAATTAATGAGATAGTGGTAAATAGTTAACTCAAATATAGGGAAGTAGATAGTTATAACAAAAGCTGCATAAGAATGAGAAGATTATAAAATCATCAGCAATATAAGGAAAAGTGAATCAACACAATCACAGTATATTAAAAATCATTCTCTAGAGAAAACAATCAACCTATTTCAAAAACACTTTGTTATTTTTCAACTTTCTAAATTCATCTTTGTTATATTGAATTTCATTTCATAGTTTGTGATTCCCTTTTTGCAGTAATCAATTCCTTTCTTCACTTCAGATTTCATGTTAACATATTTAGCAATTTTGGTAGCTTAGAACTCTATTTTATAAGTTTTTTTGAAGCCTACTTATATTGTTAATAAGAACTCATTATAGGTTATGGGAGAATGCCTCCCTAGCATGCCCGAATTGTATATTAACACCAACATTTGTTCAAGCCAAGAAGTTCTTCATTTACACAAGCAATATGCCTTACAGTTTTATTATATTAAGAAATGGTGTCTTTCTTAAATATTTCCATGATTTTATATAGTGAGACAAGAGCCTTTTGCTCTTCTAATACATATTAGATTTCCATAATCTAAATTTCCAATTTATTTCCATTATAACTTTCACCTCTAGTGAATTGTATAAAGAAATTCATAGATGTAATAGTCATTTCCCGTAAACATAAAGTATTTGAAATGACACATTTAATATATGATTATTGTCATTTTCAATTAATTTGTTGCAATTCTCTAAACTAAAACTTTAATCATTTTCCCAATTACTTATGAAATTAAAAGGTCGCTAAGTTTCTAATTATCATCCATCTAATAGTCGATCAACCATTGATCATTCTATTTAGATGATCTTTTACAAATATCTTAAGTTTGCTATTGATAAGTGTTGATGTATTCATATTTTTAGGCTTGCATTAGGTGCAATTTGTTTGTTTATTTAAGTATTTTATCATTTTTAGTACTTAAATTATTCATATTTTTTCTTTATGTTCTAATTCACTCATTTTGAGAAAAAGGAATAAATTCAAACAAGTATGGAGCAATTTAAGGTGGCTTTGACTAAGTTATAGAGTGCATGACAAGTATATGCTTGTGTTTAAAGAGCATGGGGAAATGTTGATTGATTTCTATAAAAGATGCCTATGTTGAGTAGTGAGTAGGATATTTTGAAGTTACACAGTCATATTCATGCACATGTTGGCTCTACAAAAGCATTATGCATCTATTTGAATTACACAACTATCAATAAGTCTGTGCCAATGCTTGTGCATATCCCATAATCTAAATTTCAACTTTAAAATCCAAGATTGAGTGGCAAAAGAAGGGAGGAGGGTTAAAAAAACACAATTAGAAGCCCTAAGGTAATAAGAAGTATAGAGAACAACTAAAGAAACCATTTGGGAGTGGATTTTCTTTTATCTAGAGTGAAGTTTTTGAAGATTATAGAGATTTCATCGTATTATCCTTGATTTTTAACTTTCTTTTTAGCTTTGATATTATATTGGATATGGTTGGAAACTAAATTCTTTATGATATCTTGATTGGAATCTCGGGATGGACCTTGTAATGATTTTATTTTATCTTAATTTATTTTTCTTTTTATTGAGACTCAATTATGTTCTTAATTATTCTTCAATTAATATAGTTGGTATGTTGATTCATTTATGATTTCTTGCAACTGAAATCGAAAATCCTTTGTATGAAAAGATCTAGAATAATTGATAGGAATTGTATAGAAGGCTAGAGATAGGTTGATATAAATCTTTCGGATTAAGGTCAATCCTAGTAATGAAATTCATAAATTGACCAGATTGGTTTAATTTAGAAAGTCTAAGACTTAATATGCATTGATGGCTAGAATCACTTCTTTATGCATTATGAGCTTGTTTATAAAGAGCTAATTCTTAAGTTCCTTGCCATATTTACATTCTATAAGTAGTATTACACCTAGGATGTTAAAAACGCCATCTAGTTTTGAGTGCTCAGAAAGATGCTTAGCATAAGCTACACAAGGTTCTCCCTCTGCATTGACTTGTATTAAGAGAAGTACGTTACTATTGAGGAGTTTGTGGGATTGCCAGTATACTTTTTTGTTAGGGTTAATGAATGCACAATCAGTAGAGAGTGGTCCTATGAGCCTACAAGATCCAAGGCATCTCAACTGAGATCCCTTATAGTGAGGTACATACATTCACTACTAAGTCACGCGATAAATAAGAGAGGGGACAATACCAGTGTTATAGGGAAGATGGATATGTTTTATCTTTACAACACGATTAAGAGAATCCCCATCCATATAGAATATGCCCTAGCTTATTTCTTAAAATTTTAAGTATAGAATGCCAAGTGGGAGCCATTTGTATGAGTCTATACATCACTTAACTTATCAGAAGAAGAAGATAACAGGTACTTTTGCATGACCTTCTATAACTCCACATCAAAACCAGCTCATGATAACTTGATTAGAGAGGTATACGAGTTAGATTTTGGGAGTACAATAGATATTAGACAGGGACACAGAGATTTGCTTGAGTGAATATAGGATGGTTAGTGGCATATAAAAGGGGGATGGAGGAGGTCCTTGTGCAGATCATCGATCATTTGGGAGTTGTGGTCAAACACCTCCATCTAGAAGAGCTAGTACATCATCATCAACTCCTTATCAACCAGACAAGGTGGTGCAAGCAAAGGCAATGCCTAGTGACATTTGAAAGCTCAATACTCCCTTTATATAAACAAATTCCCAAATAAAGATAAACTAGGAGCAGACAGATGACTAGATATTAAACTTTTTTTTCTAATATGGTTATTAAGATCCTTCAGGATTCTCAAGACATTTGACATTAAACTTTTTGTTTTTTCTCTGATTTTGATTTTGATTTATTTTCTATTTTATTTTTTCTTAATAGTTGGCAAGGGATTAGCCTTTCTAAACTATAATTATTTTATTCTTTCTTTTTTCTTGTTTATTGTTCATATATTAAACCACATATTTAACATATATATAGTTAATTCTATGTTTTTTATTTTTCTTGTTATTATTTCATGCTTTATTTATTTTTTATTTTTACAAGTATCATTAATAATTGTTTGAATTCATGCCATAAATACAAACTTCTAGATTATAACCAAAAATTCATGCTAATTGTTTTTCTATTCTTTTCTAATCTTTATTGCATACATTAGGGATAATGTACATCTTCAGTATGGGAAATGTGTATTGTGATTTTGACATGGATTTAATTATGATTCAAGCATATTTTAATTTTAATTTATTGACTCCTCTTTATAAAGATCTCTAATTTGTCAATTCTTGTCTTGAAGCATTTTAAGTTTTGAATTTTTTAATTTAGCTAGAATATGAAAGGATGAAAGCATAGTTAGATGGGCTTTTTAATTATACATTATGGATTATTTTTTTAATTATCAATTTGGATGAAAATGTTTAGAATTTTTCACACCTGGGCCTAAATTGTGAGGTTTTGAGCTTGTGAGCATTTATTATTATTATATCATGCTTTATTTTCCTTTGTTACGTGAATATCATGCATAGTTGGATGATTCTAGAACTTGATTTTGTTATGCATATTGAGACCACATTTTTAGATTAGAGGCACTAAGATGAAAAAGGCACCTAGATTACACCTTTGTTAACCTTTTTCTTTGATGTTACCACACCATGTTTTTTATCCCTTATGTATAACTAATTTTTATCCTTAGCCTTTTCTTTAGAATATTTTATCCATATTACAAGTTGATAACTACTTTTTGTTATTAGACTGATATTTATTTTTGCACCCTAAAGGATTGTATTTACTTGATTGTGTAATAATTTGATTAAATTAAGAAGTATTAAGCATGAGGAAAGATGTATGATTATTTATTTGAAGTTATATCCTTCTTAGTTATTACTTATCAATGTTTTGTATATTCTCCTTTTAAGCTTATAAGAAATAAATTCACAAACATATCAAAATTAGCTTAGTAAAAGAAAAGTTAAAAAACTGAAAAAAGAGAAGAAAAACTAAAAAAGTTGTATTTTAAATTGTTGAAATTATAAGAACGAGAAATAGAAAATATTTGTGCTATTCAAGATTTGTTTTGCACCTTCCTTATATTCTATTTAGAGATTTGAGTGACATTAATTCAGATTTTTTTATAAAATTTTTAATGCAACTTCCTATATATTGATTAACCCAAAATATGTTGTTTATCATACCTTACCTCAACCTCATTACACCTTGATTTAAAGACATTTTGATTTTTGGCTCTAATTTATTTTGTAGTTATGGAGATATGATATATTAGCTAGCCTGTTAGACCTCGCTTCTGGAGCCCAACATTTGGAGCCATAAACTGAAACAATCTCATAATTTTTTTAAACAATTAAAGCGAATGCAAAAAAGCAAATCGATAAACAAATCAGCCCGATTTATTTATACCCATTTAAGTCACAAAGATGCAAACACCATTGAATACATCAGAGTTTCGGAAAATCACTTAGGCCTATACAGAACACGATGTTTGTTTTCATAATATCTTTACATTCAAAAACCACCCCTTTTTGCCTTAATACAACTATAAAATACAAAAATTACAAACTACACATGATACAATTGAATGCTTATGCTTAAGATGATTCTAACATACCAAAAGTTCCTGAACTAACTTAATCACAAAAGTCTTTAACTAGCTTGGAGTTCCAATGCCTTGCAAGGATCACTGATCTTCTCTATATGCGACTGAGGAGGAAAATTATGGGTTGAGCTACACAACTCAGTGGCTAATATATTTATAGCCATTGGCAATGAGCCACACAATCAAACATATATATATACAAACATGTAACAATTCAATAATCGAAAATTTAACTCATGACTCATATTACCATAATGTCACCACATATGACATATCCTGTAATTCATCCATCATAATATAACACTCAATTATGCATCATGCTTAACAAATAAATGATGAAATGCACAACAAATGGCTCGAGAGTTCCGTGGAACAAAATAGATAAACCGAAGTTTATACCGTGAACAAAATGAGTCCGATTTCTCAGGATCTCGTGGCCTCAAGCAAGCAGCCAGGAGAAGGCTATATGTCAATGTGCACGTGACTAATGAAACGTTCCTCTCTTACCCAAATGCAATCAAAGTTCAATGCTTAACTCATTTCATATACATTCATACTTTTCATGCTCATGATGCTTTCTCATCCCTTCACTCATGCAAAATGCCATGACATTCTTCAAGGCAATACATGATCACAATCACAATGCATTTTCAACAATTTCCATAATTCAAAACAAGCAATTTAACATACAACATACAAGCAAGCAAGATATTTTGCCCATATTACACAACAACTATAAACATTGTGATTGTGATGTTTCAACTATAAACATATTACTCTTGAAAATCCAAATTCAATCGGTCCCTTCCTCTTGCTATTGGGTAGGTTGTCCTTGATTTCCTAACACAACCAAAATTCTCATTTAATTCCAATTAAAATGGAAATCCCCTAAATTTCCATAATCATAAAGAAAATGGAATTAACACAAATCAAGCTCAAACTTAACCTACCCATAGTCTATATAGGTTAGAAAACCCAAAACCTAACTTAGAAACCCATCTTCTTCCTCCAATCATTCCCAACACAAAACCCCTTTCTCTCTCTAAACTTCTTCATTCTCAACACAACCCATTTCTTCAATAAACAAGAAGAAACTTACCTTAAGAAGCTTGATTCTTCTCTTCTTTCCACGATTTTTCCTCCTTCTTCCCTAACTTTCTCGATTTTTCTTCTCCTTCTCTTCTCTCTCTCACGTTTTCTCTCTTTTCTTCTTCACTTTGGCTGCTAATGACACTCTCCCTTCTATTCATTAATTCAAGCCCTTTTGCTTCGTCATTCTCCCCATTTTGCCCTTCACTTACTGGGACTTTCCCATTTTACCCTTTTGTTTATTCATTCTCCTCCTATTGCATTATGAGCAACACTAGGATTTTTTGGGGTCCAAAAGGTCTGAAAAATCTCTCAAAACTTAAGCCACATTTGAGCCCATGTCCTGGGCTTCTGTCACAATTGTGGCATATGGGTCACTATCGTGGGCTGACTCCAGTGCTTCTATCATGATCGTGGCCTATTGTGCTACAATAGTGGGCTGTTTTTGACCCCTAGTGCCTCCGAAACAATGAATATATCAAGGTACCTGAAAGACATTAATTAAGCTCAAAGACTTGTATTAACCTATAAAACACTTTAAACATAAATAATTAACAAACTAACACAATTCTAACCTAAACACATACTAAACGATTGAATTAACTATTAAATACATATCAAACTAAACCCTAAAACACCATGCAATTCACACTTATCAACTATTCATTGTTGAAAGTATTGAATTAAAATGTTTTTACGGGATTAGTGCAAATGCAGTTGATGGAATGCTTCAAATAGTGGAAAATGGTTTCCTAAAGGTAATAAAGTCCCTAGCTCATATATTGATTGTAAGAAAGTTTCTTGAGATATAGGGCTTTCATATGAGAAGATAGATGCTTATGTAAATGATTGCATACTTTTCATAAATAAATATGAGAATGCTTAATCTTGTCCAATTTATGGTAAATATAGGTGGAAGATTAATGGGAAAATGGAGAATATTATTAATGAGCTTGACAATAGGAAAAAGATTCCACAAAAGGTCTTGCAATATTTTTCGTTAACTCCACTTTTACAAAGATTCACTACCAAAAAAGAAGACAATCTGCGACGTTTGACTGAGGAAACGTTGCAGATTGTATAACCTTATCGTGACGTTTTTGAAACGTCAGTAAAAGGTTAAGGTTTCTGCGACGTTGTATTAAAACGACGTGGAAAGGATGTACTAATTGAGACGTTGTACAATTAAAACGTGGCCAAATACATATTACGACTTTATTGTGAACCAGACGTCGAGGAAGAGTTGGTAAAGAAATCAGAACTCGGTCGTTTAACTAATATTAACATTTGGTTCAAAGCTGGTGATCGCGGCTTATCATTCGATTAAATTAATCGATACTTGGAAACCGGTCAAAATAAATTTATACCAAGAATTGCAATACAGGATGCAACCTCGGGTCGACTCTCAAGGAACCAGTGCAGAATTGATCCTAAGACTAGCCTAATGTTTGAATTA
>JAOTBA010000001.1:11307964-11321315 GCA_025629845.1 Erythroxylum squamatum | reverse complement strand
AGAGGTAAGAGGGAGGGAGAAAAATTTTGAAAATTTTTGAAAATTTTGCAAAAAAGTCCCCCAATTTTTTAAAATTTTTAAAATTTTTGAAAATTGTCATCAGCAAGGAAGTCTCCATGAAATGATATCTACAAAGGAAAATAGTAGGCTTTGGGCTACAGAAAGTACAAAGAATTTGGACCATATTTTTTATGTTGACTTTACTGAGCTCACCTGATACGTCACCATATGCAGAATGACTTTACTGAGCTCACCTGATACGTCACCACATGCAGAACTAAGTTGATCCGTAAGGAAAGCACGTCTACTTGAATGAAGTTCGACTATAAATACATGCACACACTAGGCTTCTAGCAATTGCTGCATAGAGGAGCAGAGGCTCAGGGATTACTCTACAATCTACCATAGTGCAAATTCTAGAATCTTAAGAGGTGTTTCTTTTTAAGTTCAAGCAAGGAATCGGCGAAAATGGTGACCAAAGTGCAAGAGGAGATGCAAACAAAGCAGGCCCTTGGATGGGCAGCAAGAGACACTTCGGGCGTCCTATCTCCATTCAAATTTTCCAGGAGGTTCTTTCGCTTAGCTGTTCTTTCTATATCACAAATTTCATTCTCAAAAACCTTCCCCTTTGTTCACCTTTCTTGTTTAGTCTGAAGCTTAAACATCAGAAATTCAGAAGCTATATTGAAGAATGGAGTCGTAACGTTAGTTCTTATGACATAATTTCTACAGGGCCACAGGAGAGAAAGATGTTACATTCAAAGTGCTGTACTGTGGGATATGCCACTCGGACCTTCACATGATCAAGAATGAATGGGGCACTTCCACTTATCCTCTGGTTCCTGGGTATGTTTCTCTTGTAACAGCTAGTTGTCAACTACTGCAAAATCATTCTTCTCAACTAGATATCGTGTGCTTACATTATAATTTGATTAAATTACAGGCACGAGTTTGTGGGAGTAGTTACAGAGGTTGGGAGCAAAGTGGAGAGATTCAAGATTGGGGATAAAGTAGGTGTAGGCTGCATGGTTGGATCTTGCCACTCCTGCGACAACTGCAATAATGATCTTGAGAACTACTGTCCAAAAATGATTGGAACCTACGGTTCCAAGTACTATGATGGAACACCCACATATGGTGGCTACTCAGACCTAATGGTTGTTGATGAGCATTTTGTAGTTCGAGTTCCTGATAACTATCCTCTTGATGCTGGTGCCCCTCTATTGTGTGCTGGGATTACAGTTTATAGCCCTTTGAGATATTATGGTCTAGACAAACCTGGAGTGCATGTAGGTGTGGTTGGGCTTGGTGGATTAGGTCATATGGCTGTTAAATTTGCTAAAGCAATGGGAGCCAAGGTCACTGTCATTAGTACCTCTCCTAAAAAGAAGCAGGAAGCAATGGATCATCTGGGTGCTGACTCATTTTTGATTAGCCATGACCAAAATCAGATGAAGGTACTTAAACCTTCAATGAGGAAATTCTTACTGACTCTTTTTTTTTTTTCCTGGTAACTCTTCTTAGTTTCTTACATATATAAATCTACAATATACGTAGGCTGCAATGAGCACAATGGATGGTATAATTGATACAGTGTCTGCAGTACATCATCTTTTGCCATTGATCAGTCTACTGAAGTCTCATGGAAAATTGGTAATGGTGGGTGCACCTGAAAAACCACTTGAGCTTCCAATCTTCCCTCTGCTAATGGGTACGTTCTTATTTCTCTTTTTAACCATTTAACACCTAGTTCGAGCACAGTAAATACGTCAATAAACTTTGTATCTTAACAATTGTTGTGGGAAATTTGGCAGGGAGGAAGTTGGTGAGTGGTAGTGGTATCGGAGGAATGAAAGAGACACAAGAGATGTTTGATTTCGCTGCAAAACAGAACATAACAGCAGACATTGAGGTAATTCCGATGAACTATGTTAATACTGCCATGGAACGCCTGCTCAAAGCAGATGTCAGGTACCGTTTCGTCATCGACGTCGGGAACACACTGAAACCTGACATCTGAGTTGCTACAACCTGCTCCTGAGCCGCGGCTATAATACTTGAGAAGTTCGAGTCATATATAATAAGATGACAAATTTTGTTTGCCATCTAATAAGATTTGTGCTTCACATAGTGAAAGTTTTCATATGTTTTATTATCTGAGTTGAGAAAATCTGTATTTCTTGATGTTGAATACAAACGAGAGTACAAAATTTATACAAAGAATGAAGAAATACAAAAGGTAATAAAATAAGTGCAACGAATTGGTAGAAATCAAGACATATTTACAGCCTTCTAATTTTGGTTGATTGACCCAACGATTTTAGCTACGAATGAGCCGCAGATCACGCTAATACCCCCCTCAAACTCAAGGTGGGAATGTAAATACCAACTTGAGTTAGCTTAGTAATTCACGGAATCAGTTGAGAAGACAAGTTTTGGTGAAGATATCAGTCGTTTGGTTGGTAGAGCTAGGAGACAGAGATTAATCTTAGAGTGCCTTGAGTGATATGATGAAAGATAAAATAATAATTAATCTCAATATGTTTGGCGCGTTTGTGAAACACATCATTACGAGCTATTTGAATAGCTCTCCTCTTATCGCAATGTAGAACACAGAGGAATGAGTGACTACCATATTAACTAATAACCAACGAAGCCAAAGTAGTTGGGAGGGAGCATCAGCAAGGGCAAGATTGTTAGATCCCGCTTCTGGAGTCCAATATTTGGAGCCAGTAAATGGTAGAATCTCATTGCAAATTTTCTTAAACAATAAACGCATATGTGAAAAAATTGATAATCAAAACGGCTCGATTTATTGAAAACAATTTCAATCACAAACATGTAAACCTTATTGCACACATCAGAATTTCAGTAATCACTTAGGTTCATTACAGAACAAATGTTTGTTTTTCATAATATCTTTACATTTAAAAAAATACCACCCCTTTGGCTTATTACAAGATACAAAATACAAAAAATACACATGATACAATTGAATACTTATACTTAATATCATTTCTAAATACCAAAAGTTTTTGAACTAACTTAATTACAAAAGTCTCTAACTTTGCAAGGATCAATGATGTTCTACTTTTTCTTCACCTGCGGAGTGGAAGGTAATGGGGTGAGCTGCGAATCAGTAACTTATATATTTATAGCTATTGGCAACGAGTCATACAATTCAAGCACACACATATATATGTATATCAAATATATATAAGTTCATAATTAAAAAATGTCATCATATAGAATATCCATCAAAACATGACACTCAATTATGCATCATACTTGACAAATCGAATATGCAATGCACAACTAATTGGCTCGAGAGTTTTCGTGGAACAAACTAGAGAAACCGAAGCTTGTTTCGTAAACAAAACGAGTCCGAATTCTCAGGATCTTGTGGCCTCAAGTGGGCAGCCGGGAGAAGGCTCTTGTCAACGTGCACGTGACGAACTAAACGGTTCCTCTCTCGCCTAAACATAATCAATTTCATGCTCAATTAAATCGATCACAATTTTATATTCTCATACTTCTTATACTTTTTCTTCATTTCATTCATCCAAAACGCCATGAAATTTTTTCAAGGCATATATGATCATAATCACAATTCAATTATATCGAAATGTCATACATCTTTTAATGCATGACATAAAACATATCATAATGTATTTTTCACATTACATAATTCACAGTTTAACAATCCAAGCATATACACACAATAGGCACATTGCCTATTTACACAATAACCATAAATATATTATCCACCTAATTTGCTTGCAAAAATCCAAGTCAAGGTTTTTTTTTCCCTTTGCTCTTGGGTAGGATTCTCTTGGTTCCTAAAACAAACCAAGTCTCATTCAGTAGGAATTTAATAGAAAATCCCACAATGCAAAATCACTAAAATTGATTCTAGAATACTTAAACACAAACATTTTATAAACTCCATGAACTAAAATCCTTCCAAAAATCCAAAGGATTCAAAATGATCTTACCTTCATTCTTTACCAAATGAAGGGATCTTTGGCGCAAAGGGAAGCTCTTTTCTTCCTTTACCTTTTTCCCTTCTTGAACAACTCCAAAATCTCTTTTGAAGACTAAAAAAAGTTAAACCCTAGCTCAACTCTCTTCTATTCTCTCAAACCACCAAATTCTCTCTCTCTTTCTTTCTCATTTTCGTTATCCTCTCCTTCTCTCCCTCAATTCACGTTTTTCTTCATCATTTAAAAGCAAGACAATACTTTTTCTTCCAATTATGCCCATAATGACTGAGAATTGTCCAATTTGCCCTTCCATTTATGGCTTATATCTTTTATACTTAAGCGTCTTGCCAAAAATACCCTTGACCATTCTGACATAACATTTTCTTCTAGAAAATGTTCCCCGTTGTCTTAAGTTTCTAATGACACCAAAATCATTCAGTTTGGTTCAGAAATCTGAAAGAATTGCCATAAACACTTTCAAATCGTTCTTATATTGAAACAGTACACTATACTTAAATTCCGCTCAGAAATTGAAAGTCTCAAAGACTGAATTAGATTTCGATTTCTTCATACCATTAGTAGCTCCATGTCTCTAGTTTACTTTGAAACAAGAATCATCTCATTCAGAGCTCTACCGATCAAGACATCATCAAAATACCAAAGTACGTCATTGAAATCATACCAGCTAATACTATTTCAACAGATTCCCTCACTTTCCTTCAATCAGCCTTTTTCAAATCAATACCATATGCTATCAAATTCTATGGAGAGGTGGAGAAATGTTTTAAGGAACTATGGATTCAAGAATCACTTCATTTGGAGGTCGGATAATAAAGTTATGGCTGAAAGAATCAAACAAGGTTTGGCCCTCAATCATATTGAACTTGTCTTGGGACAATTCACATATCCTTCACTACAGATGTCAGATCAAGATCATTCTTGGAAGGTTTGAAGAAGACTTCAATATCTACAACTTTTATGAAGACCTAAAAGACAAATTCTATCATATGGGGGTCAAAAATAGGACCAGACGATATGATATCATCACTAGATGATATGACATCATTAGACAATACAGGATTGAGAAAATTGTCATAACTTTCCCTACAGATATCGGATTAAGGTGTTATTTGGATGGTTTGAAAGATAAATTCAAGATCTACAACTTTTATTAAGGAATTGAAGACAAATTCTATCATCTGAGGGGTAAAAAATAGAATAGATGATATGATGTCATCACTAGACGATATGACATCATCAAACAATACAAGATTGGGAAAATTGCTATAACTTTCCATACAGTTATCAGATTAAGGTGTTATTTAGATGGTTTGAAAGAGGACTTCATGATATACAATTTCATGAAGGTTTAAAGACAAATTCTCTCATCTGAGGGGTCAAAAATGGAACAGACGATATGATATCATCACTAGATGACATGACATCATCAAACAATACAAGATTGGAAAAATTGTCATAACTTTCCCTACAGATATCGGATTAAGGTGTTCTTTAGATGGTTTGAACGAGGACTTCACGATCTACAACATTTATGAAGGCCTTTTAGACAAATTCTATTATATGAGTGGTCAAAAATGGATAAGATTATAGGGTCAGATGAATTGTGCACAAAAGGAATTTCGGCCAATTATAGAAGAAGCAGAAAGTTAAACATAGACAATATGACATCAACATAGACAATATGTCATCATCATAGACGATATGTTTTTACAGAAGATATGACATTATCATAGATGATATGACATCATCACAGACGATACATTTTTACAGACGATATGACGTCATCACAGACGATACTATCTATACTCCTTAACATCTCCACTTATAAAGACCATAACTTTCAACTCCAAAGTCCAAAATTATCATACTATTTACAGTTGGAAAGATAAAAGAAAGATAACTTTGTCTAAATCAATCTAGATCAATCCAAAATTTCCCCTGAAGTCAAAACACGAACTTTACATTCATCCACCAATGTACTGCACCCTGTTCTCAACTTTATGACAAATTTTGAGATTCTTAAAGACAGAATTTAAATTTGATATCTTTATAAGAAATGTAGCCATATATTTCTAGTTTAATTCAAACTAAGAATCATCTTATTTGGATAACTAAAAAAAAAGTTGTGGCTAAAAGACTGAAGCATACTCAGTGAACATTTTCCAGATCAACTACCAATTTGTTTCAAAATCTTTCCTTAACCCAACTCATAGCAAGATCACCCTTTTCTACGTCATTTACTCTTCATTCTCAACTTCATTTCAAATCAATGGCCTCCTAAAAAAAATTATAATCCCTGATTAATCATGAACACAAATAACAGAACATACACATATGTACATATCCTCCATCAACTTACTACACATATTCAACTTCATTTTTTCTTTCTTTTCACTTCTAACTTTCACCTTAATTCTTCCCTTTTTAAAAATCTCTTATCCACCAAAAACACCACAGCAAATCATGAATCTATCCACATTTCTCATTTATTAGTTCTAGTCTTCTAAGAAAAGTTCGGGATCCAACATAACCTATGGTTAAGACTCCCTCTATATATTGATTTAATAGTTCCATTAGTGTTCACCTTAAACACTTTGAGTTAATTGAGTGAATCTTTTATGTGAGGGTGTTAAATTCTATCAATAAGGTTACCAAAATATCATTTATGGTGATTGCTTGTGAAAAAATATTCTATGACTACTTGTATCTAATTGTATTTTGGTTTGATTATTAAGGCATGACATTTGAAGTATAAATAGATAGGTTGAGACGGAAGAAGGGTAGATATTGAGAAGAGTTAGTGAATTTAAATTGTTATTTGCTTGAAGACAGGCAAATGCCTAAATGTGGGGAAGTTGATAAGTGTTGATTTAATTACATTTTTAGGCTCATATTTAGTGCATTTTGTTTGTTTATTTGATCTTTTTTTTTGGTTTATTGTACTTAAGATGTTCATATTTTATTTTTAGGGTCTAATTCACTCATTTGGAGCAAAAAGAATGAATTCAAACAAGTTTAGAGTATTTTAAAGCTGTTTTGACTGAGTTATAAAATGTATGACAAGTGTATGGCCATACTTAAAGAGCTTGAGGGCGCTTTGATTAATTTCTATGAAAAAGCCCAATGTTGATTGGGAACATATATGTTGAGTAGTGAGTAGGCTATATGGACATTATATAGCTTTGTTCATAGATGTGTTGGCTTTATACAACCATCATATGTCTATTTAAAGCACATGGCCATTATCATGCTTGTGTTGATACCGATGTATCTTCCAAAATTTGAATTTTGAATTTTAAAAGCCAAGATTAAGTGGTAAAAGAAGTGAGGAAGCTCGATAAACATAACTAGAATCCTAGGATGGTAAAAAGTATGAAGAACAGCCAAAGAAACCTTTTTCCAGTATGTAGATTCATGTGTGATTTCATGTGATTGAGATTGAGATATCCTTCATATGAATAGATATAGTATAATTGAAAGGAGTTACATGCAAACCTAGAGATATGTCGAAATAAATCTTTTAAATTAAAGTCAAAGCTAATGGTGAAATTCATAAATCAATGAGTGTAACTGTGGGGGTTTTAATTAGAAAGAAATTTCAATTAATCAACTTAAAATTAATTATTAATAGTCTCAAGAAGGATATTAGCATAATTAAGGAATTTCCACAGCTTAATGTACGTTTGATTAAATTGATGTATGATTTATTTTAGTTTATTATTTTAATTTTGATTTTGATCAATCACTATCCCCAATATTTATCAATTAGATAATAGGAAAAGAGTTATTACTAGTACTTGTAGTCCTATTGGGAATGACCTATATTCACTAATGTTAGTTACAGCTACATCATACACTTGTGGTTAAAACACATCAAATCAATTCATACAATCAAATATTTATAACATATACATATAATACAATCAAAAAAGTGAAATAAAAAATCCATTTCAATAAACTATTCATGAATTAATACTTGTAATAATAGTTTCTAAAAACAACTAATGCTACTTAAGTATCACTAAACATCGAGTAAAAAAATATTCTAACTAAAATAGTAAAATTATATATATCCTACAGGTATAAAATTCTATGAACCCTATGAGTATAAAATTATACGAATCAATGAAGTTATTAGCTATCATCTCAATAATGTCCTTTGATAGGCCATTAAACCAAAGACTTCTAAGAAAGTTTGCACTACCTAACTATATGTCTAGATATGATTTGATGGAGTCTTATACACTCTTATCAACAAACTCTTTGTTTTGGGACTAAGCATTTTGCAAAGTGCTTCATATTTGTTCATAGGAGTGGTGAAGCCATAATAACCAACAAAGATAAGACTTTTTATCGTGTTATTCACATATATAATTTGTAACATTAGATCTGTCCTAGGAATCATATACTATTGATCCAATTGTGCCTTTATAAAATTCACATGATTTTGTTATGTTGAATTTTGGATTGAAATTGGGGTTCTCATTATAACCAAATTTTTAAAACAAATTCAAGAAAAATGATATCCAAGACACTTGAATAATAAGCTAAAATGTGTACGATAATATAAGCATATAATTAAAGCCTAACACTCAGAAGAACATAAAAAAAATTTCTTTTAAATTATTATACTTATATTTATTTAAGTTGATTAAATAAGATGAAAAAATTATGTATTATTAAAAGAGAAAAAATTAGATAAACTATTACATGAAAAGTGACCTTTATCAAATTTTTAAACGTTTGAAAATAAATTTATAAAGGAGAATTATTCAAAGAAATGTTTATAAATAAGTTTATATTAAATTTATCTAAGTTGTAAAATATAGGCATATGGTGAAAAATTATTTCTTTATTTACATAGTCAAGGTTTCAATTCTCCAAACTAATGAACTTTTGTAAATGAACCTTAATCTAGAGTTTAGTTAAGACTCAAAAGTCTCATGGGTTTGGCTGATACTTAACCCATTTAATATAACTTAAATTATTTTATCTAGTCATTTTTAATAAACTAATTAAATAATTAACAATTACCAATAAATTTATTCTAAGAAAAAATTAAACAAAACTTATTCAAACTTTGAATAAATGAATATATCCTTATGTCCAAACACGAGTAATTCTTGCTTTTGGTTTTATTTAATCCAGTAACCAAACACATATCTTCTTCTACATTGAAACACTGGTCATCCTAAAATAAAAAGTCGCCACCTACATTCCATATATTGCCACTGTCATTTCCTCCATAACCATACTAGATGATGTCGATCAAGATATGCAACAAAAAAAAAAGAGAAAAGAAGTTTAGAGGACAAGGGGAAAAAATTGTCTCGCCCACTTCATTCAACAGAAAAAAACTTTTTTTAAATACAGTAGGACACATTAATTGCAACTTTAAGTTTTAATGTTAAAGAGTCAATACTAACATACTTGCTAGGAACTTAGTTAACTAGAATTATCCAATGACTCCACTAAACCATTACAAACGAAACAATAACAAACAAAGTTACTAAGTAATAGTAACATAAATAATAACAAATCTAGATTACTATTAATATCCCCCTTTAATCCTGATTTGGTGTAGCACTAACTCTAAGCAAACACTTTAGTTTGACAAATGCCTTAGACTTTAAGTGCTTAGTGAAGATATCAGCTTCTTGATCTTCAAACTTGCAATATAACAACTCAATTCTTCTATTGCAAACTTGATCTATTAGAAAATGAAAATGTGTCTATATGTGACTGCTTCTCCAATATATGGCTGGGTTTTTTGCCAAATCTATTGCAGATTTGTTATCTACAAAAATTCTCACAAGTCTTTCAACTAAAGTATGAGTTTGATTCAACAAATTTTGCAACCAAAGAGCCTGACATGCACTTGTGGCAGTAAGTACATATTCCGCCTCAAATGTTGAAAGTGCAACAACGGGCTGCTTTTTTTATAACCATGACACAACAGTAAAGCCAAGCTTGAAGATGTAACTGGGCGTGCTTTTAAAGTCATCTCAATCACCACCCCAGTCGTTATCTGAGTAGCCAACAAGAGCCAGATCATCACATGAAGTATAGAATAAACCTTGATCATGTGTGCCCTTTATATATCGTAAGATCCTCTTCGCAAGTTGCATATTAGACTACTTGGGGAACTCTATAAACCTGCTGATCAACTCAACTGTATAGTAAATTTCTATTCTTGTGCATGTGAGATACCTTAGGCTTCCAACAAGGTTTTTGAAGTACATAGAATCGACTTGTGCATTATCATCTTCCTTGGATAACCTTATATTGACTTCCACTGGGATCTTCACATCACTCATCTAGAATCTTTTCAGGGGTTCAGTGGCATATCTTTTCTGACATATAAATATACCTTCCTCCTTTTGATATACTTCAATACCCAGGAAATATGAGATCAGTCCCAAATCTTTCATTTCAAATTCATGCTTCAAAGACATCTTGAATTCATCAATCATTTCAGAGTTATTCCCAGCAAAGATTAAATCTTCAATATAAAGGCAAAGTAGAAGTATATCACCAGAATAATTAACCTTCACATATAGAGCATGCTTGGAAGGGCATCTTTGAAATCCAATGGTTTGAAAGAAAGTGTTGATACGTTTGTTCCATGCTCTAAATGCTTGTTTTAGTCCATATAAAGCTTTCTTCAATTTGTATACTTTCTCTTCACAAACTTTCTTCATGAAGCCTGGTGGTTGTTTTACATGGACCTCTTCTTCAAGTTACCCATTCAAAAATGTTGGCTTCACATCCATTTGATGTACTTTCCAATGATTTTGAGCAACTAAAGCTATCAAAAGTCTGATTGTTTCAATTCTAGCAATATGAGAGAAAACCTCTTGGAATTCATAACCTAGTCATTGTTTGAATCTGCCTTATGTCTTTTTATTTCTCCATTTGATTTCAACTTTATCTTGAAAACCCATTTCACATCAATAGCATTATTGCCTTTCGGAAGGTCAGTTAGTTCCCATGCCTTGTTTCTTTCAATTGTCATTAACTCCTCCATCATGGCATTCGTCCATATAGGATCTTTAAGTGCCTCCTCAAGTGTAATAGTTACGTACAAAATTACACAAGTTCCCTTCATCGTCGACAATATTGTCAGGTGTTATCCCAAAATTTCTCAATGTTGCTGGTAGTTGCCAATTTCTTCTTGGTCGCTCATTATTTAGATCTTGCTGAAGTCCAACTGGATAAGGCAAATTCTCTATATTTTCTAGTTCAGCTTTAACTATATCCTTTCCAATGATAAAGATAACTCGCCTGTAAGGGTCATTTTGTATGTCCTTCTCCCACTTCCAAGCTTCATTTTCAGCAAAGATCACATCTCTTTTCAAGATTACTTTCTTTGTTGCGGTATTATAAAGTTTGTATCCTCTTTTCTTGTAACTAACAAAGGCTGCTTTCTCGTCATGATCGTACAACTTTGATCTTACTTGACTTGGAACATGTGCATAGGCAATCGAACCAAATACCTTAAGGTGTTTTACACTCAGTTTTACACCACTCTAAGCTTCAGCAGGGGTGATACACTTAACAGCTTAAGTTGGGGACCTATTTATCAAGTAGACAATGCATGAAATAGCTTCAACCCAAAAATAATTTGACATAACTTTGGTTTTCAACATGCTCCATGTCATATCCATTATAATTATATTCTTCCATTATGCAATTCCATTATGTTGAGGAGTGTAGCAAAAAGTTGTTTCATGTTGTATTCCCTGCTCTTCACAAAATTGAATGAACTTGTTAGAAGTATATTCGCCCCCTCCATCGGTTCTCAATGTTTTAATCAAGTGACCACTTTCTTATTCAACATAAGCCTTAACACTACAAGAAATCAATGAATTATCGACCAAAAATCATTGCAAATTACCGACGAAAATTATATACCGTCGAAAAACTAGTGTGCAAAATTGTCAATTACCGACGGTAGCAATATTCGTCGCTGACATTTGAAGAAAATGAGTAATATGACGGTGTTTAGTGACGGTCATTCTATACCCGTTGGAAAAGTTGTCTGGAAAATTTTTGATTAGCAACGAACCAAGTATCGTCGGTAAACAAGGTGGGAGAAACTGGCGGTGAATTGAAGATTTGACATTACCGACGAAATATTAGCGACGTAAAAGTTCGTCGATAAATTTTAAACCAATACGTCATCGTGTCCTTGCGATTGCAAGTTATTAAATTAAACAAAACGATGTCGTTTGTTAATGGCAAATGACATCGTTTTGTTCTAGTTGAAAGAAACACGCAGCCGGCTCCCCCCCACCCCAACTGTTAGGTTTGGATCAATTTTCTTCCCCTCCCTCTTACGTCATCTCCTCTCCTCCGGTGACGACTCCCCCGCACTTTCTGGTCAAACATCGGTGTTTTGGTCGGCATCGAAAGCTCATCCTCTTCTCCCATGGCCGTTTCATTTTCGTGAGGTATATTGCAAACGGTTTAGGTTTTCTGATAAGTATTTTTTTGTTTATTTGATTTGTTTAGTACGTTTGAGTAATTTGTGAATGGGTCAGAAGGATAAAGGTTAAAATGTTAGTGTTAGAAGGTAAAGTTCTGAAATTTTGTTGTGATGTTTCAAAAATTGTTTGATGCATATTAGGTGTTTGTTGAAATGCCTCTTCTTTGTTGTGATTGTCCTTGTTAGAAAATGAAGTTGGTTAATTCTTCCTAATAGGTGTCCTTAATTGTTTGGTTTGGTTTGGTCCATTTTGAAGTGCACCTAATAGTTTTTTAAAATTTGATTATGGTTTTGCTTTGTGTAAATGCATAAGGATGGTTAGAAATATGTTCTAAGTTAAGAGTTGATACATATAGATGGGAGCCTATTTTTAAAAGTTAATGTACGTGGTAGCAGATGGTAATTGGTCTTGAGAGGATAAATAAAAGTTGGATGAGGAAAGGGTTAAAACATGGATGTAAAAGGATTATATGTGGTTTACATATAATCCTTTCACATCAGAAAGTGTTACATGCATATAACTAAGGGATTATATACACGTAAACCACACATATGTAACTAAGTAAAGGCTTCAATTGCCTCAAAGGGCAGATAAAATATATCATCTTTAAAAAGTAACGATGTGTACATTCTTGAAAATTCCAAAGATACTCTTAGAAAATAAGGTATAAAATATATAATTGTTCAAACTACGATTTGACAACATAATTGGACGCATATCAAATTTGAGTTAAGTTCAAGTCTAAATGCAATTGTTTTCTCCTCTTTACATCCCTCTTAGTACATAAGCAAAGATGAAGTGATTCTATTCTCACCATTCCATTACAATTCTTTTATTTGAAAGTCAATTTTTGTCTAA
>JAOTBA010000001.1:11275425-11288911 GCA_025629845.1 Erythroxylum squamatum | reverse complement strand
TTATAGAACGTCACAA
The DNA here is from genome assembly GCA_025629845.1 of Erythroxylum squamatum. Lineage (NCBI taxonomy): Eukaryota > Viridiplantae > Streptophyta > Magnoliopsida > Malpighiales > Erythroxylaceae > Erythroxylum > Erythroxylum squamatum. Next base: position 11,288,895 of record JAOTBA010000001.1, on the reverse strand, counting down.
AAAATTAGAACTTTTCGTGACGTTTTTTAAACGTCGCAAAAAGTCTTAACATTCTGTGACGTTTTATTAATAAAACGTCGCAGATTGTCTTATTTTGTTGTAGTGTATTAATTAGCTCACAATTCTATGCGCCATAAGAACATTTCTATCGTAAAATTACTCTTTTCATGGAACTTACCCCAACTGTAACGAACACCATCTAAATGGTATATGCCATTCCTATATGAGATCAAGATTTTAAAAAAAAGGTAGAAAAGGAATACGACGCCACTAGCACAATTGGAAAGTCTTCCTTTAGCAATAGCTATCTAATAAAATCCACAAGCAAAAGTACAATAGTAAGTGGAGGTAAAGACTAAAAGGTTAAACGTACTGTACTTGTATACTTCCTCATAAACTGTTCTCTATAAGTTTCAGAAACTGCAGAGAAGAACAATTACCTATCCAAAGTGGTATAGTTCATATGAGATTGTTGTTCCAAGGTGGTATAAAGCAAGGAGGAACCATCTTGATGGAAGTATGGAGCAATCTAGCTAACTAGTTCAAGCATTTCAGAGATTCAATTCTAAACTATTATATGATGGGGCCAAATTAATGTGGAGATAGACAATGTAGAATTGTGAAATAGAGTACTTGGTCATTGCTTTGAAGAGGTTGGGGATGTTTAAATGATTAAGTTTGCCAAATAGAATAACACACAATCCTCACGATAATGTAATTGAAATGATGGAATTTTTTTATTATCTAATTAAAGTTGGTGCACGAAATGTGTGGCTTCATCTAGTAAAGGGCGTAAAATGAAACATGTTATCAAGTTGTTCAAATAATGAACGGGCAAGTCGATGCTCTGCGGCCAGTTCAACGATCACCTCTGGGTCTCATTGTTAGGTTTCTCAATATCTCATGTAGCTGCACGAACCATACATGAATGCTCAAAAACATTTTATAATTATCAACCAAAATCTGAGGTACCAATGAGGGAAAAGACAAGTGGAAAAACATAATGGGAAAACAACCCTCAACTAATTAACCAAATAAATTGCACCTGTGTACTTTACCTATCGACGACCTATGTGAGGATGGTAAGAGCTTAACTTCATCTTTCGAAGACCTCCATCCTTCATCAAATAGCTTCATCTGAAAAGTAGAGGGAAAGTTAGAAGTGTTAAAGGCTTTTGGAGTTGTTCAATTTCCTCTCGTAAGCTTTATTACGTCCCTTCTTTATCCCTTAAATAATGTATAAAATTGTTGCGTTATATATATATATATAAAAAATATTAAAATTGTTGCGTTAAATGTACGTGAAAGTTTAAAATGAATAAGTTCAAAAAAAAATATTTTAAAAGAAAGTGAACCAAAAGTGGTATATAAAAATGTCACATTCATTCAATTAATACAATTGCTTAACAAAAATGATATATATAATGCACATAAAATTTTGGAATAAATAAGTTTAAACTAAATTTATGATAAAAGAAAGTAAACCAAAAGATTTTTTATGAGAAATGTCACGTTCATTTAATTAACACAATTAAATAAGGATCCATCCATATAGATGATCGAAAACATGTGTATATGAGGTTTTGATATTAGTTTGAAATTTAAATGTTTTTTGTTGTTGGTTCTAAATTCTAGGCATAAATATGATGAATACTATAAGTTTATGAGTCTACTTACTTACGTAACAAATAAAAGTCATACTATAAAAATCATTTTATTATAAAAAAAAAGTGTTATCATGCTAAAATTTATCCAAAATTTTTAACGATGTAATTTACAAAAATTCAAAATGAAATTATCAATTATAGCTAGAGAGTGGAGATTAGATAGTAGATATTAAAGTTGAGTAAACAAGTAGAGACAATAGTTTAGAAAGTAAACAATTATATCTTCAATTATGAAAAACCTAAGCAATCGCATGAAAATAAGTATAGTTGAGTGAGCTAACGTCTGGTGAAAGCATATTACTTCGTTATCAAACCGAGTAGAACACCTTTAACGGATACTAATCCCATTGAACATTTTGCTTTCCACTATACGAGAAAGTGCCAAAACCTTCTTATCAGTTTATAGCTTTCCCTTTTCGCGCTAGAATATATTTTCACCAGTAATCAACACAAAAATGAAAACTTCATCATCATAGTAAATACCAAATAATGAGCGTCTCAAAAATGATTCTCAAATATCAATAGTTACAAGAGATAAATTCTCTGAAACCAAAGATTACCAAGGAAACTGGACATCTCAAACTATAAGAACTAGCTGCAATACAGATCAGATGCTTCATCTCATGTTTGCTTCTAACCACGAACATTACAGACGGATCTCTGCTTTTAGTTTATTCTAGTTTTGAATAATGCTGAGGTTTAACGCAGAAGCTCTGCTTGCAACTGCAGAGTCTAGTGGCCATACTTTTGGAACTCCCATTCGCTATTATCTGTTTCAAAGAGACAGATAAAGTTGAGAATAGCCAGGAATAATAATAAAACAAAATGAACATGGACCGAGATATAATCATTTAAGCATACCAAGAGGGCAAACTTGTCTGGTTTTAAGCCATCTGCTGATGCAATGGAAATGGAAGGCATGGTTGCACACACCTGTTCAAATAAATCAAACTTTTTTGATATATGAAATGGATTTTACAGAGAAACAAATGTTACAGAACAAATCAGATGAAACAAGGGTTTAAAATCACATCTATAAGGTCCAGGTAAATTCAAATACAAGCATGGACCAATTTCACTGGGGCGCTTAGGCCAGCTACCAATCAAGATGTTACTGAAAAGATATCATTTCTTATCATGTTGCAAACTCAACAAATGATCACCTAATTAATAGAAAAGGTTTACATCAATCATCATTGTCTCTACTACAAAGTTATAAGCTAACAAACTGCAGAAGCTACACTGTAATCCACCAATTGTCATCCCTATTTCATGCTTCCTTTGCAATCAGTAATCCAAAACGTAAGAAACTCTAACAAGCTCCAAATGCAGCATGATCATGAAGCTAGAACACGACATCCACATACTCTCAGAAAGTAAATGTAACATGTGACATCCCAGAATAACATGTGGGAACGTTCAGTCATATCTAAATCATGAGAAGGAAAAATATCATTTTCCATGTACCAACACACAAACTGTGACTGCAACCTTCAGCACTCAAATCCATTAAAAAGAAACGAACTTACTACAATCAATATTCCCCACAACACGTCCATTTTGACGATACATCCCAATACAAATGAAACTTACATATATCTTGAGATAAAACGGAAAGACGTTTTCTTTACCAGTCAAAGTAACCATCATCCAACAAGCTAGCGAACTTGCATTCTCAAACACCAATTATTTAGAGAAAAACCCCAAATTCAAAACGTTAGAACTGGATTTCATACCCCACGCAACAGTGCACTCCTCGCTCGTAGCACTTGCTTGATTCGCTTGGCACTCAATGCCTAAACAAACCCCACCAAAAGACAAACCAATTAACAAAATCACACTCCAAGAAGAAAACCATAAAATAACAGAGAAATTTGTATCAAAAGACACGAAATTTACAACTCACAGAGATCCATTATATGGTTCCTACAAATAGCGCAGTTATCCACAACAATATCTGAAACCCATCATTGAAATCCCCCCCCAAAAAAAAAGAATTAGATTCAGAGACCAAATTGAAATCAAAATTTAGGGTTAGTCTTAGGTTTTAGAAAGATGGGAGTGGAGAGACAGACCCCAAGCCCAGAGAGCGACGGCGCTCCATTTCTTGATTTCTAAGCGCTTGGGTTTCTTGGTTGATGAGGAAGGTCCGGCGCCGCTCGAGCTGGCTCCGCCGGCGGGTATTATTGTAACGTCGGTGTCCATCAATCGACCGATTGGAAGCTTTTGGGTCTCGGGTCGGTGCAATGTTTTTGGGTAGTTATTAGTAGGATTGAGAGTGGGCCGGGCCGGGTCCAATGGGAAATTTGATTGTGTTTGAGACTTGCTGTTCAAACCTAAACATAATCAGACTTGGGAGGTCTAATAAATTTTTTATATTAAAGTCCTAAGTTAAAATGTCTAAAATTAAATATAATTCATTGTAATTTGTAATATCAATTTATGATTTACAGACTCAAATAATAAGGCATTAAATAATATCAATAAGTAATTCAATTCAAGAAACTCACTTCAATAATTAACATCAGAAAATTTTAAGAGTAAGTTTCGTATCTATCTTTTATTTCCAAAAGTTGTCCTTTATTTTTAATAACTAATCCTAAAGTGCCTAATTTTTAAATATTTTTTCAATCCATTACCCAAGCTTTTAAAATTATTAATTGAGTGGCTAATTTTTTACAACCATTTCAAAACAATAGTTTCGATAATGAAGTCTTTGATGTTCATGATATGTAGTCTCAATATGGTACTCCATTATAATTATGATCACTATTTTTTCCGGTTGGATATTTATATGTCACGAATAGCAAAAATTCTGTTAGTCAAATTAGCAAATCACTAACGAAACAAATATTTTGAATTAAACTGTTAAGATTTTAAAAGATTAGTCACTCAATTGAAAATTTTAAAACTTAGGCACTATATTGAAAATTTTCAAAAAGTTGAACGCTTTTGGTTTGATTATCTTTTTCTTTAATAAACTAAAAAGCCTAACAACCCTAATCTATAATGTTGATGTAATACCCACAAATAAAAATATGGTTTTTGTTGAAGTGTTCCTCTTATGACCTATTCTAATTGATGGTAGATGCTTATTTTTCCTATTTTTTTCTAATGCGAGCCATACAAATGAAATTTATGTTTTAATGACAGTAGTAGAATTGATCCCTTATTTTTAAGAGGTAGTGGAGGAGGATATTGTAATAATGGTAAAGATGGAAATGAAGCTAACTTATGTAGGTATATATAGGTGAAAGAGTTAAAACAAAAGACAAACAATTTGCTTTGTACTTTGGAGCTTAAAGGCATCCTTTCAGCTCTCTAGAGGTGTGATAAGTCTATTTTTATATATTATTTTGGGTTAAAATACTTCACATTTAGTATTTTTATAGCATGTTTTATACAGATTAAATGATATTTTTCTTGTAATTAGTTTGTTGTCGTGTACATGATAATTTTAAGGAGAAAATACATGTCTAAGTTCAACTTTCTCCATAATCGTCTAAAGGAAAAGAACTATGAATAAAGACAACATACATTCATGAATAAGTTATATTCCATGATCCAAACACTTTCACTAAATGGCCTTATAGAAGATGAGTTTTTGATGAGGTGTTCTCCTTACTACGTAAGAGATCGAGCAACGACATGGTTAATCTAGAACGAGGGGACTCTTTTGAGGAGTAGGACTAGGTTTATGACACCTTCATGATGAGAACTTTCCCTCTATATGAGACCACCAAGTTGAGGAAGTAGATTCAAAGCTTTACACAAAAAGAAGGAGAAGCAATCCATGAAGCTTAGAAAAGATACAAAGCTCTATTTACTTAGTGCCTATATCTAGGGTTGGCATATAAGCCTTAACCGGCCTAACTTGATTTTACAGAGCTTTGGGTTGAACTCGAGTTTTTTTCAAAATTTTGGGCTTCAAACTAGACTCAAACTTGGATTGTCTAACTCAACTCATCCCGAATCCTAAATTGTTCTCTGTATACTATCTTAAACAACATTGTTTTACTTATTGTGTTTAGAAGCATTAAATAATATCATTGTACTATGTAAAATGACGTTGTTTAGGTTATGTATTAGACTTCTTCTTCCTTCACGTTGACACTATAGATTAAGTCATCCTCTATAGATCTACTCCTTATCCCCATCATTAGAAGTTGTCTTTCCTTGCTCGAAGATGTGTCTTGTCACCAGAAGTTGCTTATCCTCACCTCACCTACAGTCACCTTGTTTCGTATGCAAAGTCGCCTTACATTACCTCGCTTGAACTGAAGTTGCCTCGTCTGAAGTCACTTCACCTAACATATAGGTACTTTCTTGTATTTTTTTTTAGGCAAGCGTTTGTAAGGTTGACAATGGAGATTTAAAGATTGCATAATTAGAACAAATTTCTTCGATTTCACTTGATTTGTATGCTTTTATTGCTTTGAATTTGGATTTGCTTAGAATTGTGAAATTGAGAAATTAGTCGTTGTTAATAATTTACATCCTTTTGCATTCTCATACTAAAATAGGGATTTTGTATTTCATTTAGAACAATATTATTTTGCGTTAGAAAGGTGCCGAGGTAGCCTCAATTTCAAATCATAATACATTTCTTATTTAATGAAAATAATTATTTAGATCAAGAAGTTATTTAATGAATTTGATTTAGTTTCTTGCATTGTTCAAATAGTAATATATTGTAAAACATTAAGTTAAGGTCTTATCAAAGATCCAAGTTAAGGTCAAATACAAGAGATTTGATAAATAAGAACTAATATTAGATATAACATCTTATTTGGACCTAATTAGTACTTAGCTAGATTAATCATATTTTTAATTAAATTTTACTTGAAATTATGATTATAATTCAATTACATTATCAACATATCTAAACCTTATTATAAACAGGCATATGCTTAAAAGAAGCAGGCACTTCTTATTTACTAATAGGTCAATATTTACCATGTTATTTGGGGTTAATTTAATTAGTACTTGCCACCTTTTAAATATGTTTTATATGGAATTTTTTTACAATTTTTCTATGTTTATTAATTATCTATAAGTGATGAATTTGAGAAATAAATATCAAATTTAGTGAAACTTTCTCTATAACTGTCTAATTGGTTGAGATTTTTATAGTTATTTATATGATAAGAAGATGAAAAAACAACTTTATCAAAGACTTTGAAAGCTAATTTTAACTGGAAGACATTGAAAATTATAGAAGAGTAAAGCACAATAGATGCCTAACTTGTTGACAGGGATGTCAATGGGCTAGGCCGAGCACCACAGGGATGTTAATGGCTCGTGAACCGATTAGACCACGGGCTAACCAGCCCACCTTTTATATATAATTTTTAAAAAAATTATAAAACAACGTCACTTTTTACGTTATGGTCAGGTCGAACAATTTTGGCCTTGGCCAGGTCAACTCGAGCCAAACTGGTCGAGTCAAAATTGGCATTCCTACTTGTTGAGACAACATACACTTGTCTTTTGTGAAGTTTAAGAAACTGAGAAGAAGAATAAGATGCATGCCTAAGTTAATTCTAGACCAACATGAATTCGTCTTAAAGCTAAAAAGACAAGCAATATAAAATTAAGGTCAATTACAACTTGGTGATAGGCATCGCTTATACCTTGACTCGTGAAGACTAAAAGTTATAGAACAAGACAAACACTAATGTTAGAGTTGGTCTAATACTAGTTCTCCGACATAATTTACAAAAAAAGTGTAATTATTAAGTTCAATTCATCTAGAACTATACTTTGTACCCCTATCTATAAATGTTTGTATTAAAGCTAACCTAGAGAGCTTTTATATAATTTTCATATATTCTTAACCTCTTTTTAAGGAATTCTAGCATAGTTTCGTTATAGGAGAAAGATTTGGAGCGAGAGCTTAAAGGATTCGTTGATGTATTTTCTTATTATTTTCTTCTGTATTGAGATTTATTTATTAATATTTAGTTTTCATTATGTGTAATGGCTAGAAATCTTAGCTACAGTTAAGGATATAGCTAGTAAGTATTTATTCAATTATTTATACATATGTTGATTATTTCATTGAATGAACTTAGTCTCTTTGATCTTAGTGTTCAATTTACGATTGGCTACTATAGATTCAATCTTAAAGTTTATATAAAAGATTGGCAAATAAAGTATAATATACGTGCACTAGGAGGATAAACACTTTAGTGCTACAATGATATCCTAGAATTTAGTGATAACTATATAGATTAATCATGCTTTGATTATGTTAAATTAATCCTCAATAGGTAGTAGTTACCTAAATATACCTGTGTGACTCAACGAAGGGCATAGATATCTTTGGTCAATTATTATTTTAACCTAGGTAATCAAATTTGTATTGTAATTGAAATTTCATATAAGTGAGCCTTACCAACTACCATTTATTTAATTGGTTTCTTTTATTATTTATTTGTTTTGTTTTTGTTAGTTATTTAAGTCAATTATCTTCAATCAAATAAAGTTTTATTTTGTTTGTTTGTTTAACTAAGATTAATAGTGACTAGTTATCTGGGGCATCAATATTACGGAATCATTATAGTTTTAGTTAGCTATCTATGATTGCTTATGTTCACTTATAGATAAAAAGTAGCTCAAGTTTTTGGTGTCATTATTAGGGAACTAATTATACTAATTTGATTAATCTTAGTTTGTTTTTGTTTTTGTTTTTGTTTTTATTTTACTTAATTTCTTTCATTTGCTATAGGTAGTTAATACGATATAGGAGATTTAAAAGTGGAAACTTAGACCCTTTATTTCAATTTGATCATAAAATCGAATGAACCTACATAAATAACAAAGTAATAAGTAGAAAACGCATGGTTATGCATCGGGATGAATATCTAGTTATGGATATGGGGAAACAACCATAAAGGATGTCTATTGCCAGTAATTAGTACAAGTCCTTCATACATCAAACTAAGTCAAATAATGAGGAACTATGAGCTTAAGAGAGTACACTTACACGTGCTCCCAACCTTTGGTGGATCACCTAGTGAAGACATGACCACATTTATTGAGCAGTTTTATTTGATGATCCAAACATTTCCACATAATAGCCTCACAGAAGATAAGTTGAGGATGAGGTGCATCCTTTACTTTATAAGAGATCGAGCAAGGATATAGCTAATCTCAATCATGGGAGAATTTTTTGAGGAGTGGGACCAAGTTTATGATGTTTTTATATTGAGATTTTCCCACTATATAAGATCACTAAACTGAGGATACAAATACAATGCATAGAAGGAAGGGCAATTGTTTCACAAAGCTTGGGAGTGATATATAACTCTTCTTAATCAATACCTCATTATCAATACTCATTGTAACTAGTGATGTAATTTTTCTATAAAGTTCTAACATTGACGTGTCAAAATTTGGAGATTATAGAGACCTTTACAAGAAATTCTTCGACCAAAGTAGTAAAGGGAAAGTTGAAGGTGTCCCTGCATAAGATGCAATCATCTTTAGATCTACTATAAATAGTTGATTTTTTGAGTTAGATGCATATGATTTTAAATCATAACATGGGTGAAAAGGAGCATGTTACTAATATGGTATGTACAGACACCTAACCTATGCATGTATAAATATTAAGCCAGCCTCAAACTATAATAAGGAAGCAAACTATATACTTGCCTTATTTGGCTCATATAATTTGGATTAGAGGATTCACCCAATTTTTTTATCGGAAGGAGGAGGGAGTAGTAGCAGGCAAACCATTAAGACCACCTAAGTTCTAAAATAGGCCTTAATTTTAATAACCACCACCACTGAGCAATGGGATGGAGGAGACGTTTAAGTAATTCACATCTTCCAATAATAAAAAATTAAAACAAGTAATACAAACACAATAAGTGTGCATCCATGACTTTGATGAAAAATTAGTCAAAGTGGTGCATCAACTAGTGGATCAATTTGTAACTTAGCGGTGAAAGAAAGAAGCCAAGATAAGCTTCCAAGTAATGCCGAAGTAAACTCTATTGATCATGTGACGCCCTAATACCCCCTGGAGGATATGTGGATGCCATACAAGACAGTACAAACAAACCAAACAATTTGCGGAAGCATAGTGTTCAAAAATATACATTTCCAAAACATATGAAACATCTCACACATGCATTTCTAGAGTTTCAAACAAACATACGATACATATCGTAATTTCAGAAACCAGCCTGAATTAAAGTTATTACAATCCTTCAAATAGAAATACAAAGTCATATACAAGCCCAAAACAAACTCAAAATACATTTTGAGCAACATAAAACTCAGACTCCTTAGGTCATTGCGTTGACTTGTCCTAGTCTTTAAGTACTTCTCTCTACACTTACACGGGACAAATCCACCGTGTTAAGCATATAGCTTAGTGAGTAATAACCAATCTATACATAAACTGATAAATCATCACACTGAATCATTTAACAGCATCAACATGCATTCAAAGATTTCTTTAACAGCAAGTCAGGCAGAAAGCATTTTAGAACAGAGTTTTATAAATAATAGAACGGCCTTCAAAATCAAAACATAATTTAGTTTATGACAAAATCAAACAGATATCAGAGTACAAAATCAGATGACTACTAAATCCATTTATAGAAGTGGGTAATGAGACTTATACAGAAGAGACCGAAGTCTCGACACCGAAGTGTCATAGAAGAGACCGAAGTCTCGACACCAAAGTGTCACTAACAGAAGACACCGAAGTGTCACAGAAGTAACTACAAACCCTTCTAGGCATGCCTACTTACCCACAACTAGGACTTAACATATTCAAAAACAAAAATGTCTGAAATTCAATTTATATATCAATCAATATTTTCATACTATGTATTCAAGCATATCACATACTTACAGCTTTGCAAATCATTCAATGTTCCAATCAACAGCAAACAAAACAGTCAAAGAAAAACTATCAAAATTAACTATCTAAATTACTTACAAATAATTACCATCTAAATTACTTATAAAAGCTCCCTCATTGTTTATTACCTCGAAGTTCCAGTAATATCTAGAATCGGTCGCTCTATGGGTTCTTCTAAAACATTTAGTACAAACACATATCACTATTGTGCATGAATAAGAATTAATTAATGCACATTCATGTATGCTGAATATGATGATGCATGTTCGTGATAAATTCCCGGGTTTCTAATCCTTACTCTTGTTACATTATCTATCATGTGAAACCATACTAAATTTCTCAATCTAGATTTATTTCACAACCAAATTTCGATCCACTTTGCTCAATTACTCTCATCAGGAAGATGAGGTAATTAGGTAATATTTCCTTTTATAAAGTTTTCCCTCTTTGTCTTAAGTTCCCAATGATGCCAAGCTTATCTAATTTGGTTTGGTATACTGAAAGTTATACTCAAAAGATTTTAGACTGTTCTTAAGCTTCAGCAGAATTCTTATCTTAGCTTCCATTCAGAAATTGAAATTCTTAGAGATAGAATTAAAACTCAATTTCTTTATACAATTTGCATCCCTATGTCTCTAGTTTACTCCAAATAAAAAATTATCCCATTTGGATAACTACAGAGAAAGATATGCCTAAAATACCGAAATATGTTCAGTGTAGAGAAAAGTTCACCGTGGCGAACTCCTCCAAAGAGGAATTCTTCCAAAACTCTCACAAGTTCGCCGCGGTGAAACCTAGAGTTGGTCGCGGTGAACTTTACCTAAAAGGAATCCTAGCCAAGTCCTTCAAGTTGGCCACGGAGAACCAAGGAGAGTTGGTCGCGACAAACTTTCATAGAAATGAAATCCTTCAAGTTAGACTTTTCTCTCTCTACTGTATTTTCATTTTTACTACATTTGTTCCATTTTCTGCATTTTCTTTTCAAATTACCCAACACCCAGTAATCTCCTATTCAATTCCAGATACTCTAATTGCTATCATTATACACTCACGACCTCAAATCCTCACCTAGGTCATTTAGTGAATCCATTCACCGAGACCACACTGCATAAACTTCTCATGCATGTATATATTTCCAACATAAAACGTCATCCAACTCATGCATGAATTCATTTTCAACACTAACACATCATCATAATCATTCACTAAACTCATAGAGTTAAAAAAATATCCCTTATCTGATTTTTCTGCAAATTCTTTAACAGTGAAGGTGAAGAACAGGGTTCAGTGAAAGGTTGAAGAAGCAAAACCAACGAGAACAAAAATCTTAGCTGGACTGAATTGTTTTGTTTACCAAGGTTAACACTAACTTAAAAATCAACAACAATAATCGATGATGAAGGCTCGGTGACTTTCAAGGAACACTAACATAATCCGAAGAACAACAAGGCTCCAGTGATTTTTCCCTCTAACACAAGTACTCACGTGTGTTGCTACCACGTGTATTGTTACCAATTGACACATGGCTCCTTGTATTTGTGTCATTTGTCATGCATATAGAATGCTACATGTCAAAACACCGTTGGTCTATTTTTTATAATATCCAAAATTTCCCAGAAAAATTCCTAAAATTCTCAATAATTTATCAAATATTATTAATACCTTCCAAATGAATTTCCATCACAAATAAACCAAAATTCTCATCTTAATCAAAATTCTAAAACCAATTACACCCGGAATGTCATGAATGCATGCACAATTCATTTGTTTGAGTATAAAAATGCCTACGCATAAATAAGCAAAAACTCAATTATACAAAGCATACTATGCATTGAAATTTCTCAATATTCTAACCCCTAATATGGGGCGTTACAATTCTTCCCTCCTTAAGAAATTTAATCCTCGAAATTTACCTGATCCAAATAGTTGCGGATAATGAGCTTTCATGGTTTCTTCCAGTTCCCATATTGCTTCCTCAAGTACATGATGTTGCCAAAGTACTTTTACCAAAGGCGCTGACTTGTTCCTGAGCTGTTTAACTTCTCTGGCTAATATCAAAACTGGACCTTCTTCATAAGACCCATCTGGTTGCACTTGAATTTCCTGCAAAGGAATATTGTGTGAAGCATCAGACCAATATCTTTTTAGCGTCGAAACATGAAACACATCATATAGCCTGGCCAATTCTTCAGGCAGAGTCAACTGATAAGCTACTGGTCCAATTCTTTTCAGAATTTCATAAGGACCAATGAATCATGGACTAAGCTTACCTTTCTTTCCAAACTGAAGTATGTGTTTCCATGGTGACACTTTCAAGTATCGCCTACCTGATACTCAATATCTCTCCTTTTTTGGTCAGCATAAGACTTCTGCCTATCATTAGGAGCTTTCAACCTTTGTTGAATAATCTGAATCTTTTCTTCAGTATCTTTCACAATTTTTGGCTCGATCGTCTTGTTTTCACTCAACTCAGTCCAACATACCAGAGTTCTACACTTCCTACCATGCAACGCTTCATAAGGCTCCATGCCAATGCTTGTCTGATAACTGTTATTGTAAGCAAAATCCATCAAAGTCAGATAATTATCCCAACTCCTAGGTAATTCCAACACACAACCCCGTAACATATCTTCTAATATCTGTATAACTCATTCAGATTGTCCATCTGTCTGGGGATGGAAAGCAGTACTAAACTTAACCTAAGTTCCCAGAGCCTTCTGTAAACTTTTCTAGAATCTTGAAGTAAATCAAGGATCACGTAGACAATGGTATTCCATGCAGTCTCACTATTTCATTAACATACAAATCTGCAAGCCTATCTAAAGAATAGTCAGGACGAACAGGTAGAAAATGAGCAGATTTGGTAAACTTATCCATAATTACCCATACCGCATCATGCTTCCTTTGAGTAAGAGGAAGTCC
>JAOTBA010000001.1:11243278-11261591 GCA_025629845.1 Erythroxylum squamatum | reverse complement strand
GACCCTTCTAGGCATGCCTATTTACCCACAACTAGGACTTAACAGTTTTAAAACAAAACAAGGTCATTTCAGACATTTCATAAGCAAGCAAATAGCACTTCAATATTCAACAATCAGTACCTCACAAATAAATAAAACAATTCAAGGTGAGACCTTCCTAGGTCACTTACAAAATTTACTGTCTAAATTACTTACCTAGATTACTTACTGAATTTATTTACCTGTATTACTTACCTAAATCGCCCTTACTGTTTATTGCCTCGAAGTCCCGGCAATATCTGGCAGTGGTCGTTCTATGCGTTCCTCTATAATAGTTAACACGTAGACAAATCACTATTGTGCATGATTAAAAATTTACAAAGTATATGATGCATGTTCATGACAAATTCCGGGATTATTCCATAATTCTTAACTCTATTCAATAATTCATCACTCAAATTTATTCAATCCCTTATTGTCAATTAAATCTGAAAATCCACAATTTCATCTGGAGAGGTAGAAAATTTTCTTATGAATCCGATGCCTCAAGAATCAGGTCATTCGGAGGTCGGATGACAAAGATATGGTTAAAATAGTGGAAGAATTCAAATTAAACGAAAATAAAAAAAAAATGGCATCTCGGCAAAACAGGCTCGCGATCGCGACCTGGCTCGCGGTTGCGAGAAAGAAGTAGAACTGGACGGCTCGCACTAGCGACGGCTCGCGACTGCGAGCCGCCTAAATGCTCCCTCGCGATCGCGATATTCTTGCGATCGCGATTTGCTATCTTCCAAAGGCCTGCTCGCGATCGCGAGTCTCAAGCAGAATTGACCATCTCGCGATCGCGAGTTTCTTCTTCATCCTTCACTGTCGCGATTTTGTAATTTTACTCCTCAATTTTCTTTAACTATTCTTACACTTCATTGACCTCATCCTAATCTCACCAACTTCACAACAAAGCAAAAATCCAAGGTTTAAGCTAAATCATCAAAAATCCGAAACCTCCCCTTCACTTTCTCCCTCTACTGTGATTTATAACTTCTGCATCTCTCTTTCTTTGGTTTTCCATCACAACAGTCCACGGTATCTATCATTTTTCTCCAAAAACCACTACATCTCATTATGTTCTATGTTTTCGTAAGCTTTAACCGCATATAAATCCATCCCTAACAATCCTCAAACATTAACACATATACAAAAACAAACAGAGCATGTCATCTTTTAAACCAAAACAGAAACACATTTGTCTTCATCAACTTTCAGAATCCTCGTAGCCTCACTTCTAAACCCATGCATGAGCAGTAACAAAACAAACATATTCATATACTGTTTTATCTCCAACCCAGAACAGAACACACACATAGATATATCTATAGGTCTCGGTTTGTTAACTATGCATGCATGCATATATATATTACACCATAAAAATATCATTAAACTACTTACTTGTTTCAGAAAGTTCCAACAGTGAGAGTGAGAAGCATGGTTTGTTTTCGGTGAAAAACAAAGCAACCGAAGGCTTTTATTAGTTTCAAACCAAGGTATGTAATAACACGGGCGTTTTTGCATGAAGGACAAGTATCACAAACGTGTTACTCTCAATTATCTAGATGTCTCGTATAAAAGCTGCCACAAGTCCCTGTCTACTTGGTCCAGTATTTTAGTATTTTAGTAATTTCTTTATTTATTTTTCTTAACACAAAAAATACCCCAAAATTCTGAAAAATTCCTATAATTTACCAAAAATGCTGAAACAATAATATGACTTTCCAAATAAAATTTTCAACCCAAAACTAATTCACCAAATATTTCTAAAATATTCGAAATGTACAAAAATTGCTAAAATCATATTTAATACAGTCCAAATAAATCCAAAATTTTCAGTTATGAACCAATTTACCCGGAAAATGTCATGAATGCATGCTGAATGCTTATGCACAAATAAGCAATTATTTAAATATGCAAAGCATAAAACGTACTAAATTTTCTTATTATTCTAACCCCTAAAACGGGGCGTTACATGTTTAGTTCGTCGATTTTTTTATTCGTAAAGCTATTAATTAATTAAATCTGAGATCATATCCAAGTTATTGATTAATAAGGGTTAATTCGAATACATGTTTCGGTTAACTAAAAATAAGAGAAAATAAGTAAAGAAATTTACCATGACAAATGCTTAACCAATAAATTGATTATTTTTAGTGTCGATGATCAACGCAAGTTCAATAATGAAGGAGACCGGAAACCAAGATTTATTCATATCGATTGTTAAATTCTTATTGTTTTGCTATTAGTTTTTTTTTCAATTTCATATTCCAATTAAATTCTGTTTAATTCACAATTTAAAACCTCCCTTTTTTATTACGTAACTACTAATGTCTGAACTCTTCGTGGGAACAATCTCTACTTTCCACTACTACATTAATTTGTATTGCAAGAAATTGGTTTCTTTTTATATTTGGTTGCAAACAACAACATTCACAGGTTGAAATAATAATAATAATGATAATGATATTGATAATGATAATGTTGATAACGACGACGACGACGACGACGACGACGACAATAATAACAACAACAACAACAACAATAATAATATTGTTAGTAGGTATTATAATGAATATCTTGATCTTTTTGTTAGTTATTCATTTGTCATTCTAAATTTATGTTTTTAAACTAAACATTGATATTATATCTCATAGAAATTCTTAGGAATAAATCAAACTAAATAACACTCATTTCATTTCATTCTTCATCTATTCTATTCCTATTTTCTAAGAATAACTAATCTATTCCTTATTATTTTTCTATTCTTATTTTCTAAGAATAACTAATCTATTCCTTATTTATTTTAACAAGTGAATCAAACATTCTGTTTTTTTTTTAAACTGAAACTATATTACTAATAAAACGACCAGGAAAATCGAATCAACCGGACCAACCTAGCCCCGAGTCGACAGACTCGCCCAATACACCCGACCTAGATCCAGAAGATTGACGAAGAAAACCTGGCGGAATTACATCAGTAGGAGGACACTCAGAACAAGCAATAGTAGTCACAAAAGGGGGAAAAACCGTTCCCCAAGACACAAAATCAGACTGGAACAACGCCTCCCTAGCTATAGCATGGGCTGCCTTGTTCGCTGATCGTTTGACATGATAGACATCAATGTCGCTAAGCTCATGTAGAAGAGCTTTACAATCCGAGACAATCACCCCAACATAAGACAAATCAGAAACACCATTCTTCAAAGCATTCACAAGCAATAGGCAATCTGATTCAATAACATGACATTGTATACGATTGAGTTTTAACCAACTTAGAACAGCTTTCATACCAATTGCTTCTGCAAGAGTAGGATCAGGAGGACCATCAAAAAGCTGAGCATAGACGTGAATAATGTTACCTTGGTGATCCCGAATTAAGCTGCCACAAGAGATACGACGTGTAGAAACATCCAGCGCGGCATCAAGGTTGCATTTATACTGGCCAAGCAGAGGGGGGGACCACCGAGTGGGAGGACCAGCCCTGGCTCCATGTTGCGCTGGAGCACCTATGATGCAGGTGGCTTCTTCCCACTCCTGGCACGCAGTGTGGACAGCCCTCAAGACCGCAGGAGCAGAGGATAAACGCTGTCCCCAGACGACAGCATTCCTGCGATTCCACAAACACCACAAGCAGAAAATGACGGTCTGCTGTTGATCCATGCTGAGATGAAGAACAGTGTCAGCGATCCAACGCATGAGAGGGACCCCATGGGCTGGTCGGACCAAGGCCAAAGTGTCCCAGCAGTATCGAACCTCAGTGCACCACAAAAGAGCATGTTCAATGGATTCAGGGGCTTCTTGGCAAAGGGGACAGCAGGCGTCGTCGACAATCGTCTTCCGATATAGATTAAGTTTGGTAGGGAGGATATTAGAAAGGGCACGCCATAGGAAATGCTTCACTTTAGGAGGCACCTGGAGGTGCCACAGTAGGCGCCACAAGAGGCAGCCACCTTCATCTGTGACCAAAGCACAATCTTGGAGCATCTTGTACGCTGATTTTACAGAGTAGAGGCCTCGCCGATCCCACCTCCATTTCCACCAATCTGGTCGCGGTGTACTGCTTAAGGGTATACCCTTAATGAGCTGCACATCCCTTTTGCAGAAAACCTCCTGGACAAGATCAACGTTCTATCGGGTCGGATTGAAGACAACCAAGTCCTGCACACACACATCCTCCATACCTGTAGTGTTAGGGGTAAGAATAAAAGGAAAGTCATCATCAGGTAACCAGGGGTCAGTAAAAATATTGATGGAGGCACCATCACCCACACAGAGTCTGTAACCGCTACGTACCAACTCCTGGCTGGCAAGCACACTCCTCCAAATATAACTCGGATTACTGCCTAAAGAAGCAGTTAGAAAGCTACCCCGAGGGAAATATTTGGCCTTCAACACTTGGCACATTAACGCTTCCTTGTTAGTGAGTAACCTCCACCCCACTTTACCAAGCATAGCGAGATTGAAGTCTCTCACACTCCTAAACCCAAGACCCCCACAATCCCTCCGTCGACACAACCTACCCCACCGCATCCAATGAACCCCACCTTCGCCCTTACCTTTGCCCCACCAATACGAATTCATAAGTCTTTCCAGCTGAGTACATGTATCAATGGGGAGGAGGAAGACACTCATAATATAGAGAGGAATAGACTGTAAAACATGTTTGACCAGAACTTCCTTACCAGCTCTCGACAAATCGGTAGCACGCCACCCCTGAATTCTCTTCCAAGATCTATCAACCACATACTGAAAAACGGCTTTCTTTTGTCGCCCAATTAAGGAAGGCAACCCTAAATACTTACCGGGATGTGCTGATTGTGTAACCCCTAAACCTCGAGCCACCACACTTTTCAAAGTCTCCGGGGTGTTAGGGCTAAAGTGAATGTTGGATTTAGCAAAATTAATTAACTGGCCAGAAGCAATCGCATACTGTTGTAGCCTCATCTGCACGTGCGAGGCCTCTGCCAAAGTGGCCCTGAAGAACAAAAAACTGTCATCAGCAAAAAATAAATGGGAAATCGAAGGAGCTCCCTTGGTTCTTCTATTTCGGCGCTCTTGTGCCTAATTTTCTCTTGACAAACTCTTTGCACTTTCACACCTTACCAACACTTGCATTATTTCATACTCATGCATGTAAAACATATGCATTTCTTTTAGGAATCCTTATACAATCAAGAGGATTGGTCCTTCAAAATGGGAATTTTTTTTTTGGGTAAATAAGAAATGGGAAATTTGTAGTGACCCATTTCATCAGTTTGCGACTACTACGTCCTCTAGCTATCCCTTTGGTTAGCAGGGTTATTTCACACATTCTCGTGAATCATCCATGAAGACCGATCCTAGGTCTAATTGGGCGCATGTCAATGTTTCTTTTATGGTGTTGTAGAAACGTTCGTTCCAAGTTGTTGAAAGAATAACAAATAGGGCATTATTGGTTTTTCTAATTTCTAATTTGATTTATATTAGTGTTTTGGTAATTTGGGATGTGTTAGTATTGTTGCATGAATTGGTTTACTAGCCTAGGGATTTGCTAATTTGAAGATAGATACAGGCTTGTCTCTATTTAATGTTGAGAGGAAATGCACCAGTTACATACAGAGCAAGACAAGGGTCAAGTGAAGACAAAATAGTGATTATTTTATAATCAAATGATCCTTACGTGTTGAACACTAATCACGTTAAAGATTAGTCAATTGGCCCTCAAGTGTATATACCAATGATTTGATATATGCCTTTCCCTGTAAATGATCACTATGTATAATATATCATTGTTGTTAAAAGAACCCAATTGAAACTTTTCTTCTTATTGTTTTAGAAAGTTCCAAGACGTATGCTTCCTGACTGTCGAATAAAACTAGACGGATTCAAACAAAGATATTGTACATACAAAGCCTATAATAGTGCCCCTGGAAGCTAGAGAATTAGTATATGTGTTAAGGATTGATTATTTTTTCTTGTTTATTTGACATCGAGAAGGTTCTATAAATTTCTATAATTACTGGGAGAAGAAAAATGAAATTAAGATTTGTATCTAATTGATGTAAACATAGTTTTAGCTCTAAAGTTATCTAGGACAAATCAATTACATGGCATGAACTACTGTTCCTTGGTCAATAATGATTATCAACAATTTTATTGGACATATTGATGATGTTGGCGACTATTATTGGTTTAACATGACTCTCCGCAATAATTGAGTATGATCCAAATTGCCAGATGTTATAATGAAGATGGCCCAATTTGCAAGCAAATGGTTATCAGTGCATTGTATTGGATCATAAAATACTTTGGTTGGATTAGATCTATTATATTAATTATCATTTTTGAGCAATTAATTGTGATTTAATTACAGGTGTAACAAAAGATTTTAATAATTGAATAATTCAAAAAATATATGTATATATTATAAAAAGTTACTCAAACTGTAATTGATTCAAATTCCTTTCCTTATGAGATGTTAACTACAAATTGTCTACGTATTCAATCTTTAACGATATTCACATAGTAGAAAAAAAAGAACTCAACTCTTAAGAGATGAAGGCAAGAGTGCTAGTTCTCTTATGCCTTCCTCCTATTTATATAGAAAAGTAATTACTTTAAAGTGATGAATCATTTATTGACTTATTCAATTATCTCCTAAGTACTACTGACTGAGCTATCCTAAATAGAATAGGTCATAAGTAGCATCAAAATATCATAATTACCATATGAGATATTTTGCTAATATTAAGTCTAAGGATCAATTACATAACTATCATAATGAGGAAATCCACAAACATAAATGTAATATTCCATTTAGGATTCTCATAATCAGGTCCGTTTATTGAACTTATTCTCGAATAAACACTCATACATTTGTTTAATTATTTTCATACTTTAATTTATGAGATCAATTATTTTTACCATTTCATCAATATCTCATCTTGGTGAAATTGCGACTAGGAATAATACATAAATAAAAAATGAATATTATAATTATGATTTCATCATAATTTCAATTGCACATTAATTATTCCAAGGATTTTACCTTTGGTATTAAAATATCAAATATAATTAACAAAATACATAAAGATAAATAGCAGCTTAATTGATTATGTTACAAAATTTGTAACCAACTGAATGACTACAGGGAATAACATTCTCCCAATTACACTAAGCCAATCATTTAAGTATCCTATATTATATCTCCATATGAAGACCATGCTAATGTTGGGATAGTGGTTTAGTGAGAGACTTTTACAATATTCTCTATAGTGAGTACTTGTTTAAATCTTATAAATCTTGTCTTAATTATCATTATAATTAAGAGAAACTACCTAGATACATACTTGGATCTTTGATTTGACCATAACTTTTTTGTTATGCATAATAGTTCTAATGTTCTATAGTACATTATTATTTCAACAATACAAGAAACTATATTAAGTTCATTAAAGAACTTATTGATCCAAATAATCATTTCCACTAAATGAAATGTGTATTATGGCTTGATTAGCATTAATGCTACATTAGAAATTTTCCAATCTCAAAAATAATATTATTCTAAGTAAAATCTACCTTAAATAGGATTTAATTCTCAAGTTAATTTTAAACTCAAATATCAACTCACATATAGAATAATGAATATCTTTAATACTTTACAAGTATCACATATCAAATACTAAACATTTTTAGTAAATTATCTATCTAATTGGATTATAATAGGTAAGCAAATTTTGTATCTATCCCTATAGATCGAACTCTCATAATTAAGTTGTTATTTTTTCATATTCAACAAGAGTTGTTCTTGGACTATCATATTTTTTATAACTAAAAATATAAATTTTGTTTTCTATGTGCAATATCTCTCTATATACTCACAATGAAGAGTGCAACTATACTCCCACTAACCCTCTTATAGATATGTTAAATTCACAATTATCTCCAAAACAAACTCTTTAAATTTATCATAAAACCGAATCTTTCAATATCTTATAGCTTTTCAACTATACATCAAATATATAAACAAAGGCACTAATTTTCAATTTAGATGTATTGTTATGAGATTTGACTTCTTCAAAATTTGTCTTACTCTCATTACTTATCTTAAGAACCATTCTCCTATAAGCATACAATGTATTTTGTTTATTATGATTTGTAAGATGATGAACCAATGGATTCCGCCATATTGATCAACTAATATATATACTGGTCAACTAATGTTTTAACGGTTAATGAATCTAGAGCTTTTAATCCATACGAGTTTAACAATATACTATGCTAGTCAACTAGTTCTTCGTATATTTCTAGATCCAACAACTAGAAAGGGTCTCAAAATACTATAAATAGGTGTTTTCTCATTAATTTTAGCATTAAGAAGGTTTTGGATGTTGTATACACACATTTCAGTGTTTTTCAATCATATGAGCATTATTATTTCATATTTATGTAAGTGAGTCCTTGTGGAGTTATTAAGTGATAAAGTGAGAAATTTTCAGTTATAACATTTGGTTTGGAGAATAATTATTGTACTTGGGGTTAACCCAAGTGAGAATGAGGTTCCTCTTCACCTTTGAAGAAGCCTGTAAGATTCTTTATTGAGAAAGAATATACAAAGGTTATTCTTCATCTTGAAAGAAGAATTATAGTAGAATTCTAAAAAAAGTCTTGAAAGTGAATGCAATCAAGGGTTATTTGTAGAATCACTACAATTCGATTTGGATGTCTACTCTTTTTGTATCTAAAACGATATACCAGAACCAAAATTAGTATCGGTGTTGGTATGGTATTCATAACATTGCTTTTAACCTGAATATATTTTATCTTAAATTAATATGTCATACTTAACTAAATTTTTATAATTTGGATGAGTAACTCATGATCATATAAATTTAAAGATAGGGTTAGCTATCACATATCATATATGTTTTGACAAGAGTTGTCACATAACAGATCTAGGAGTCATATGAGATGTCATTGATAAGGAAGTTATCTACCAAATTCAAATTTAGTTGGTTTTAAATATAGTTGGTTTTTTAGTTACTTAAAATCAACTAAATTTAAATAGGATCCTAGCATACTAGAGAGATTAAAGTAATATTTCTAAATATCGTACGAACACCGATACCAATTTTGGTTCTGGTATAGTATTGTACTAGTATTAATTAATATCGGGTATCGTTTTAAGTAATTTTTAACATTTATAAAATAGTCCATAAATTTTTATAAAATAATCCTTAAATATATTAACTATATAATTTATAATTTTACATCAACCCTATCTCCAAATATCATAATCATAAAAATTTGAAATAATAACAATCTATTTATTTTTATTAATATTGTTTTTCATATATTTCACTTATAAATATTAACCACAATTAATATGAAAAAGATCATTTAATCATTATATAAATATAAAATTAAGAACAATACAAAGTATTTTAAATGTTATAATTTTATCATATAATAAATATAAATACATGAAAATATCAAATAAAAGAATAATAAATATTCATGACTCTGTAACTATTACAATTTATAATGATAGTTCGTGTTGAGAAACAACTAACTAGAGGTGATGCCTAAAATAAAAATATTTAAATTATATTTTTATTACATATATAGAATTTAACATATACATCAAATATAAGTAAAATTGAAAGGAGAAAATGAAAACGTGGAACTTCATTCAATTGAATATCTACTGAAATTGTATTAACCTTAATTCTTATTTGATACAAAATCTTCATCATTAAGAGAAGCCTCATCATCACCATCATTCAAATTCATTGCACCAAATGACATATCAATACTTTCCCATCTAAGATGCTCTTCCAAGTTACTCTCATTTATTAAAGTCAGTTCTTCAGAAACTCAATATATCAAAAGATTGATATAATAAAGGCAAATTGGATTTATAAAACTACTTATTCTATTATGATTCCTAATAAAAATAAAATTAAATTATTAAGAAATTACAATAAATTATATCTAACTTAATAATGACAATAACATACATTTCTCGAAGCTTTAAATTGTATCAAACAAAGACCAAGTTGTTCAATTTTTTGTGCTCCAATCTATTCTTTTTTCTTGGAATGGATGAATTCAATTGTGCTCTACTTCCTTTCACAACCTATTACACTCATACATTGACTCAGAATCCGAATCAAAAACATTTGCAATTCTAGAACACCACTTCTAAATTGGTCTCACTTAGCAACTGTAAGACAACAAAATTAACATTATAAACAAAATAAAGTTATAATTAATTTTCTTAATTATCAAGTAACAAAAGTGGAAAATATATACCTGGATTAAGTTTGTCTCTTTGACAAATAACAATTAACATCCCAAAATCACCAGAAGCATCCTTATAAATCTTCATTTGTGAACTTAAATGATCTCGCATCATCTCATAGGTAATAATAGTTGTAATAGTTAATAACATTCTCCTATTAACCTTAGCTTTCTGCGTAAAACTTGGTCAATAGAATATAGGATTTAAAAAAACAAAATCATTTCGTCATTAAATATTCCAATTGGACATATAGTATAAATTTATTGTCTACTTTTGTAAATCCAGTCATGTTCATTTTTTCTAATTAGTAATTGATTTGTGTGTAAAATTTGGAAACATCTTTTTAAATCTCAATTGAAACTGACAAAAAATTCCTTAAATCACTACTAATCAAGAATTATAGAACACTCTCTCTAATTACTTTAGAGTGACAAATCCTTCATTAACTTACTCAACTATCTCTATGTGGTTTATACTATGCCCAAGCACTACCGACTTACTTACCTTAAATAGAATATACCATAAGTAACATCAAAACATAGTAATTCCATATGAGATACTTTGATATTCTCAAGTTTAAAGTTTGATTTTACAACTATCATAATAAGGAAATCTATAGACATATAAGTAATATTTCATTTACGATTCTCATTATCAAGTCAGTTCAGTGAACTTATTATATAATAAGCACCTACACATTTGTTTAAATATTTTTATACTTTAATTTATAAGATCAATTACTTTTTTCATTAGAAAGAAGACTATTTAAAATTCAATCTTTACAACAGAATGCAGTATAGACCATAATGTTTCAAAGCGTTCAAATTGAATCCTAACATTTTCAAAATATTGAAAGCAAACTCTAAATGAATGAAAAATTTAATAAGGTTAACTCTTCGTTAGTTAAATGTCACGTTAATGATGATGTGTCATTATTTTTTATTTTTAACAAAAAGTAGGCCTCACTACCATTAGAAAAATGGGACCTGCTATCTAAAATGTATAAACATTAGGGCCTACTTTGGGGTTAATTTTTTTAAAAATAATTACATAGTAATGGGGCCTATTTTCTATTTAAAAATAAAAAATAAAGTCATGTCAATACGTGGTATTTATCATTTTGAAGTGTTATTTTTGGCCTAAAAAAGAAACGTAATGTACGTTATTTTTACCCTTTCATCAATATTCCACCTTGATGAAATTAAAACAGGGAACAATTAATATATAAATACAAACTGAATATCGTAATTATGTTTTGATTATAATTTCAATTACACAATAGTTATTTAAAGGATTTTACCTCTAGTCTTAAAATATTAAATATAATTAACAAAATACTTAAAGATGAATAGTACCTTTAATTAATTATGTCACGAGATCTACAACCAATTGGCTGAAGAGCATGTTATCAATTATTGAACAAAATAAACTACGTATATAGGTGTTGTGTTTGGAATCTAGTAAACCATAACGTTTAACTTGGTGTGGCTATGAATATACAATTACGCACGTTGGTAATTGTTAGGAGTATGTGCAAGAATGGAATCGGAAGAGTATGCTTCACTACTAGTGTAATAAATATAGAGAAGAATGGGTCTAGGTAGGACAATTGATGTGAGTTGTGTGTGACACATCAAAGTGTTCATTTGTGGACTGAATTCCAGCTCCAAATTCTGATTGGCTGGGGGACCATATATTTCAATTTAGTATACATAATGCCTTGATGTGGGAGGAATAATTATTGAGACTTGCATGCTTTTGTGAGGTGTATCTTCATCAAATAAAAGTGGTTTGATGGTATTCAAGGTTTGCTTTTTCTATAGCTAAACTTTTTATTCTTTTTTCCTCGGGAAACGTGAAAGAAGGTGAAAGGGCAAAACCGTGCTTATGAGAAGTAGATACGTACATAAGTATGTAATCCTGTATTTCATTTCAACGGAAACTATTCCATTTAGAACAAAAGGAGGGAATAAACAGCTGTTTAACGTTTCCTACGTTATGTTCTTCTTCTTCAGACAAATTCAACTACAAAGTGATAATATATCCTTCCCAACTAATTTGCATCCTTTAGCAGCTAAAGTCAAGGCTCTGTGTTGCTTACTTCCTATTGGTACACTGTTTATGCAGAATTGCCTACAATTTAGAATATGTACAGTACCATGGGGTATGGTATGGTATCTGTCTGGTGGGAGTTACTATGGAGGCCTTGACGCTTAGGATAAAGGCGGCTTGTAAAAAAAGTTTATGAAGCAGAAATCTATTATATATGTATGTATGTATACGTATTTACAATGTCGTTGTAATTGTCCCATTCATCTTTGCAATGTCAGTGGTTTGGTGTACGTACATATATCAATCTCGTTGACTTGTTCATAATATATCATAAATATAATAATTCAGATTAAATATCAGATACAGGCCAAAATGGTTATGATAATAAATTAATAAAAGGACTGGTGGGTGCATCGTTGAATTGAATCCTCAGTCAGTCCAATCGGCTATAGCCTCACGTCTAATTATCTTTTGTAATTGATTCCTTACTCAAGTCCATCTATGCAAGTTGTGCTCATTCGTTTTGTAGGGTCAAAGAAAGGGGTTACATTAATTAAAAACTTCATTTAGCTTTTTCAAAATGTTTAACTTGCCAAAAACGCCATTCCTACCGTACACAAATTAAGAAAATTGCCATGCCTTTTAATTGTCCTCACCTCATTTTGCACATTTTGTCAATCAAATAAGAATATGTTCAAATTCAGAGTCACACAAAAATCATCCATTTCTGATAAGATCCATATCCTAGGGTGTGGCTCACTCTTTCTCTGCTGTCCTGTCACCACCACCATGACTCCATGGTACAACCATAAATTCTCCATTAAACAACGGCGAAGATCAAAAGAAAGTACTGTACATGATTTATAAGCCCCAAATGGACATCCAACAAGTGTTTAGCTTTCCACCATAAAGCCTGGACCATCCTAAATTGAATTGAATTCCACGTGAAACAAGCTTATTGACAAGGAGTGGCAGACAGGTTACTGCACTTAATTGATGCTAATTGGATTGCAATCTACTTTAATTCATGATTAAACAACTACAGCTTCTTCATGATTAAACAGCAACCACAGCTTCTTCGTCAGCCTACTCTAATTCATGATTAAACAACTACAGCGTCTTCGTCATTATTGTCTTTACTTGGCTCGTACTAATTTGCTGATTTTTGCTGACATTAGGAACAGAAGTTGTTAATTGTTGAAAATCCACGTGTAAACTAGGACAAGCCCTTTTTGTTTTATTTATTCAATTAACACACACGAGAGCTTGACTTCATAACTACACTGGGTACGTTTATTCTACTCACTTATTGCTTGTCTCTCTCTCTCTCTCGCTGTCTTCCAAGTTCCAACAGTCTCTGTCCACCGTGAACTTTTCCGGCCATATGGAAACTGAGTTTGAAGCTTCGGTTAACTATGGTTTGCAGCTGTCCAGGAGGCTTTATTATGGAAAAGAAATGGCTTCCTTGCAAACAATGACACGGACAGCGCCGGAGAGTTTGTGGCCGACCGGGGTGACGGTTTATGCGGTTGTTCCGGAGCCGGAGGTGGTGGACAACCCTGACGTGCCGAGCTACCAGCCGTATGTTCATGGCCGGTGTGACCCACCAGCGTTGATACCGTTGCACATGCATGGAGTGGCCATGGAAGTAGAATGCTGCTTAGATCATGCGAATATAAGTCTTAGTGGGAGTTGGCGTTTGCATTGCGTCAAAACTAGTAGAAAGAGCAGTTGTCTCATTGCTGTTCCCATGGGAGAGCAGGTTAGTTCTCAACAAGTCAACTAATCGATCGAATTCATCCTTTTTTTGTTTTTCCTTTTTCTATTTGTCCGCAAGCTAAGTAGAAATACAAGCAGAAATTTCTTAGCATTTACAGCAACTCTCATGATTTGCAAGTGGTTAAGTTCACTTTCCATGGTAATTAGACTAATAATATAATATGTCCGTGCCATGTAGTTATTAATATTCTTGTGCTCAAGCGGAAGACGTGATGTGGCTAACAGGGTTCACTTCTAGGTGTCGAGGTTGATGTCGCGGGAAGATCTTATCATAGCCAATTGATAACTGCAGAAGATGCACAGGATAAAGAAAAAGCATACAGAAGAGAAGAGGGACGATACTTGAAGGGCAATATATATACGTTCAAGATTCCTCAGGTCATTGATTACTGTGTTTTTTACGCTTGATTTGGGTCATGGGTTTTGGTTGGTTTCTAATTTTGTAGCATACATTATCGTATTTCTTAACCTTCAGGTTGATGGTGGATCAAGTCTTTCAATTAGGGTGATTTGGTCTCAGAAGTTGACATATAATGAAGGCCAATTCTGCCTCACTATACCATTCAGCTTTCCGCCATTTGTCAATGCCTTTGGGAAGAAAGTTTCTAAAAAGGAAAAGATACTGTTGAATGTGAATTCTGGCATTGGCGGAGAAATTGTGTGCAAAGAAAGCAGTCATAGTCTAAAGGTAATCCCCAAAATATTTTTAAGCTTGATTCAGTCAGATTATAAAATACAAATCAAGCTGTTTGATACTGTGGTCTTTTAGGAGCTAAGGCGCGAGGTTGGTAAAATGGGCTTCTCATATGAATCAGAAGTAAAGACTTGGTCGAGTACTGACTTCAATTTCTCGTACACCGTGAGGCCCTCAGTCTTTTTTTTTCTCCGTTGTTATTAGTAATTTCAACTAGGTTCATGAACCAACATATCAAGTCGTTGCTTGCTTCCTTTTTTAACAGGTCCCATCAAATGACTTGGTAGGTGGGATGTTGGTGCAGTCTCCAACCTTGCGAGATTTCGATGATAGACAGATCTTCTGCTTTTATCTTTTCCCCGGAAATAGCCAAAGATGGAAGGTTGGTTTGAGCATTAAGATGCCGCGCAATTGCTTACTTTTTTATACTATTTTACGACAAACATTAAGCTAAGTCGATGAAAATGAGATTCAATCATTCTGGTCTTTACCAAAGGCGTCATGATTAACACGTGTTTGTAATGATGGTAGGTCTTCAGGAAAGAGGTGATATTCTTAATTGATATCAGTGGAAGCATGAAAGGTGATCCTCTTGAAAGTGTAAAGAAAGCACTATTGGCTTCACTCTCCAAGCTCAGCCCGCAAGATTCTTTCAACATTATTGCTTTCAATAGTGAGACCTATTTATTCTCACCATTGATGGTGCCAGCGACCAAAGGATCAATACTAAAAGCTACTGACTGGATCAAGAACAGTTTAACTCCAGATGGTGGCACCAACATATGGCTTCCTTTGCAACAGGTATGCATATTTCCCCTAAATTTGTATGATCTACTGTATTAGCGTATCTTCTTGTTTTAACCTCAGTAAGCAAGATGTCTCTTTGAGGGTATTGTTGATTTTGCGTGACTGTTGACTAGGCTCTGAAGCTCTTGGCTGAAACTGTTGACTCAATACCCCTCATTTTCCTTGTTACTGATGGGACCGTTGAAGATGAAAGGGATATATGCAAATATGTGAAAGATTCTCTTACAAATAGACGGCCAATTTGTCCCCGAATATGTACTTTCGGCATAGGTAAGATTTTCTTATTTTACGTTTGGTTATTGAACAGTATGTGCACATAATGCACTTTTATGTCACTTTTGTAAACAGCTTGAACAACTGTGTCCTTGTAGACTGAACTCTTGCCAAGGTTGGGAAAATTTTGCAAGACTACTGATTCGTATGATATTGAACAGTAATGGATAACTTAACTAGCTCAGCTAATCCATAAACAGAGCATCTACTTATCTAGTAAGAGAACTTATCCAAATCAACTAAACTAATTCTCAAACAAATTTCCCAGTCTTGTTGATTTGGTACTTTGCCATTTCCATTGAATGAGTGGCTCTCGACAATTTGTAACAAGCTACTGCATGGAATTCTTTTAGGTACATACCGTAATCACTATTTCTTGCTGCATGGAATTCTTTTAGGTACATACTGTAATCACTATTTCCTGCAAATGCTAGCACAGATTGGGAGGGGTCATTTTGACAGTGCATATGATGCAGGTTAGTAATGTTTCTGTTCAGACAGAGAAGTTCTTATGCCAATCGGCCTATTTTCTGTCACCTGCTAATGCCAAGATAGAGATTGAGCGGGGATTGAGAATCCCTTCAATGTTTATACTAATCACTTCTGCATCTCTCCAGATTCAGTTGATTTTCGAATGCAGAGATTGTTCAGAACTGCTTCATCAACCATTCTGGCCAATGTAACTGTGGATGCTTTGGAACACCTTCATTCACCTGAGGTGCATTGTTCTTGTTACCAACTCTTGCGATATTCTATCGTAATAGTATAACCATGGGCTAGATGGAGAGCCTATCTCCCTGGTTGCTTCTGACATATTTTCTTCTCCGGTTTCCTTGCAGTTGCTTAATATTCCAGACCACTCTTCTGGGAGCCCTTTGATTGTATCAGGCAGATATGAGCAAAGCCTTCCAGACTCTGTAAAAGTTAGTGGCACATTGGCAGACATGAACAATTTCTCGTTGGAGCTGAAAGTCCAAAAAACTAAATCTGTGCCCCTTGATAGGGTAATATCTCGTGGCATTAACTTTTGCTTGCAACCATGCATATGTCCGTAAAATTTCACCGACCCCAATAAAAGTTCATCTATGAAGATTTGCCTCAATCAACCTTATTTCTATCTAATTGCTCTTTACCTCCACACTTCGCAGGTATTTGCAAGGAGAGAGATAGATATACTCACGACTAATGCATGGTTATCTCAAAGCCATGACCTTGTTCAGGAGGTTTAGTTGAATCTGCTTTGACTATCCTGTGTGATTTTGCATACCAATGTTTCAAAGGCCTAATTATGTGAACCAATTTGAATGAAGGTTGCAAATATGAGCAAACAAACAAGGGTTCCATCTGAATATACCTGTTTGATTTTGTTTGAGACTGATAGAGGAGAAAAAGCACCAGAAACAGATAGAATACAGGAGGTTTTCAACAAAACCAATTTGCTAAAGAAAGTGGATATGGAAGGTCAGGAAATGACTATCTTGGGGAGCTTAGGTGTTGGATTTGGCAACTTTACTGCAACATTACAGAACATTCCTCCAGGAAGCCATGAAACAAAGCCGCCTGATGCGACAGAAAAGCTGGTAAAGGCAGCTTCCAACTGTTGCAACAGGTTTCTTGATCGCTGCTGTTGCATGTGCTTTATCCGAACCTGTTCCTGCATCAACAACCAGTGCTCTATTGTTCTCTCACAAATCTGTGCTGCTCTAGCTTGTTTTGAGTTAGTGAATTGCTGCTACGAGCTTTGTGGATGACTGCAATTTCTCTGTAAAGTGGCTGTTGAATCTTAAGACACAGGACTATAGTACTGTGTGGACGTATAAGTGTGTAACACTGTAACTGCAAGTCGCTCTGTAAAACAATTTAATGTTGATATACGGTAATTCTGTAAATCAAGCGGTAATTCTGTAAATCAAGCAATAATTTGACTATCTTAATTACTCATTATATTGAAATAGTTCATGCTAGTTATCACATAATTATATTACTATAATTAAACTTAGTATTCTAAGTTTTTTTTTAATTAAATATGAAATAATATTTTATAATATATGTAGTGAATACAAATTATTTTGATAATAGATCTTAACTTACATATTCATATTTTTATATAAATTTCAAGATTAGATAAAACGAGATTTTTTGGCAGCAAAAGTTCCTGTGATTTTAATTTACGGCATAGTTTTTCCTGTAGTTTTAATTTTGTCAACAAAGGTCTCTATAGTTTCAATTAAGGTCACGATGAGTCCTTTTAACCTGCTATAGCAAGTTCAATCGGTTACTCCATCTTTCAATGACATGTGTCAAAAGATTATTGGATGAAAATTAATTTTTTAAAAAAGGAAAAATTTAAAAGAGTTATCACCGTATACAACTTTCACATTGGATGAAAATTCGTTATA
>JAOTBA010000001.1:11227907-11239536 GCA_025629845.1 Erythroxylum squamatum | reverse complement strand
TCAAACACAACTAGGCAGATAAAGAAGATCAACACAATCACCAAATGACATATATGAGACTTCATATATTAAGCATCCAGTTCTACATATAACAAGATTCATATCACAAAACATTGTTCAACACAAGAATAAACTCTAACCATGCTAATCTAACTATACTACCGTAAACCCTAACTCAGCGATTTACAATAATATAATTCAACATTGACAATGTCGGATTACTCTCGTTTGAAGCCCCGGTGAACTTAAGCCATTGCTACATTTTCAAGAGGTTGGAAGCCTTAGCCGTGCATAACTCCAGAGATCCTCATCACTGCTGAAGTTCGGACGTTACTTATGGCTGTAGAGATTGACGGTGGAGGTGACGATGAGGTGACCGACGATGGTGGGTGATGATCAGAGATGGAATGATGGTGGTGGCGCGATGAAGTGTTCACTCGTCCCTTGGCTGCCGAATGGTGTGTCTGTAGATATCTCTTCCCGTGTACTGATGTGTAGTCCTCGTTTTATGACCTAATTCGGCAACTTTTAAAAGTTTAATAACGGGTCGGGTCGGTACAGTGAGGGAAATTTCCAATTGGAGTCCGGATATCCGTCTACACGTCGCGACGAGGTAATTAATGGACGTCACGACGTGCTGCTCTTGCTCGCTCGCCACGGCGGGTTAATTATTGGACGTCGCGACGTGCTGTTGTGTATCGATGTGCCGCGACGTAGGAATTGGCATACGTCGTGACGTGCTTGAAAGCTTACGTCCTGTTGACTTTTTCCTATCTCTTTGACTCCCTTTTCTCCTACAACACAAAATAACAATTTGCAGTATCAATTGTCCTTAGAAGAATTATAATGCAATTAATGCCAATTTGCAACAATTTTACTAACAAATTGCAAATAATATGAGCTCACTATAGGGGACTAATTTAAGCACAAAAAATCACAAATTAGGAGTCAAAAAGTACATTAACAGTTATGAAAGTGCAGCCAATTTATAAGATAACTTGGGCTCAATCAGTTTGAAAGAGGACTTCAAGATCTATAACTATCATGAAGACCTCGAAGGCAATTTCTATCATCTGAGGGGTCAAAAATAGGACAGATGATATGACATCATTTATAGATCATATGACATCATCACAAACCATACAACTTTACAGACTATATTACGTCATCACAAACCATATGACATCATTACAGACCATACGGTTTTACAGAATATATGATGTCACCACAGACCATACAACTTTACAGACTATATGACGTCATCACAGACCATATGATGTCATCACAGACCATACAATTTTACAGACTATATGACGTCATCACAGACCATACAATTTTACAGTCTATATGACATCATCAAAGATCATATGATGTCATCACAGACCATACAACTTTACGGACTATATGACATCATCATAGACCATACAATTTTACAGACTATATGACGTCATAATAGACCATATGACGTCATCACAGACCATACAATTTTACAAACTATATGACATCATCACAAACCATGTGATGTCATCACAAACCATACAATTTTAGAGACCATATGACGTCATCACAGACCATACAATTTTACAAACGATACAACTTCACTCTTGAGCATCTTTCCTTATATGGATCATAACTTTCGACTGAGATGTCTAAAAATTTCTTACTATATACCGTTGGAAAGTTAAAAGAAAGACCTACAACTTTCTATAAGAAAACTTTGCTAAATCAGCCCAGATCAACCCAGATTTTTCTCTGAAGTAAAAACATGAATTTTCCCTTATATAACTCTAAGAATCATGAGCAAAAATGAAATCATATTCCATTAGCATCAAAAGATAATAGTTTTACAAAGCTTTAGTGGGAATTTCAAACTACAAATACATTAATATTTCAAAATCCCAAAATATAGAAGATATATGAAAAATGATTTACTCAAAATGCAACTAAAGCCTTGTTTTACAAGATTTGCTTCAAAATACAAAATAAACAAAGATCGGAGTGGTGCCTTGACCCTTGACTACTCGATATCTTGCTCATCACCTGGATATGGGGAGGAGAATGGGGGTGAGTGTAAAGCCCGTGGGTAATAATTTTATAATTGGTAACAAGCAAAATCATGTATAAACTCACTTCCATCACAAAAATTCAACTCTATGTAAACTATGTACGCATCAGTCTTGTCAACTTATCATGAGCACATAAGCATATCAAAATGGTTTAGGTAGATCCAAAAAAGAACGTACTACGCATTTCCACATAATGGTCTTACGTAGTCGTGAACTTATGGCAATCCATAAAGGAGCTCCATGCCACTAGCAAGTAGGCGGGAGAAGTCTTTTTGTCAAAGTGCACTTGACTTAACTTAGGGGACCACCACAAACCCACATAACATGTATTTCATGACTTGTAAAACATATTGCCCAAAAAGGCACATTTCGGAAACTAAATTTCTTAAGCTTGATACCTTTTCAAAATCATTTTCATAAATCAAACAAAATTTATATGCACAATATGCATCACACTTTCAAAGCATTCAAAGAACAATAGATGCAAATTTTAGAAGTAGTTGAAACTCATTTATTTCCATTTTTTGAAAGTGACATTAATGGCTCATTACTTAATTATAAAAATCTAACCTACCTTGAATTGAAAATCCCACAAAGCACAAAAAACTAAAATTGGTTCTAAAATACCTAAACCCATGCATTTCCTAAGCTTCATGAACCAAAACCCTTCCAAAATCCAAAGAATTAAAATGTTCTTACCTTAAACGTTCACCAAATGAAGAGGTGTTTAGTTCAAAAGAAAGCTCTTATCTTCCTCTGCCTTTTTCCCTTCTTGTACAACCTCAAAATCTCTCTAGAAGGCTTAGAAAAGATAAAACCCTAGCTCAACTCTTTTCTTTCCTCTCAACCACCGAAACTTTTCTTCTCTCTATCTTTGGTTTGTTATTTCACTTCCTTCTTTTCCATTTTCGTTTTTCCCCTCATTAGGAAGCAAACAACACTTCTTTCTTCCCATTTTACCCTTAATGATTGATAAAAGTCCACCTTGTCCTTCCTTTAATGGCTTATGGTTTTTAAACTAAGTAAGCTACCCAAAACACCCTTTTTATGCATTCTTACTACTTCCAATTTGACTAACCCATGAAATAAATTCTACCAACATAGACATAAAAGAAAATTTAACTCCCAAAAATTCACCTACTCACCCCTCATAATTGTTTAAAACATGCTTAGCTAAAGAAGAAAAAATTCGGGCACCAACACAGGTATCCAAGCTTTAAAGTTGAGTTTTATTAGCCTTGAAAAACAAGTTACTGTACTTGTCTTCATTTCTTTCTCGAAGTTTCTTCAACACAGAGTTTTTCAGCAAATCTCCAACAGAGAAAAATCTTGGTTTCTCCTATCCACTACCACTCATACTTTGTTATTTCCTTCTTCTCTCCCAAGAAAGACCGAACCCCCCTATTAACTTTCAAGATGACCTGCGTGGTTACATGAGGAATTAGGGTTCATGTGATTTTTGGTAGATGTTAGAGCTTTAAACAAGTAAGCTTGTTATGATTCTGTATTTTTTTTTTTGAAATGAAGCATGCATCACGTTAGCTCACTGTAAAATGGTTAAGAACAGTGATATTCATATTTTCTGGAAAATGAGCGAGGAGTTTTTAAGTATGCCGTACATGTTGATTTTCTTTGGATTTCATGACCGAAATGTTATGAGATAGTGTTAAACTTGTTTTTGGAGTTGAAAGATCAATGAAAATGTGTATGTGATGAGAGCCGAAAAATTTGGAACAAAATGGATATATAAATGCTCTGTTATGTTGATGTCTTCATTGTATATATATATATAAATATATATATATATATATATATATAGTGTTTTTGGAGATGATTAAAAAGGAATTTAGAGTTAAGAGATAGGTGTATGGTGATGTCTGGAGATGAGAAAGAATGATTAAAATGATAGTTAGAGGAAGAAAATGAAGTTAATGCAAAAGATGAAAATGCAGAAAAATGAAGGTGAAGAAGTGCAGAAAACGTGAAGAATGCGTGAGTGTGATTTTTCTGTTTTGATGATTGTGAACAATAATAGATTTTGATGTGGTGGTGATATGTTGAGCTTAAATGAAGTAGGAATGAAGAGGAAAATTTGAGATTTTAAAACAAAAAGTGATAGTATATATATATATATAGAGGAATAAAATGAAGTTAATGCAAAAGTTGAAAATGCAGAAAAATGAAGGTGAAGAAGTGCAGAAAACGTGAAGAATGAGTGAGTGTGATTTTTTGTTTTGTTTTGATGATTGTGAACAATAATAGATTTTGATGTGGTGGTGATATGTTAAGCTTAAATGAAGTAGGAATGAAGAGGAAAATTTGAGATTTTAAAACAAAAAGTGATAGTGATATATATATACACACTCTGTTTTTCCTCCTCATTATTCACATACGGTTGCATATGGGAAAAATTGTGAAACGGTTATTGACATATAATTACCAAATGATTGAGGTTGTGATTCAAAGAAATGATGAGTGATTAAGTTATGAAGTTGGTAAAGTACCCGAGATTGTCATTGAACATGCATTATACATAGTCCATATACACAGTAGTGCAGGAATAAATGCTTATAATTGTGCCATTATTAATGTGTGTGCAACGTGTGTCTTGCATAAATGGGTTATGCAGGTTAAATGTCCGCATTAAGTCATTTTCAGAATTTGAAAGCTAATGCTAATATGGAGCATACTGTGAGTAGACCTAGATGGTCTCATTTCATTGTTTATTTTTGTTTGGAATTTTTGTGTTAATTGACTACTGAATGATCAAATGAATGTGTCTTGATTGTTGATTCTGGACAATGAAGGTTCGATGATTGTGATGTTTGATTGGGATATTGAAGTGCTGCTTGTATGTGAATGGAATGAACTAAGTGTACATAATTTGATTGTTAAATGTGTTCAGAAGGTGCATTTGCATGTAAGCAAAAATGTGATTCTCATCTTTAATGTTGAATACCGGACTAAGGTCCGATGATATGTGAAAGTGATTAAGTGTGAATATGAAAATGTGAATGATGCATTCTATTTCATGAATGCATAAAATAAAATAGCAGTTGTGATCTGAGTAGCCACCGATCAGAGCTTAAAGCTCAAAGTGTGAAATGAGCCTCGAGCTCAGAAAGTGATTAAGAGCCTAAGGCTCACTATGTAAAATGAGCCCTATTCTTATGGGATAAGGGACAGTTAGTAGTGAGCCCAGTATCCAATAGATACGAGATAGTTTAGGCACTCGGTCACAACAAAGTAACAAATGAAAAGTGGGTCTCATGTGCACTGCATATGCATAATATGAGTGATTAAATTGTATTGCACGTGAAGTGTGAAGTGTGAAATGTGAAATGATGTGAATTATGTGTTACGTGATTGGGTGAGCCATCGATG
Organism: Erythroxylum squamatum; assembly: GCA_025629845.1. Classification (NCBI taxonomy): domain Eukaryota; kingdom Viridiplantae; phylum Streptophyta; class Magnoliopsida; order Malpighiales; family Erythroxylaceae; genus Erythroxylum; species Erythroxylum squamatum. The sequence goes on along the minus strand of JAOTBA010000001.1, from coordinate 11,234,086 downwards.
ATGGTCACTCAATAAATTCGCAAAACTTACCCAAAATTTGCAAATATTTTTCAGGACTTAGAAAAATACCCCGTTAGGTAATGGGAGTATACCTACTGCATGCGAGTGAAAGATAGAGGTCGGGATCAGTTCGCGTCTGCATTTTGTATTTTCTTATTTTTGTCAATTTTGTATTCAGAGATTTTTGTATAAATAATGGATTCCAAAATTTTTGTACCATGTGTATACAAATGGATTTATGTTGTAATGTTAAGTCATTATGACTAAAAATGTTTTATATTTGTAATGGGCCTTAAATGGCTATTGAAATTCTATTGATTACATTGTTATGACTAAAAATGTTTATGAAATAAAGCGGGCCCAAATTGTTTACTGATTTTCGCGCATTTGATTGTATTAAAAAAAATTTATGTACTGAGTTTTGACTGTTTCAGTGCAATAGCACGCCACCCTCTCGAGACATAGATTCAGATATTACCCACGATGTCGAGTTCGGGTCCTGCGGGAGTGGGGAGTTACATTATGTGGTATCAGAGCCCATAATTACTATCTTGTATGGGCGTTTTCTGAAATATGTGTGAAGGTACATGCATTTTGTCATGTCATAGTAGGTAGTAGCAACTGATCCTCAGTCTGAGTTGCATTCATATGAGTCACACGCATGAGCATGTGTTAAGAGTTTGAGCGGTTAGAAGCACTGAGAAGAATGATGATCTGTCCTAATGTGAGAAGAGGAAGGTTGAAGGATATCTAGAAATGAGACATAGTATATGGTTAGATATAACATATAAAGATTCAGTGCATTCGTATTGATGGATGTATTATTGAATATGACATCAATATTACATTTTGGTGATATGTCCTCGAATGTGATATAGATGTGAATATACTGTCATGGATTGTTTGAGGAAAAATAAGTGTATAAGTAGAAATAATTAGATTAAAGAGTACAAGCCAAGTTGAAAGTGACCTTGAGAGGTTAAACTTGGACTTGAAATGATTGTTTGAAAAATGTGACAAGAGTTATAATCCCCCATAAGCATATATTAGTGGAATTAAGATTATAATTGCATGATGATTTTATCCATTTATAATTCTGAATTGATTGAAGAGGTACATGTGGAAGATAAAATAAAGGACAATAGGAAGATAAGATAGAAATGAGGAAAGAATAAAAGGGGAATGAAGTAGACATAATTGACTTTACGAGAGGTGAATGGTGAGTAGTAAGGAGAAAGTTAGAAATGCATACAATAGAGGATTTTATGTACGCAAGAGATTAAGAAAAAGATGAGGAATTAAATGGGAAGAATGAAATCACTCCATATGGTAGTTGAATTATTATGAAATGATGTAATACTAAAAGAGGTCAATTTTGTAAAATTGAGGTAAAGTTGATGTTAGCATATGTCAATGCAAGGAAACCCTGATCGTGGCAAGGATAAAGAGAGAAATATTGTTTGGGATCATTTGAGATCAAAGTATTACTATTGTAAGATTATTGGTGATTTGTCATAAATAAATCTCTAAATAGAATGGGATGACCTTGATGATACATACCTAAGCATATGCGATCTTGTCTACTACATCATTGAGTTTTGATGCATAAAACATTATGACCGTGAACAAATTGATAGAAATTGATCTTCTTGAGGTACTAAGAATAATCGATAAGTGATGATTAAGACAGTTGATTGATAAGGATTATATGAACAGTATCGATGATAGTAGCAAGAAATTTTCTTTCAAAGAAGAATTTCCTTAAATTAGGTTAAGTTGATCAGATGATTCAGTTTAAGAGTGATTAATGAAGAAGCAAATCAGAAATGAATAAGTAATGAATTAAAAGTGAATGTTGAAGTTATATCCCTAGCGGAGACTCAAGCATAAGAGCTACAATGTGCTATTGAGAGTATACGCATTTTGTTTGATGTGAAGTATTCAACTATATGATTGGATTACTGACTTTGAGGAGACATTATTGCTAATGTGAGGAGGATTTAGATTCACATTACCTTCTATACAAATATGTTCGGGAGACGCAAATTATATTTTCTTGAATGTGTTACCAACACTGGAAGTTATGATTGCAAATAAATTGAAATGTGTGGAGAAACTAGTATGAATGAACAGACATTAGAATAAGTCAATGTGAAATTAAAGGAAATCAAATGAAAGGAGAAAATCATTAAAGAGAGGAAGTCAATTGGGAGACTAAAAATAACATGTGATAATATTACCTCATTTGAGGAAATCTTACATATCATGAAGGTAAAAACAATTATATGCCAACTTTTAATGAGAGTGAATCTTAGCTTGATTAAATAAAATGTTGGGTCGATAGTATCTGAACATGGCATATTGGGAGACCCAAAGAAAGTAGAGGTAATGAAGAAGTAAGAAACGCCAAGGAATTTATATGTGATCCAGAGTTTTCTTGAACTAAATGTATATGAAATACTACTATGAACTGTTAAGAGATTCTTATTGATCTTAGCACTTATCTTAGCCCTTAACAAAAATGATTGAGGAAAAACGTATAAATTGTATGACTGATGAATGTAAAAAGAATTTTGAGGAACTATAACCTAAATGTTAATTATGCCATTTGTATTTGGAGATTTTGCAGTATATCATGAAGTTTCACATCGAAGATTAAGATATAATCTGTTGTAATAGTATAAAGTGATTTTGTATGTGTTGGACACCCCGCTCTCGTGAGTCACAAGCCAGACGTCCCAATATGACATCTGGACACGTGTCCCACAAGGGTGACGTGCCCCCACCAAGACCACTTACTTCTACTATTTCCGAACAGATGCTTGGGAACCTAAAGCGGGAAATTCAATTTTACTTGTTCAAAACGTATGAGGCTCTATGTCTCTAGTTTATTTGGAGACAAGAACCGTCTCATTTGGAGATCCTATAATTAAGTTATGGCTGAAAGAATTGAACATGGTTTTGACCTCAATCATATTGCACCTACCTTGGGGAAATTAGCATAACTATCATTAGGGATATTAGATTAAGATCATCTTAAGACGGTTTGAAAGAGGACTTCAAGATCTACATCTTTCATGAAGACCTTGAAGACTGATTCTATCGTCTAAAAGGTCAAACATTGAGCATACTATAGGTACAGACGAAACCAAATGAAAAAGCAGACTAATGGGAAAAGACAGATGAATGGGAAAAATTGCCATAACTTTCCCTATAGACATCAAATTTGTGTGTTATTTGGATGGTTCGAAAGAGAACTTCAAGATCTACAACTTTCATGAAGACCTTGAAGACTGATTCTATCTTCTGGAGGGTCAAAATTGAGCAGATGATAGGAGATAGCAAAAGACAGACGACGCGTCATCACAGGCAACACGTCATCACAGATGACACATCATCACAGAAGACACGTGATCATAGACGACACATGATCATAGACGGCACATCATCATAGAAGAACATAGATGACACGTCATTATAGACGACACGTCATCATAGAAGAATTAAAACACAGGCGACACGTCATCACAGATGACACGTTATCACAGAAGAAGCAAAACATAGAAGAAGCTAAACACAGAAGATACATCTTCCTTTATAAGGACCATAACTTTTAGCCCAGATGTCCAAAAATTCATATTATATACTGTTGGAAAGATAAAAGAAAGACCTACAACTTTCTAGAAGACTCATTTACCTAAATCAGCCTAGATTAATCCAGATTTTCCCCCAAAGTTAGAACATGAATTTTTCCCTTATGAAAATTTGAAAGAAACAGCACACAAACTTGAGAGAGTCATGGGCAAAATGCAAACATATCTCATTTGCAGCAAAAGATAAAAGTGTTACAAAGCTTTAGTGGGCATTTCAAGCCGCAAATACACTAATACATCAAAATCTCAAAATACAAAAGATACATGAACCAAGATTTGCTCAAAATGCAACTAAAGCCTTGCTTTAAATTCAAAATAACAAAACTAGGAGTGCTGCCTTGCCCCTTTACCTACTCGATATACTGCTCATCACCTGAATGTGTGGGAGGAGATTGGGGGGTGCGCTTAGAGCCCGTGGGTAATAATTTTATAGTTTGTAACAAGCAAAAACATTTATAAAACATTTTCAATGCAGAAATTTATGTGTATGCAAATCATGAATGCATCACTCATATCAACTTGTCATGAACACATAAACATATGAAATGGTTTGGGTAAGTCCAAAACAAGATGCACTACACATTTCCAATATAAGGGTCCTGTGTAGTTGTGAATTCTTAAGGGAGTCCTTGAGGAGCTCCATGCCACTAACAGGCAGGCAGGAGAAGCATATACTTGGGTCACCGTGCACGTGACGGTTATTGAGGGACTACTACAAACCCACATAACACATAGATTTCCAAATCTTGTAAGCTTGATGCCCACAATAGCACATTCTCTTAAAAACTTGCTTTTCACATACTTGTTATACCGTAAAAACCATTTCCAAAAATATAGTTTCATAATCATGCATCATTTCAAAGAATCAGTTTTAAAACAACTTTCATAAATCATCACACAACTTATGTATAAACATGTAGCACAATCTTGCAGCATTTAAAAACATTAAATGTACATGAATGAGGTAGTTGAAAAATTATTTACTGTCATTTCTTGACAGAAAACTTTTATTGGCTTATTTCTTAACTATAAAAGTGAAATCCACCTTGAAGTCCTTGATTATGGCTTGTTCAAATATGTCTCTCCTCTTGCTCCTATTGTCCTTCTTGATTTTCTTCAACATTGACAAAAATCCCAAATCAAAAGAATTCAAATTGGAAAATCCAAAGAACCAAAAGCATAAAATTGATCCTAGAATACTTATACCCATACATTTCCTAAGCTCTTTGAACCAAAAACCTTTCAAAACTCCAAAAGATTAAAAACAACTTACCTTAAATCTTCACCAAATGAAGAAATGTTTGGTTCAAAAGAAAGCTCTTATCTTCCTCTACCTTTTTCCCTTCTTATATCACACCTAAATCTCTCTAGAAGGCTTAGAAAAGATGGAACCCTAACTCAACTCTCTTCTTTCCTCTCCACCACTGAAACCTCTCTTCTTTATCTTTTTTATTTTTGTTATTTCTCTCATTCCTTTCCCAATTTCGTTTCTCCCCTCTTTAGGAAGAAGATAACACTTCTTTTTCCCCATTTTACCCTTAATGATTGAGAAAATTCCATCTTGCCCTTCCTTTAATGCCTTATGGTTTTTAAACTTAAGTGACTTGCCAAAATTGGCCTTGCACTCTCCCACTACTTTAATAGTTCAAAGCCCTTAGCCCATGTCATATTATCTTACCCACATTAACATACTAATCAATTCCAACATAAATAATCTAGCAAGACCCCAAAATTAATCTAATCATGCTTATAATAAAAAAAATTCAGGGGCCAATGTTTCTCCCCCTCTTAAGAAAATTTCGTCCTCGAAATTTCTTACCTGAGTTATTGAAAAGGTGTGGATACTTTTCTCTCGTGGCCTCCATTGGTTCCCATGTGGCCTCTTCCACATAATGGTTTCTCCGCAAGACTTTGACCAGTTGAACCGTTTTGCTCCTGAGGACCTTCTCCTTGGTATCTAAGATCTCTACTGGAATCTTCTCATAACTCAGATCATCTCTCAAATGAACCTCAGTGGTTTGAATGATGTGGGATGGATCCGATCTATACCTCCTCAATATTGATATATGAAAGACGTCATATATCTGTGACAATTCTGGTTGTAGCACCAATGTAACACCCCACTCCCGAGTGACCCGAACCTGATATCATTGGTGATATCCGAGTCCGTACCCCGCGAGGGTGACGTACTACATCAGTCGGTGAAAACTCAGTATGACATATATATTTTTTTGAAACAGTCTTTAGCGCGGTATAAACAGTAGACAGTAGAAAACATTTGTAGTTATTACACTCATTGAACAATATTTTACAGTAACCATAACTAATCAGTTTACAAAGATTGCGGAATACAATATTAGGAAACACTAATGTAGACGCGAATTGATCCCAACCTCTATCTCAACTTGCACCCAGTAGGCTTACTCCCGTGTCAAACGGGGTACTCTTTTAGTCCTGAAAAATAGATTGCAATTTTGGATGAGTTTGCGAACTCAATGAGAAACCATCATCGATGGTTCTCCCAAT
>JAOTBA010000001.1:11188212-11199827 GCA_025629845.1 Erythroxylum squamatum | reverse complement strand
GCGGGCCGTAGTCGTTGGGTCGTCATCATCCGGGCTTGGTGCTGGGCTTAGGAAAACAGATTCAGCCGACCCGACCAGTGATCAAAGCTTAATTGAAACAAATCAATCTCTAAGTCAATCTTCGGGTCAAAACACCGAACATCTACTCATGATCACATCTAGGTTTATAGTTAGTTAACTGATTTATATTCCCTTATTCATAAGAGATCTGTAGAAAATAAGGATATCAAGAAGGATTCTTCTTTAGTATCTTTACTGATTCTTCGATTCATCTGAACTTCTTGATCCAAACTGCTTCCTTTGTTTTGTTTGAAGCGGCAATATACTCTGTCTCAATTGTTGAATCGGCAGTCGTCTCTTGTTTAGAACTCTTCCAACTAACTGTCCCTCCGTTTAGTGTGAATATATAACCTGATTGGGATTTGAAATCATCCTTACCATATTGAAAATTGACATCTGTATACCCGCTCACTTTTAGATTTCCTCTCCATATAAATTGTTCCATTTTATTTCTTTCTATTTCATTAATTAACATCCAACCACTCTGGAGTGAAAGGCAAGCAGAGTATGTTGTGCTAAGTTGAGTCAATGTAGGGTAAAAACGAGTTTGAATAGTTATTAAATAATATTATTTAAAATAAAGATATGAATTGACATAATTTTAAAATTAAATTTAATTCGTTCTTTTAAATTTGAATTTAATCTTGATGGATAACTTCAGATAAATTCGAGGAAGCTTGCACCATAATTTTCATTCCTAGCGGCATCCTTCGCCGCCAAGCTGTCCACTGCACAACTCATGATCAAAAGAAGATCTATCCCGGATGCAGAATCGTTCAATAGAGTGATCGTTGAACACGTGCTTCTATATATATATATTAATTCAATTTTGGATAAAAATAAAAGACCATAGGTCAAGAACAAAAAAGAGGTGGGTCCACGTGCTTGTGGCGCGTCGTGATGTTAACCATGGACTTCCAAAAACCACAACAAAAGGCACCGTCACAGTCACAGACAGCGTCAGGCCAGCTCCATATGCACTGGCATCCTCTGAATTTTTAATCTTTCTTTTTTATTATAGTGCAAAAGAAACGTGCTTGATAGAAACAGGACAACTTTGTGATGTATTCAAAGACAAAGACACATGGAACAAGACAATTCCTTTGGACATCAAGTCAAGTTCAAAAAACGTGTTAAAGAAACCAAACTCCCATAAATATTGAACACCCTTCATACTTCATTTCTTCAGAGTGGTTCAATCCAACAGAGTTGAGTATGACGAATTCCCTTCACAAGGAGAAATCTAACTTTGCTCAGACATGCAATCTTTTGAGTCAGTATTTGAAGGGCAGAGGTGGGCTTGGTGATATTAGACAACTTGGTATAAGTGGAAAGATTGAAAGCAAAGGTAATAACATATCATCTGTTAATCTCTCTACCATGCAATGCCATTGTTTTTGGAGATCAAGAAAGCTTCTTTGTTGAATGTTTGAAGAAAATGATGATGGTTTTTCTTCAAGCTTGAGGATATACATACAGTTCATGCGATTTCTGCTTGCAGGATTATAGAACCACGTGTTTCTCATCATTCATCTGCCCTTTGTTTCAGGTCCTGAAACGTACACTAGCAACATAAATGAATTTGTTGCCAATTTGGATAATTCCATGGCTGACAACGCATCAGTTACAAAACCCATGGATCTGTTTCCAAAGTTTACGGGTTTTGATTCTCCAATTACTGTTGAAGACACCACTAGCAGAGTTGACTTATGTAAACCATCCACTGTCGATCCTGTAACTGCCCAGATGACAATATTCTACGGGGGACAAGTGATTGTGTTCAATGATTTTCCTTCTGATAAGGCCAAGGAGATCCTGGCTTTAGCAGGTAGCTCTAATGGCTTTGCTTCTACATCTGCTAAGGATCAAAGCAACTCTACCAATTTTGCTGTTCCTGAGTCCACAAATAATGCTCAAGACCGACTTCAGTTACGACCTCAAGCTAATGGTTCAGGTAAGTGTTGTCTTTATAACATCATCTGAATTCCAGCTTTGTCCTGTAGGGCATGATCATACTGATTACTGGGTTTATCTTTGTTGGTACAGATTTGCCAATAGCTAGAAGAGCTTCGCTTTACAGATTCTTGGAGAAAAGGAAACACAGGTAAACAAATTTGCACATAATTTGTAGCTGTTCATATCAGAGATTGTTTTAGTTTTCAAGCAAACTATTGTAAGTCAGATGATTAACTCTTTTTAAGTTGTTGGCTCATCTTACAGAATCTCTGCAAAAGCTCCATACCAAATACACATTCCAAATCCAGTGGATGGCAGCAAGTCATGGCTTGAGTCAGAAGGTCAATCATCAAAGCAACTTGAACTCGAATTGTAGACAGATGTTGCGTTACTTAGGATACACATGTTAGTTCAGTTCAGTTCGGAATCCTGACTATTCTTGCTAGGCCTTCTTGCACTTCCTGTAATTAATTACGATCCTCCATTTCCGGGGATATATGAAAGATTTTCTCCGAGTGTTTGTATATGCTTGATTAATTCATAATTGTTCTTCGTTTTTAAGCTTTGCCTTGTCATGACCAAATAATAACTTCAACGATCGGTTAACATTCTCTTTCTTTTCTTCACTCAGATCTGAAAGAAATACTTAACAGTTTTACAATTTCCTTGAAATGATCCTTACTTAATCAAAGACTAACGATAAAACAATTCGCTATCCTACAGTTTAGAGGAATAAAAAAGATTATGATAAATAACCAATCTTATCTGTGATAAAATGTGGGAATAAATCTTGAGTGGAGTATCATTTGAGAAAAAGAAATATAGTGGAAGATTACTTCAAATTTTGGTAAAAATAGAAGAGTTTCGTAAACATAGTCTTCTCCGACTAAAAATACTCGGTTCCTACCAAAAATTGACTTTTTTTTTCCGCTTACCTTCTAAAACTCATGATTATTTAATATTTTAAAAATTGAACTAAAAATTAAATTGATACGAGTTTGACTAATATTAAATAGTTATAAAATTGACTAAAATTAAAGATTTTAAAATATGATTAAAATAGATTGTCTTTAAATATAAATGATTTAAAGTTTAATTGAAAAAAGAAGAATGTTAAATGACAACTAATTGAGCCTAATCATTTGATTTTTTATTAATATCGTGATTACCTTTTGGCTAATAAATGAAAAGTGGTGTATAACCTTTTTCTTTACCAACCATCAAATTGCATTCAAGTTGTGTTAAGCTCAACCAAACATATAAATAAAAAACAAAACCAAAAGTAACAATGAGAAAAGAAAATTTGAAATTCCTAATTATTATAGTCTTTTTTTTTTCTTTTTTTGATTTATTTTTTTTAAAACAAAAATAAAATTTTTTAATCAATATTATTACTCATACTAATTACATGTTAAACAAAAAGAGATACAAATTGATTTTATGAGTTAATTAAATAACTAATTTTTTTTAATCTTTTATACAATATATTAATAAATAATAATATTATTATTATATTTTAATAAAAATAAAATGATGTAAATGAAATTCCGGATTAATATTTATTTATTAACTATTACAACTAAATACTTGATATTTTAAATTTTTTTTGAAAATTTAAATTTTATATATTTTAAGATATTTAAGTTATATTTATGAAATAGTTAATAAATTTTAAGACAATGTTATTATTCATATTAAAAATAAATTAATTAAGAATAAATGATTAAATCTTATTATTTATAATTTACTTTTAATTAATATTAAATAATTAGAATATGTTTAAATAATAATAAAGTCAAATTATAAAAAAAAGATAAAAAACTAAGTTTTATAATTTTATAAGCCATAAAATTAAAAAAAAACTAAAATTTCAATTTATCTTTCAATTTAAACTAAATATTTTTTTAAAAGAAAAAGAAGTATATTTGATCCATTTGTTTCCTAAACTGCTATGATTGATTTTTCCACAGCATGTAACTATTCCATCCCATTCCATATGGAGGATTACTTAAAAAAACATTTCTGATCAAGCTTTGATGTAATAAGAACAAATAAACAAATTTGTAAACCATAATTTATCCAAAGTATTCCTCAATTATACCATTAATTACCAAAATCCTCACTAGTTTTAAAAATGATGTTCGCCAATCACAAAAATTATCAGTACAAGCACAACTATATAAATTATCACATTTAAAAGTATATATAATAAAAACAACTTTACTCAACTTAATATGTTGGGCTCTTCCAGACTCCACTTTGTTAATCATATGTACTGAAGTTATCGGCAATCTCTTTATCTCTTAAAAAATATGACATCAAAGAATAAGCTGTCTACTCAGTAAGGATAACTGACTATACCCTTAAAATCAAATAACTTACTATCGATGGAAATTAGCAAAATGATTCAAACATACATATAATACTAAAATATACAACAATACTCAGCTTATCCAAATGCTCAACAAACATCTAAAATTTTATCATTAGTAATAATTAATACTAATATTTTTTTATTACTGTCACTTATGTTTTACCTAATTATTAACTGAATTGTCTAGGCCCTACTTAATCTAGTAAGCTTTTATTCAATAGCCTATCGGCTCATCTCTACTCATCATAATCACTCTTTAAGTGGAAACATAATTAGATGTATAAATATAGGTACAGGATAACTCAATTCTTCAATCTAATTTGGTACTCCTGTACCACTCTAGTACCTAGTCATTGGCATAGGACATCCTTAGGACTTAAGATACCTCGACACCTGCTCCACAGATAGGTACTTGGCCATCGCTCACTCATATTTAAACAACTCATCAATCTAAGACCATCGAATATAGTCTATCCTAGGCAAGCCACAAATTTACAATTTACACAATTTACTCTCAACTTACTATAAGTTAGTACCTATTTAATTTTATAAACGTAATTTATTTATCGTAATATTCTTAATTATACTTATGCATAACATAAAAATTTAATCATCAATTTTTGTCGATTATCAAGCAGTACACCTCATAATACGTAGCAAAATATAAATGTGGAACATTTTGTACCTAGTTAATTATTTATGAATTCTTAGATTTTAAAATTTTATCTATGTAATTATTAATCATTAATTTAATTAATGATTAATTCAAAATATGATTCACTATAAAATAATTTATCAATAATAGAGTTCAAAGTTTTATGAACTGTACATTATTCTAATAATACAGTCTAAGGTTATCTTTACCTGATTTTCGGACTTAACTAATTGCTAAGTCTAATCTACTCCTTAAATTCGTCATTCGGACCTAGATATTACAAAAATATATTAGACTTATTTAAGAAAAATTTTCAACCCTAAGTACACATAATAATCTAAAATTATTTTCTTTTCCACTTTATTTTTAATTATGAAAATATCCTTACTTTACATAAGCATTATATTTACTAAAATACCTATAACTATTAAAAGTTCTATTTTAACCTCATCTTTTTATTATTATAAAAATACCCTTCTATGAATTAAATTTCAATTTTACCTTAAATTTTTATATTTTCTACTTTGCCCCTTAATATATCTTAAAATTTGCTAAATTTTCTTCTTTATCATCTTCTCATCTTCTCCTACCTCCTTTTTTTTTTCTCATTTTCAACCACCTTTTCTCCATTTTTATTTTTTCCATGACTTCAAAATTATTGTCCCAAATAATCACAATATACTTTCAAAATATAAATTAGTTTAGGAAGATTAAAAATCACAAATAAAAGGCATAGAATTGTTGCTAGAAAAGTTTAACCTATGTGAAGTTCTATACTTTTCTAAGAGATTTTTGGGTTGCTAATCTCCCCAATTTCCTCGCTAAGTTACTGCAAAATAAACAAAATATGAGAAGACTTGAGAAAAGCTTCACATGTAAGAAAAAGATGGTGTATTTTGTTATACACTTACCAGTTAGAAAAAAAGGAGAAGAAGAAGAAAACTTTTTCTTGGGTTTCTTATTACCCATCTACTGTCTTTTTAATTTATATTCTCCTTTGTTTTATTTTTTTATAGGCTAGGAAATATTTGTTAAAGTTAGCTCTCGTTTTCTTTTTGTAGGCTTTACAGTTCTTCTCCCTTAAAAGATTTTCGTCCTCGAAATTAAATTATATACCTAAGGATCCAAATAAATGAGGATACTCACGTCGAACTTCATCCTCTACCTCCTAAATAGCCTCTCTTGGAGAACGATGATGACTCCATAAAACTCACACCACCAGAATCTCCTGTCTCCTTAATTTCCTAAGATGTTTATCCATTATCTCCACTAGCTTCTCTTTATAAGTCATATCGTTTGTAACTACGATCTCAGGTCTCAATATAACAGCTAGGATTTGATCGGTAATGTCTCAACATTGACACATGGAACACATCATAAATATGTGATAACTTTAGAGGTAAGGCTAATCTATAAGTTAATGGCCCCACATGTTGTATAATATATGGCCTAATATATCTTAGTCACCACTTCCCTCTACTACAAAACCTCAAAATTCTCCTCCAAGGTGATACCTATAGAAATACCATATCTCCAATATTGCACTCTATCTCCCATTGATCTTGATAAGGATAATTCTTTTTCTGATCCTAAGCTTCCTTCAAACATCGCCTTATTTTCTCCATCATCTCTTAAGCAAACTTCGATCCCACTAATAGTTTGATACCTTTTATATCCTAATATATTAGATCTCTACAACACCTACCATATAATGCCTCAAATGATGCCATATCGATGCAAGAGTGATAAATATTATTGTATGAAAACTCCTTTAAAGGTAGATATCTATTCCAATCACCCTCAAATTTTAACACATAAACTCATCATAACTTCCAATGTTTGAATCGTACACTCTTACTATTTATCCAACTGAGGGTGAATTGTAATACTGAAATCAACTAGTTCCCAAATCTGTCTATAAACTCATCTAAAACTAAGAACTAATAGTGGATCTCAATTTGATACAGTATAAGATTAGAACCCTATGTAATCTCACAATCTTATTAACATATAACTTGGCAAGCTTGTCGAAGGAGTATGTCTATTGTACAGGTAAGGAATGAGTTAATTTAGTCAACTTATCCACAATTACCTTAATTGAATCATATCTACATTTGTTCCTCGATAATGTTACCACTAAATCGATTGTAATCTTCTCCCACTTCTATGATATAATGGCTTAGGTCCTAATTTTCCTACTGGTGCCTGATGTTCTATCTTGACCTGCTAACAGGTTAAACACGTAGAAACAAACTCTACCACACCTTTCTTCATCATTGGCCACTTATAATGCCTCAAGTTTTGATACATTTTTGTACTACTAGGATGCATATCATATGGTGTACTATGATTTTCCTTCAGACTCTCCTCTTATGGTCCATTGATATTTGACACACAAACTCGTCATCTAATTATTAACACTCCATCTGCTCTTACTAAAAAGTTAGCCCCTTACACTATTGCACATTCTCTCTCATCCACATCAAATAAAAATCTCAAGCTTGTGCCTCTTTGTTCCTATCTCTCAAATTTGAATGAACCAATAATGTAACCAATAAACCACTCATATAAATCAATCTTCAATCTCATATCCAACGCTCTCAACTCCACCAATGGTATCATACTTTGTCCACTAAAATTAGCCATCACGCTTAAACTTTTCCTACTCAAAGCATACCACTACATTAGCCTTCTGCAGATGGTAATCAATCGTACAATCATAATCCTTCAATGACTTTATCAATCTTCTCTGCTTTAATTTTACTTAACTTGGCATACAATTATCTCTGCTTAAGAATTTGTAACATAACCCTCAAATGTTGCTCATACTCCTCTTTACTCCTTAAATACACTAGTATATCATCAAACAACACTATCACAAATCGATATAGATACTCCTAAAAAGTCTTGTTTATCAATGTCATGAATGCAACTGATGAATTAGTCAACCCAAATGGCATCACTAGGAACTTATAGTGGTCATACCGAGTACGAAAAGCTTTCTTGGGAATACTTGACTTTGCTATTCTCAACTGCCAATATCTCGATCTCAGTTCAATCTTGAAAATTATGACAACTCCCTTTAAATGATCTTTATCATTGGCAACATGTACTTGTTCTTTATTGTCAGCTTGTTCAACTACTGGTAATCCATGCAAAGTCTCATACTACCATCTTTTTATTTACCGATAATCCATGCAAAGTCCTTTTCTAACAACTCCTCCTTCTAGTTTTTTTAACTTATATAACTCAAAAGTAGCCATCTTGTAAGGTGCAATAGAAATTGTTACAACTCCAAGCATTGTCTTAATGGTGCAATATATCTCCTATTGAGGCGATAAACCTAGTAAATCATTTAAGAATACCTCTAGAAATTTCCTCATTAGGAATATCCTCTAACCTAGGGTTCGCCTCCCTCATATCTATAATATAAGCTAAATATGCCTCGCTTCCATCCAATATTAACCATCTAGTAGTCATGGACCAGATCATATATGTTGGAATCACTTTACCATTCCCCAAAAATATCACCCTTGATTTACCTGAAGATTCCATCATCACCTCCTTCATATAACAATCCATTACAGCTCAATGTTGTGCCAACCAATCCATCTGAGAATTATATCAAACTCCCTTAAATCCATCACTATTAAGTCAATTGATAGTTCCACTTGGCCAATCCTCACTGGCATCCCCCTTCGTATACGATTTACTACTACATAGCCTCTTACTGACAACCATACTTTTAGGTCATATCCTAATGGACTAACCTCCCCCGAAACTCTAGAGGTAAACTCTAAAGAAATGTAAGAATATGTAAATCCTGGGACAGAAAAAATCGTTGGTTGCAAGTGCCTCATCCCTCATCACATGATATAGCCTTGCTTGAGTTTGACCATGTGCTGAGGATGTCCCATTATTACCTGTACCTATTGCTAGTTCACGTCCAGCTTCTCTACCACCACCTCTACTACCAATTCTACCCGAACCTCTACCTAAACCAAAGATACCACTTTAGCCATATACTGTCTTCTCTGCCTTCACTCTCAAAATCCTCTCTACTGTCAGACAGCTTCTCTTTAAATGCCCCTACTCTCCACAAATATAACATGCTTGATTGATCCCTGTGGTTCCCTGATATGGCCCTTTGTAAACTTTCCCACAAGTAGCATAACTTAATAGCCCTCTAACTCCTCAACTAAAAGGTCCTCTAAAACTTTGACTAACCCCTCTATCTGATCCAATCGATGGTATATTAGTAGTGTATGTTGTTTTGAATCTTTGCCAACTCCTCGATCTTTACCAAACCTGTACAAACTACCAATCTTGCTTGATGTAGCATTAACTCTCCTAAATCCCCCTATACTAATAGACCATGAATGACTAACTCCCCACTTAGCAGACTCCCTCTCCTTAATGACTCTCTGGTCACCTCTTTAGCTCCCCTCTCCTTCTGTCTTGTTTTATCACATCATCTACTCTGAGTGCAATCTTTAGTAACTTCTTAAAATCACAAGTAACAGCTCCCAAACCCAAACAAATCTTCATCCTCAGACCTTACTCAAATCAATAACATTTGTCCTCTAGATTTGCTACAACCTCCAATGCATACTTAGGCAAAGCTGCAAAGCAAGCCTCATACTCTACCACCGGCATCTCCTCTCTCTGAACCAAACTCATAAACTTCTTCTTCTTTCAATCTTGATATATCTATGGAGTGTACTTGACTCTAAACTCTCTGGAACTTCTGTTAAGTCATATTTTATGCCTCATAAGATCTCTTCACTAACTTATACCAAGTTAGTGCGCTACCCTGAAATAATGAAACAATGTATTGTAACCATCTTTCCAAGGTACACTCTAGACGATCTAAAACTAATTCTGTCTGCTCCCACCATACCTCAGCCTCCTTAGGATCAATAGTACCTCGAAAAATCATTGCACCTATCTTATGGATCTGTTTATAGTTGCAGTCTACCCCAAAATCATCTAGAGTTAGAGCCACAATAACAACCTGCTACATCATCTAAGGTGGCACTGGTATCTCTCCTCCTACTCGATCCTTTCTAGCATCACCCTAATCAGGCACATTCGAAGCACGGATCAAATCACTCTATTCTTTAGTCGACTCTAGGCCAACAATATCATCTCTTGAAATCATCCTATATAAAGAAACATATCATTAGTTTTTTTCACTTAATTTGTCCTTAAAAACGTAAACTCACTCTGATACCATCTAAATGTGACGCTCTAATAATTCTTAAACCATAAGTTATCCAATTGGTTCCCCAGCTATATCATTAATTGCCAAAATCCTAATTAGTTCCAAAAATAATGTTCGTTAGTCACAAAAATTATCTGTATAAACATAATTCTCAGAACTATCACATTCAAAAGTACATACATTAAAACAACTTTACTTAATTTAATCTACTGGCCTCACCTAGACTCCACTATATCAATCATGTGTACTGGGGTTATCGGTACTCCTAAAAATATAACAGCAAGGGATAAACTTCCTACTCAGTAAGTGTAGCTGACTGTACCCTTAAAATCAAATAACTCAATATAGATAAAAATTAGTCAAATGATTAAAATATACATATAATAATAAATACACAATAATACTCAGCTTATCTAAACACTCAACAAGCATCTAAAATTTTATCATTAGTAATGATTAAATCAAATATTGTTTTATTATTGTCGTTTATGTTTTACCTCCTTATTAACTGAATTGTCTAAGCCCTACTTAAGCTAGTAGGCTTACATTCAATGGTCTGTTGGCTCATCTCTACTCATCATAATCACTTATTAAGTGGAAACGTAATCTGATGTATAAATATTGGCATAAAGTACCTCAATTCCTCATTCTAGTAGATTATCCCTGTAACATCCCATTACATACGTTAAGGCTAAAATAGTAAACATGAGAGATTAGAAATGCATTTCATGCTCATGCATTATATGATATACACATACATGTGATTATTGAATTTTTGCACATGAAAATATTTGCACATGCATTCATTGATAATTCTGGGTGTAATTGAATTGTGATGTGATATTATTGACAATTGTGAATTTGTGTATTGAAAATTTAATTGGCAAGTGTATTTTGGTAATTTTGAATTTTGGTGAATTTTAAGAACAATTTCCGAAAAAGGTTGAATATTATTAGATTAGGAAAAATGTCGCTTGGCGAGTAAAATGATGGATGAAAATAGAAATAAGAAATTAAATGATATTGGAGAATTTTGAAAATGATTTTTTAAAATTTGGAGATGACATTAGAATTTGTGAGAAAATGTTACTGGGAAATTTTGGTGATAAATGAAATGAAAATATGGGAGTTGTGGAACTAATCCAATAGGAACTAGTTAGTTGGGAAACTAACTAAGACCTTAGGAATAGGACAAGTGTCCAAGTCTAAAGTTAAGTTTCCTTAACTTTGGAAGACAAGCTATTGTTCTTGTCTTCATCTTCCTTCGTAGCTTTCTTCTCCAAAGTTGCCTCTTTTACACAGAGTGTTTCATCAAACCTACACCTAAGTTGAAGTGACTCACAAGG
>JAOTBA010000001.1:11168217-11188112 GCA_025629845.1 Erythroxylum squamatum | reverse complement strand
AGTTTTGTGTCCGCGCTTCGTCTCACTTTCTAATATTGTTATTATTTGATTTTCATCAAAATTATTAATCGTGAAGTCATTTTAACTTAAAATTATCAAGCGATACAAATCAAAATATGTAACAAAATATAAATGCGAAACATTTTGTACTTTGTTAATTATTTATCTAATAAATAAACACAATTCATATATTTTACATATCCATATATGTAATTATTAGTCATTAATTTAATTAAGGACTAATTTAAAATATGATTTACTATAAAATAATTTATTAATAACAAAATTCAAAGTTTTATAAACTATACACTATTCTAAAAGTAGAGTCTAAGGTTATCCTTACCTAATTTTCGGACTCAACTAATTGATAAGTCTAATATAGTTGTTAAATCCATCCTTCAGACCTAGACATTACAAAATTTTAGTAGACTTATTGAAGAAATCTTTTTAATCCAATTAAAATCCAAAATTATTTATTATTTCACTTTATTCTTAATTATTAAAATATCCTTACTTTACCTAACCACCATAATTACTAAAATACTATTAACTATTAAAAGTCTTATTTTATCCTCTTTTTTATGACAAAATACACTTCTAGGAATGAAATTTCAATTTACCCTCAAATTTTTATATTTCTTATTTTATAGATCTTAAAGTTTCCTAAATTATCTTCTTCTTAACCCTTTCCTCTTCTCCTACCTCCTCTTTTTCTCATTTTTAGCCACCTTTTCTCTATTTTTATTTTTCCCATGACTTCAAAATTATTGTACCAAACAATCACAATATACTTTCCAACTATAAACTAGTTTAAAATGATTAAAAATCACAAATGAAAAGAATATAATGGTTATTGGAAAAGTTTTTCCTATGTGAAGTTCTACGCCTTTCTAAGAGATTTTTGATTTGTTAATCTCCACAATTTCCTCGCTAATTTACTGCAGAACAAACAAAATGAGGGAATACACGAGAAAAGTTTCATATGCAGGAGAAAAATAACGTATTTTGTTACACACTTAGTAGCTGAAAAAAAATGGAGAAGAAGAAGGAGACAACTTTTCATTAGGTTTCTTATTACCCACCTACTGTCTTCTTAATTTATACTCTCTTTTGCTTTAATTTTTTTAATGCGCTGGGTTAGCTTTGTTAAAGTTGGGCTCTCTTTCTCTTTTTATAGGCTTTTCAAATTTCTAGTACGCTTTGTCCTCTTTATCTGGAACAAGGTTGATGTTGATGATGAAAGAGGTTACATTGGTGAATAGGAGTGTGTTTATCACATAAGCTTTGTCTTGTAAAATTTGAGAGGGCTTATATATTGAAATTGTTCTTTAAAGCTTGGAGGTCCTTGAATTCCTTTAGTACTCCAAAAAGAGTCCATCTGTCGGTCCAAAAATGTGTATCAACATCATTACTTTGTATAACACTACTACATGAAGCGATTTCAGGCCTATTTCATGCACTAACTTTAGTTATAAGATTATTGCTAAAATCCTAGCCAATAAATTGAAATCTATGCTACACTTCATCATCAGTGAGAACCCAGGAGCCTTCTTAAGCAAGCAGAATAGTGGAGATAATATCCTAATCTTGCAAGAACTTCTGAAGGCTACACAAGAGGAAAATCCCCTCAGAACTGCACTATAAAAGTGGATCTTCATAAAGCTTTTGATAGTGTCAGTTGGAGCTTTTTACTGCATACTATGGGACTTATGGTTTCCCCCAGATTTTTATCAATTAGATTAAAGAGTGAATGTCTACAGTATCATTTAGGATTACGATCAATGAGAGTCCCACTGAGATGTTTAAAGGCAAAAGAGGACTTAGGAAAGCGGATCCACTTTTCCCTTACCTATTACTAATTTGCATAGAGATTCTTATGCTTATGCTAAAATACAAGATCTCTTCAACTCTAAATTTCAAGTACTATATCAAGTGTAAGTTGCTTTCATTAACCAATTTATGTTTTACAGATAATCTAATCCTTTTAAGTAAGGCTAATATTCCCTCACTTTCATTACTAATGAATACCTTACAAAGATTCAAGGAGATATTGGGATTGAGCATCAATTTTCAAAAAAGTTTCTTCATCTTATTGAAAAGTGCTACACATCTAGCTAATGATGTATCTCTTGTCACTGGAATGGGAATACATGATCCTCCTATTACATATTTGTGCATTCTTATCTCTTCAAGACAACTACGATTTAGAGAATGTCTTCCCTTATTGAAAAGATACAAAGAAGATTAGGTTCATGGACAATTAAAACATTATCCTATGGCGGTAAACTTCAACTCCTGAAATATGTTATTATGTTTATGAATATATACTGGTGTTCTCACATTTTCCTCTCCAAAGGGCTGGTCAAAACAGTGGAAAAAATGGAGAAACAATTTCTATGGAGTAAGGGGAATGGAGAAAGAGGAATCGCTAAGGTCAGCTGGACTCAAATATGCCAACCAAAAGCAACTGGAGGATTGGGCTTGGAGTCAGTTGGCAGAAGCAGCAAATGCTTATTGTTGAAAAGGTTGTGGAGAATTTTAAATGAAAAGGAATCATTGTGGATTAAATGGATCCATAGCTACATATTAAGGGGTGGTAGTTTATGAGCAACTAGACCTAAAGACAGCTACTCATGGTTCTTTAACCAAATACTTAGATTGGGGGAGGAAGTATAGTGTAGATCACTTGTAGGATAGGGGCAGGGATCAAATTTCACTATGGTATGACAATTAGACAGGCTAAGGAACACTAATTCACCATTCGATAGCTAGGGTTACTTTGGATAGATTTTCAAAAAAAGCTAAAATCCAAAAATTAATTGCAGATGGCAACTGGGATTTTTCCTAAGTGAAGATCATAATTCTTTCAATATCATAGTATAGACACAATGAAAGAGAGGACATATATCTATGGAATGGTCTAGATGTTTCAGACATAACCAATAGGCAA
Source organism: Erythroxylum squamatum (assembly GCA_025629845.1). NCBI lineage: Eukaryota > Viridiplantae > Streptophyta > Magnoliopsida > Malpighiales > Erythroxylaceae > Erythroxylum > Erythroxylum squamatum. The sequence goes on along the minus strand of JAOTBA010000001.1, from coordinate 11,185,162 downwards.
GCAAAACAACTAAAGTATGAGGCAAACCCAAGTATTGGATGGTGTAAGTTGATTTGGAGTAACACTCTCAAACCAAATGCCAACTTCTTGAGCTGGTTAGCTATGAAGGACAAACTAAGCACGATGACAAGATTAAAATTCCTCTCATCCTCTAAACAATGTATCCTTGCAACCTACGAGAAGAGGACAGAGACCATTTATTTTCAAAAGTGATTATTCTAAAAGATTATGGCAGCTAATTTCCTTTCTATGATTCTCTACATCCATCACTGGTACTGAAGACAATTAGCCGCGCAATGGGAGATAATACTCTTAACTGGCCAAATCTCAAGTGGATAGAAAGATCCATCGAGTAACCCTAATCAGAGAAGTCATTAGTTAAGAAGAACATGAAGATGAAAGAACAAAGCTCAAATAAAAAAATCCCTTACCTCTATAGCTATTGTCTGAGGAAAGAGTTGAAGAAAGCTTAAGAATGACCCTAATTCAGAAACTTTTGGAGGTTCATTTAGATGGGGGAATTATGTTAACGCTCTTTAGGAAATTCCCAGGTGTTTTTTTGAATATCACATGAGGTCGTTTTATACCTTCAATCACATGATGTCGTTTGGTCGTTGTCTTTTGCTTTCCTTAAAGAAGGATACATGTTGAACTCATTTTCATTCATTAATTTAATATAATATTCAACTTTTCAAAAAAAGAACTCTATATAATATAAATGATCTTATTCCTTATTTTTCCTAACAACAATAAAAAGGAAGAAATTTATGAGATTTTAAATTAAACCATATATTTTCTAATTTAGAAAGAGAAAAAATCAAACAAAGTAAAATAAATTCTTAATTTATGACGTGGAGTGTAAAGAATTGAAGATAGAAGATTAAAAAAGACATCTTTAATTTTGGTTTTTAATTTTGAGTTTTTAATTTTAAATTTAATAGTTAAATTTTAAATTTTGGTCCTTATTTTTAATTTATTAAAATTTTTGTAACTTATTAAAATCATAAAAATTGACTTTTGTTTTTTATTATAATTAAATTTACTATCATTTAAAGGTTAATTTAATAATCATTCAGAAAATATGCTTTAAATTTAAATATATTAAAAATAAATTTAATTTTAATAATTAAAATATATTGAAATAATAAGTTAAAAATAAATATGTATAATATTTGTCAAATATAAAATTTACAATTAAAACATTATTTAATTAATGTATAAAATTATTTTTAAAATTTATCTAGTTCTTTATCATTACCAATAATAAAAATATAACTAGATTAAAATAAAAATTAAACAAATACTTAAAATTAAAGCGAAAAGATAAATGTAAAATGTAGAATCAAATACCGAATTACGTGCTCAAGGCAATTGATCTCCCGTAGGTCCCTCCTCAGTCAACAAGTTCCCACAGATCTCATACGTGGTACGTTTTGTTGCGAACTTCAGCCTTGAGAAACATAACCTTAAACATTTGTTTGATTGGATGGTAATTGATGGGATTGAATTCGTTTTACAATGGAATAAAATATAACATAGCAAAAAGTTATTTGGGAGGATGGAATGATTTATAACGTAATGTAGTAAAATATTATTTAGAAGATGAATGAAACGGAATGTAATGTATAATAAAAGATTATTATACCCTTGATATTAAAATAGTTATTACAGGAAGTTTAACGCTACGATTTTAAAACATAAATTATGTCCAATTAAAAAATTACGGTTCAACTCTCAACTGTGACAAATAATTTCTTTATATTTTATTTTAAAATAATAAAAATTCTAATAAAAGTTTTATTATTTTATTATTAATTATATACATTTTATTATGAATTATATAAAATTTTTATTTTATTAAAAATTTATTTTATTCTATTATATTTTAAAATAATTTATTTATATTTTTATTTATATAAAATATATACAAACAAAAGAATAATTTTTAAATATATTTTTTATATTTTATTAATAAAAAGTTTATTAAATTTTTTATTTTATTATTAATTATATACAATTTATTATTAATAATATAAAAATAATATTATTAGGATAAGGAGAAATAATATAAAAATATTATTATTTATATACAATTTTTGTAGACCGTAATAGATAACTATGAGAAAAAGAGGTTAGAGTTATAAGAAATAATTGGTATTAAAAAAAATATTGATGGTGTATTAGATCGTATATATTTATTGATTTACGTTCTATTATAGACTCTCCGAATCGGAAGTTTCTTGTTTTCACTATTTAGGATAGAATGAAATGTAACATAAAACCTTTCACTTTTATCCCATTCCATTTTATTATATTATAAAACCTCAACTAAACGATAAAAGTGTGTTACTGGCAACCCACCAACCAAACAAGTCCTTATAGTTTCTCTATCACCCCACTTTGTCCGAAATTTTTGTACTAGTATAACTACTTAAGCTGGAGACACCAATTTCTTCTGTCGTTGGACCTTTTTCCTACCTCCGAAACTTTCCTTCGTTTTCTCGCGAAACAAACATAGTTTAGGAAAACCGAAAAGGAGAAAACAAAGGAAAATGCAACACCCAAGGTTTAAACAGCAGCAGCAGCAGCAGCAGCAAGCCTTGATGCAACAAGCTCTTCTTCTTCAACAGTCTGTGTACCATCCTGGCGTGCTAGCTGCCCCTCAGGTTTGTAATCTCTCCCACTGTGATTTTCAGGTTGTTGATTTGAGTTGTGAGATTGCGATTTGAGTTGTGAGATTGCGATTTTCGTATTTGAAATCGGGGTTTCGATTGATTTTTTTGTTTGTGTTTTGATTTGAGTTGATTGTTTAGGGTTTTGAAAATTTAGCTTTCGACGAGCTTTCTCTACTATGCTTCGACAACTTTTACCGTTTCCTCACTACTTAATGTTAGATTTTTGAGTTTTAATTGAACACCTTGGCGTTTCAACGGGTTTTGGGGAACAAGTAGTTTGGTTTCTATGTTTTTTTTTTATACTTGTTTTAAATTCCTGATACTCGTGCTTGGAGTTATTTGCATTGTAGCAATGAGTTCACTTTCTTGAGAAAGTGAACGCCTTGGCTTGCTTCTGGGTTCTTACCCTGTTTCAATTGTTGCTTTAATGGCCTTGGTGATGCCTATTTTAAGTTTCACAAAATATAAGCTCTCTTTTGCTTTGATTGGTGTTTGTTTTCAATTTGACATGCATGGATGATAATTTCGATATGTAGAGAAGTTCGAAAAGTGCATGTGAAAAATTCCCATAGCTTTTAGTATGCACTTCCTGAAATGTTGTATCCATATAGTCATTCATTTTTATTATTATTATTTTGATTAAATGAAAAGGAATGTCATATTCTTATGTTCGTGTGTCCTTCTTTGGGAAGATAAAATAGGTGGGAGCACTTCATGCGCCACCACATATCATAAGAGTCAAGATTGTCTGTCTTATTTAAAGCTATTTTCTGATCCTCATTTTGTTGACTCTGGAGATACTGGTGTGGGAAATATCTTCCAGTGATTATTATTTTGATGTAACCAATAAACTAACGAGAATTGGAGTATGATTAATGGTCCAGGGTTTATGTATTCTATAACAATCATTATCTTCTTAGGAAGGTCATGGTTGTTAACATTTACCTAATTTTGTGTCAAAATCTTGGTACTAGTTTGTATGCTGTTTCAACTTCCTTATTGTGGTTCTGATTATCTTCTGAAAACAAAGTATTTCCTGTTGTAGTACTTCAGATTAGGTAGTTGAAATAAGGTTTTTCTTTGTCACTTTCTTTCTTTTCTTTTTACAATTTGATTTTGCAGATTGAGCCAATTCCCAGTGGAAATCTGCCTCCTGGTTTTGATCCAAGTGCTTGCCGCAGTGTGTGAGTCTTTGTCTAAGACCTTTTCCTTATGTTTTTTATTTACTTTGCGTGTCTCTGCTTTGTAAACAATCTTATGCTGATTCCACTGGCACTATTCTATTTTTTCATAAAAGGTTCACTTCTTACTGAAATTGTTTTGACTTCTGGTCATAGGAACCATTTTTGCATTGGTTGAAATCATACTAGGATGATTACTTTTCTGATATTACTTGATTCTGATAGTTCATGAGGAGGTTACTTATATGTTCATTATTTTCTTTTTTTTTTCTCTTTCTTTTCTTAAATTTCTAGTTCCTTTATTTTGAACAAAATGCAGTTATGTGGGGAACGTCCATATACAAGTAACTGAACTGCTTCTCCAGGAGGTTTTTGCGAGTACTGGTCCTGTTGAAGGGTGTAAGCTAATCAGGAAGGAAAAGGTAAACTATGTAAATAATGCCTAACATCTTTTAGATGAATGCATGCTTTCATTGATCTGAGAACTGTATGTGCATTCTCTGTCACAAGGACAAAACAAAGACCATTCAATAAATTATAAAGGAATGAAAACCTTAACTTCCAAAAACTGATTTTCCGTAAGAGTGAGAGACTTATTTGTGATAATGTCTCGTCTTTGGTTATGCTGTTCATATGTTTATTCCTTGTGAAGCTCTGAAATGTTTGTATGTTTATTTATTTTTTTTGACTTCTATTTTGTTTTTGTTTATGCAGTCATCATATGGATTTGTTCACTACTTTGATCGCAGATCAGCTGCTCTTGCGATATTATCTCTTAACGGAAGGCATCTGTATGTAGCTTGCATTGGAATTTTGCCTTCAATTCTGTCTCCTCTATCTACTTCATTGATCTGTACTCTTTATCTTTTGGTGTTATGGTTTGTAGATTTGGGCAGCCTATCAAAGTTAATTGGGCATATACCAGTGGTCAGAGAGAAGATACTTCTGGTTTGTTCCTGTTTTATTTTAAATTGTACCTTAAAAATCATTGTTTAATCTCTGGAATTCCTCTTAAAGTGATGATTGTGTCATGCAGCTCATTACAACATTTTTGTTGGGGATCTTAGCCCTGAGGTTACAGATGCAATGCTATTTGCGTGCTTTTCAGTGTATCCCAGTTGTTCGTGAGTTTCTCCTCTCATTTCTAAGTGTGCCTTAACAAGAACTTTCTGTTTTCCATATGTAAAATCATGAAATTTTGGTATTAGAATCTTGGGTTAATTTTACTGAGTAATGGTTTCAGTGATGCAAGGGTCATGTGGGATCAGAAGACTGGGCGCTCCAGAGGGTTTGGTTTTGTTTCCTTCCGAAATCAGCAGGTACATTTCTTTTTCAGTTTGTGTTCTGCATTTTTATTATTTGTTGTGGTATCATCATTTTGACATTTAAATTCTATGTTCAGGATGCCCAGAGTGCAATAAATGACTTAACAGGTATGTATAATGAGGTAATTTTGTTTCCTTATTATCTAGAGAGGTTCAAATCATTGATTTATGGCTGTCCAGGTTATAGCATTATTTGGGTAGGGATGTGAGAATGCGTGATATTCTGAACACTCCTCTTCCAATGGATAATTGGAGAGACTGAAAAACTGGAAAAATAATATTATAGTAGTTTGCATCAGGCGTAGGATTTTTGTGCCACAAGATTGATAATTTGAAGTACAATATTTACAGTATTAGTATCATACTATACTCAAAGCTGCAAATACGCGACCAAGATGTGAATTTGTTTGATTTGTCATAGGGAAATGGCTTGGAAGCAGACAAATTCGTTGTAATTGGGCCACAAAAGGTGCTGGTTCTAATGAGGAGAAGCAAAACTCAGATGCCAAAAGTGTTGTGGAACTGACAAATGGTGGCTTAGGTAAGTTGCATAGGATCTAAACCCATAATACTAACCTCTACAGTTGATCCTATTATGTTTTTTGAAATTGTGGGTATATGTTAGCTCAACAGCTGAAAGCATCATGTCTTTCTTCTGCAGAGCTTAATTTGCTTTCAATTTTTCTTACTCGTTGGCAAATGAAGTTGCATTATCTCAACATTCCTGATTTAGGACAGACATATCTTGGAGCAAATAAACTTACATTTTCTATGTTGCCTGTGCAGAAGATGGCAAAGAGACATCAAACAATGAGGCTCCTGAAAACAATCCTCAGTATACTACTGTTTACGTGGGCAATCTTGCTCCAGAGGTAGGGAAATTATTTTTATCCTTCAGCTCTGGTATATTAATCATGTACTTTGTCTTGGAACATGAGATGACCTGGAACATCTCAATTTGCATGAAACTGTAAACCAACTTATGTTTCACTATGCCAGGTAACTCAGGTGAATCTTCATCGACATTTCCATGTTCTAGGTGCTGGGGTGATTGAGGAGGTCCGCGTGCAGCGAGATAAAGGATTTGGTTTTGTAAGGTACAATACTCATGCGGAGGCAGCTCTAGCTATTCAGATGGGGAATGCCCAGTCACTTCTATTCGGAAAGCAGATAAAGGTAGGAGCTATTCCAATGGATTGCCAATGTGCAATGCTTATGTGAGTCATATTAGTATTACCAAATGAAACATTTGACTTTTAAGTATCTCTCCTATTGTGCGTGTAGTGCTCTTGGGGTAGCAAGCCAACACCTCTGGGGACAAGTTCAAACCCACTTCCTCCACCAGCAGCTGCCCCTTTGCAAGGTAGCATCTCAGCCAGTGAAATCTTGGCCTATGAGCGGCAACTAGCGATGTGCAAGATGCATCACCAGGACCTCCAGGGGCAACATCCTCTTAGACAAACAGCAATGGGAATGGGTGCTACTGCTGGAACTAGCCAGGCGATATACGATGGTGGATTCCAAAATGTTGCGGCTGCCCAGCAGTTAATGTACTATTAGTTATCACCAAAACCTCTTATTCCTTTTTGATTGGCATTGGCGTTTCATTTGAGATCTAACTAGGGAAAAAAAATTTCTGTACACTATCTAGGGAGGATAGGACATGGATGAGCTTGCTTGTCGCTCACATGTGCTTTGCTTGTCATCTGAATGTATGGATGGATGTATGTATACCTAATTACCTACCCATTATATATTATATATTATATTATATGCTTTTCCCTTCAAGGTTAGTAGAAAGTATTGGCAGTTGTTAGCATGCCGGAAGAATTTTTTTAGTACCATGTTTCTCTGTTGTATGCAAAGCATTGCAAGGAATACCGTTTGTACTGGCAGTATCAGCCGAAAAATGGGATTCCAAATGTTAGTACTGTACCGGTACCGGTCACACGAAATTTCGGTAAATACCGAGTAACAAATGTAATTTCAAAAAATTGGAGGACGAAATTGAGGAAAAAAAAAAAAGCTACCCACCCAGTTACATTACTTTTGCTTTCTCCAGTCTACCGATATGAGTTATTTGTTATCTGAGAATAAGATACATGTTGCCTTCTATTAACATGAAAATTTGCTTATGCTGATTTGGGTTACTTATAGTTTGAGAATGGTTGCATTTTTTGTTAACAATCAACATGGGAAATTGCTTCTACTGATATATGAGACTTTAACGTGAATTATGAATTTTTTTTATTAAATTGAAAAATTGCTTTTTCAAAAAAAAAAAAAGATTATGTCCAAGGAATGTTTAACAATACTCTTTAATTCTATTTCAATAATCTTGTTAGTTAAATTTACAAAATCATCTGATTAATTATATAATATAGAGTTTATGGCTTATTAGGAGTTCCACCTCTAAGTTCATAGAAAAATTTTAAATTCTTCTTTGTCTTCAATTTGGGGCTATCACTAATTAAGAGGTAATATGCCATAATCATGTCTTCATTTATTTGTGGAAAAGTTAACTATAAGATTTAATCAACTATTACTTGTTTGTGGAAATGATCTAAATGGATTAAAGTTATTTTTTTTTAGTTTTTATATAAACTTATATAAAAATGATAACTTAACAAAAAAGAGTTTAGAGTTCGTATGTTTTGCATGAACTTTTACATATTCAATTCCAATTTAATGATCATTTCATATTTACTAGTAAATGTACATGCGTTGGGCACATTGCAATTGAATTTTACATAAGGTTATCAATTTAATTTTGATATATATTTTTATTTATTTTACATGTGCTCTTGATAATTCAGTCTCTTTAAGAAGATTCAATAATTTAGCTTGAACTCGGGTTTGCTGGTTCTTGGAATGAAGAACTATACCATTTGTTTGTATTGTAAAAAGCTTTTGAAAGGTAGGAGAATCACCAAATTAAAGAAACATTAGCTAGGATTAAAATTGATATTGAACCTTGTAAGAAAGTTAGTCATGACGTAGAATAAGAAATGAAAAAAAAGTTTGCACTAAACCGATGATACGCACTATTGGTTATAATTTAATTTGTGCTGTAAATTGTTTCTATGTTGGCTTGAGTTTCTGGTTAGATGAGCTAGCTCTAGAAGGTTTCTTTGGTAGGAAGGCTATTGTTGTATCAGTTTTTTTTTGGGTTGATTTCAGGAAGTGATGTAGCTCCTTCTTGTCATCTTTATGTTTCCTTTTGGTAGGTAAGAGATTACTGCTCAAGTAGTCTCTAGTAATGTACATAGCATTTCATATTTGTATAAAATCTTCTGATTTATCAAAAAAAAAAACATGCAAAGCATCAACATAAGAAATACATAAAGAAAATATTGAGCTACGAAATTGGTAGTGAAAGTTTTTTTTGTAGTGGTTAAGATGATACTGAGAACGTTGGAAGTGTATTCCTAGCCAACAAGAAGGAATTGTTGCACTTGATGTGAGGAATAGAAGAAAACGGTGTCTAACTTTTTGGCACCATGAGCAACTCTTAGAACTTAGCCTTCAATTTTCAGTGTCTTGCAATCTAAAGAAGTAGCTCATGATGTGATGACTACAAGGTTATCTACCAGCAACTTTATTTGTAAAATAAAAAGTTATTTTGATAAAAAAGAATGACTTGGACAACTTATGTGTATTCAATCATATGTGGTAGTTGGACAATTAGAAAATATGAGCATATTGTCAATTTTTTGGTTTATTCTGCTAAAGAGAACACGTTTTTGAAGTCTATTCATGCATTTGATGCTTTTAGAAATGCTAATATTCTATTTTAAATATTTGATGAAGTTGTGAATGAAGTTGAGTTTGAAAACATTGTACAATTCATCATTGACAATAATTATGCTTATAAAGCAGCCGGAAAAAGATTGCAAAATAGGAATAATTCTTTTTATTGGATTGCTTGTGTTGCACATTGTATTGACTTAATGTTGAAAAATATAGGAGATCCTACATACTTCTTATTATTGATGTAACTATGTAAAAAGTAAGAAAAGTGATCAAGTTCATCTATAATCATGCATGAGTCCTAAATTTGATGAGAAAGGGTTTTACCAATGGTAGGAATTTGTGTCATCCAGCTATTACAATATTTGAACTAATTTCTTATCACTTTAGTGCTTTGTTTTAATAAAGAAGTATTTGAGACAAATATTTACAAGTTATAAGTGGATTGCATCTCAATATTTCAGGTTTATGTTGAAATGAAGGTTTCTAAAATTATATTTGAACATCATAAATTTTGGCCGCAATATCAATTTGTCATCTAGGTTTGTGAACCTCTAGTAAGATTACTTTGTTTGCCTGATAGTGATAAAAAGGCAATAATAAGTTATTTTTGTGATGCTATAGAGAGGGCGAAGAAAGCAATCAAACCAATCTAAAAAATGAGCATTCTATGTATACACCTTATCTTGTAATCATCAAAAAAAGATCAGAAATGAAACTTTACTCTATTGTTTTCATCTGGGATATCTTTTAATCATAGTGTCTATTTTAAACCAAGTTTTACAAAAAAAGCTAAAATTAAAAGGGGAATACTATTAACTATCACAATGATTGCTGCACATATGATGATACAAGATTTCTTTAGCTTACAAATAGAGGTATACAACGCTGCGTTTAGTGATTTTGGGATGCCCGTTACAATTTTCCAAAGAGACAAACATAATTTAAATATATATTTCTATTTTATTACTTTTTAATTATCATTTTATTTTGTTTATAAGGGTACTTTTATATCTTATAGTTGTTTGTTGGGGCCAATTCTGAAGTGGGATTTTAGAATTACAAAAGTTTGTAGTTCAAATTCTGATTTAATTTGTGAGTACAATATGGTATGAAAGGAATTAAAACACATTTGAATTCATCCATTTTAAGAAAAGGAATAGATTGGAACACAGAAGATTGAAGGATTTGGTCTTTTTTTTTTATAAAATTTAAAGCTTTAAGAAATTTATGTTATTATCAATATTAAGTTGAATGTAATTTCTTAATAATTTAATTTTATTTATTTACTAGGACTCTTCATAGAACAAGTAGTTCTATAGATCCAATTCGCCTTGACCATATCGATCTTTTAACATATTGAGTTTTTAGGGAACTAAGTTTGATAGATGAGAGTGACTTGAAAGAAAATCCTGGATGAGAAAGTAAATACATGCCATTTAATAAATTTAAATTATGGTGATAAAGAAACTCCTCTCAATGATGAATATTTTGTACTAAATGAAAATTATAGTTAATGCAATTTGAGTGGATATTCTATTGAATTAATTTTCAAGTTTTTTTATTTATTATTTATAGATATCACTTCTATCTGATGTAAATGTTAAATTCTATATGTGTAATATAAATATAGAACTTTTATCTATAAGTATTTTTGTTTCAGGTCTCATTTCTATTTAATTGTGCTCTTCGGCAGTAGACTTATATTATTCTTACTATATGATTTTTTGATGTAATTATTCTTTATTATATGATGTAAATTGTAACATTTTAAATAATTTGCATTATTCTTAGGTTATATCTGTATGATGAATAAATAGTCTTTTTTATATTAATTTTGGTTATTGTTTATATGTGAAAAGTAATATTAAATATTAGTATAAATAAATAGATAATTGTTATTTCAAATTTATATTACTATGATTTTTGGAGACATGGTTGATATAAAATTAAAAATTATATGGTACAATATATTGTTTCTTCAATGACACTTGTAAATGGACGCTTTGTACATATTTTTTCTTTCTAATATATTACTCTGATTTATAAAAAAATATAGAGAGACTATTTTGTAATTTTAAAAAATTTAGGAACTATTTTATAATTTTTAAAAATTACTTGAAATTATACTCGATATTGATCAGTACTGATACCCAACCATACCGAAACCAAATCTTTTACTAGTACCTTTATGGTACTCATAACATTGATGTCAAATATAATTATAAATATAAGTTCCCGTGTGGTTATTAATTCCTTGAATTTGTTTTATTCTAGTTTCCTTTCATTTAATTTGTAAAGGAATTTGAAGACCAAAATGATAATATAACAAAATGTAAGGAATTTTTAGTTAAAAATGTTATTATGTATATTTTAGTTATTAAATTTTTAATTTAATTTAATTAATTATTTTATGTAAGATTTTCTAAAACACAAATTGTATGTAACTACATATATGATATGAGATGGCATATATGTACAATCAAGATGTAATGTGTTGCAAGAAATTTTGACAAAAGATAATTAGTAAAATTGAAAGATTAAAGAATGAATATTTAAAGGATTTTCAATAAGAAATGGATTATATATTTAATTTTAATGCAATTTATTAGTATTAATTTGGAACATAACAAGACACGTTGGGTCTCACATCCATTTATTAAACAGCCAAATTTGAGGAATTAGGAATCCTTTTATTATGACCCTACTCTTCTCTCTTCTTTCATGCTCCTCATCGCCACCTATTTCTCTGTTTAATCTATGGTATACTATTAATTAGCTTAATTACAAAGTATGCTCTATTGATAAATTTTTCTTTTCACTTTCTTCATTGAAAGTATTTTAACATATCCTTCTTAAAGAGATAATTCCACTACATTTTTGGTGTTAGAGGTGTTTGATTCCTATTCTTATCATTGGTTGTAGACGTGTGTAGTCCTTTTTCCTTTCTGTAAACCTATTGCATTTGATCTTGATCTTGTTTTTCCTATTTTTTATTTAACTACATGTGACATTATTTGTTGTTATCTAAATTTATTATTCAATATAAAACATTACTCATAGTTTTGCTGTATTTCTCTTGTCAACATTTTATAAGTAACTATGTATTCATTTTACTTTATTATTAATAATGTAACAAAATTAATAAAAGATAATTCTCTTTAAAAAAAATTATTTTTTTATTTACAATCTAACATTATCTTTTATTAGATTTCAAAATGCATTATCAAATGTTATTGAATATTAGGGCAATTTTCCTTGAATTTTTATTAGAGAAGATATAGAGAATGTCAATTGTACAGACTAACTGAAGCATTGGAAACTTTCATTATCAATAATCAATGCACAAATATAACAAAACAAACAACAAATTTAGAAGATGATTCATGAGTCTCACTTTTTATTAAATAACAAGAAAACCCAAAGTCCATTCACTGCCTAATTATTCAAAGTGCAAGTTGATTAATTAAAGAATGCATATCTCGATTTCCAATAATATGATATATTCTAAGTGATAGTTAATTAATTAGATATTGCACATATATATTTCCACTAACACAGTATGATAAAATGACATCAACTTTTAAAACGTGATTATTAAAATAATTATTAAATGACAAGTGATGTCAAGTATAACTTAAATATTGACATATCTAATACAAGCAATTTTCTTTTTTGAAAGGCATATATATAAAAGGCTAATTAAAGCTACAAAAAGATAATGGTGATATTCTTCCATTATATATGATTATAAGAGCATTTATACATCAACTTATCTTAATTTAATAAAATTTATGTATCTAATTGTATAGACTTCAATTATATTTAATATCGATAATATAAAATCGTTGACATTTATATGAGACATTATCTAATTGTTCTATTGATTATAAGCATATATATTTATAGTGGTTCAATATAGAAGAATAAGGCCTTTTAGTGAGAAGTTCAAATTAGAACTTGGGTTGACTTATGTGAATAAGGAAACAGACATTTATGACAAAATGAACTTTTATTAGGTAAGTTGTAGAAAAATGAGCAAGACGGAGAAAGATTTCGGTACTTCTAATTTGACAAGGCATATTAAAGCTATGGAGTTTTTGAAACTCGTTAAATTAAATAATAATAATCACACTAAGCTAATCGACATGATAAAATTCTTGAAATGGTTGATATTTATGTGTCACATAAATTAGACATACCATTTCCTTCAACTGATATGTGTATAATTAGAACAGAGGAGATTACTGAAAAGAATGATAGACATGATAAAAGTATTTTGATGAAGATGATAGTCATGGTGAATAAGGAAATAATGGAGTTAGGGTGGAATCAGTTAAGAACAATAAAGAATTGGATGATCTCCTTTATTCAATAATGGAAACATTAATGAAGACGCATATGGTGTAGTTCTTGAAGAAGCTAAAAAACAAGCAAATGTTGATCATGGACAAACTAAATTTCAAATACATATTGCATATAACTATTAACCAGTTGAAACTGATTCCATTAATAGTGGAAATTTCATTGACAGTGACGAATACTCAAGCAGAGAGAAGCATAGTGAACTACTAGGCATCAACCAACTAGTGTAACACCATAATGGACATTGGGTATGAAGTTTGCAAATTCCAAAGATTTTAAAGATCTTATGGCTAATGTGATGTAAACATCGTTCAATATGAGGTAGAAAAATGGTCAGAGTAGTAAGAATGAGATTGACTATATTAAAGGATGTCAATGAGAGTTTTATATTGGATATAACAGGAATGACAAGTATTTCAAAATGAAGACATATAAACTTGATTATAATTATTTTACAACTAAAAAACCGAAAATGGTTTCTTCCAAGTTCTTGATGAGATATAGGGACATAATTCTATAAAAATCTCATATATCTATAAACAAAATAGATGAAGAATATAGGAAGAAGTTGAATATATTTGTTAATTCTAGCATATATAGAGCAATAAAAAGGATATTGAGAAAGGAGAGAGTATCATTCTTATGAATGAATAATCCAAGCTACTTGGGTACGTAAATGGACTGAAATTGAGCAATTATGAATTTGTAATGGAGTTACAACTATTAAAGAATCAACACATTTCTTTGTTACACTTTAAAAGTTTATATATTTGTTTTAAAGTTATAAAAAGAGGACAAAAACTTTTAAGACCAATATTTAGGATGGATGTTTGCTTTTTAAAGATAAGAGTTTTAAGGCTAGTTGCTTAGTGCGTTTGAGAGTGATCATCATAGAGAGATATATCCATTGGCCTGAGTTATTGTCGAGGTAGAAAATATTGACTTATATAGTTTATTCATGAATTTCTTTGCATTTGACTTATAATTAGAAGATAGAAAGGGACTTAAAATAATATTTGATATGTAAAAGAGAACATATACTTGATATTGTCATTTAATTCTTGATCATTATATTTAGACCAAATTAATTTGTTTTGATTATTTAGAGATTAATAAGAGTTGTGAAGGAGACATTACTAAATGCCACATATTATATGTTTACTAGACATATTTATCACAATTGATATAGAGACTAGGGTGAAAAGAACTAGAGAAGGTAGTAATATAATTATACATTGTCTACTAATGTTAAAAACTTCAATGAGTAGCTTAAGAGGCTATATAAAATTAAACTTAGGTATGCCACATACTTGCTTGAATTTAGATGAAAAGGTGAGCAAGATATTATTAATCATTTGCATCCAAATTCCTAATAGTTGGTAATAATATGAATAAATTTAATAGGTAGACCTTACTTACCAAAGATAGATCAATAATGAGGATGCTTGAAACAATAAAAACTATGGTAACAAAGAGATATGTGAATAAGAGATTGTATACACATTGATGAAAGGAAGACTTAGCTTCAATAGTTATGATTAAATTAGAAAAGAACCAAAAAGATGCAATGCATTGGAGATTTATATTACTACTCATATAAGTATGTCAAAATTGTTAATAATAAATTTAAATAGAAGGTCAAGGCATTTATAAATGATTGCTACGGGAAGGCCCAATTTCTTAGTGTGTATGAGTATGTATTGCAATTTGTAAGAGATGTTATTTTTTTGTCTAACAACTTATTATGAGAAAATAAATCTACCAACTAAGAGATTCATGTCAAGGTGTCTTAGGAGAAGAAAAAGAAAAGGCAAAAATGAGTCAAAAAAGTGGAAAATCCAAACAAATTGTACAAAAAAGGTTAAGTGTAAAGATATAGAAAATGACAATTTTGGTAATAGCTTGAGAAAAAGTAGTAAAGAAGCCCTAAGAATTAGGGTTAGCAATAAGCTAGGCTTGGCTTGGGCTTAACCCTTATTTTAGCATATAAATGGTCTGAAGCTCAATAAGCTCGATATGCTTGAAACTTGATCAAATTTCAAACAAAGTGACATCATTTTGGTTAATCATTTTAGGCTTAATTGTAATGTAATTTTATTAAAACCTAATAAAATGATGTTATTTTAGCCATAACTAGTTCCAATTAGGTACGAATGGCCCTCCCAAGCTAGAGTATAGTCCAAAACCTGATTAACATGAGCTTTAACTTTTTAAAAAAAAAGTCAAATTAGGTTGAGAACAAATCAAAATGTGAACCTACAAGGAATATCTAATGAACTATTTGCAAATGTGAAACTTTTATTTTAAAATTACTAATATTTTTAAGTATGTATATGAATAGAATGTGAGTGACTTTTAATTTGACATATTTTGTTTGAAATCACAATTGAGGTCATTCTTGATGTTCAAAATCTACAACTGAGGCATCTTTATAAATACGTGAAATGCAATATTGTTCTACTTTAAAAATTCTTCAAATATGTGTTTTGAATATCTTCCATTGGAGTGTTGCATCTTTTGATTAATATAGGTTATTGGTGTCAATAGTAGAGAAGTACAGAAGATACTACTATACCGAGTCAATAAGACAATAATGCAACTTTTTTTTATGATATTTATTCATACTTTTAGGAATAAATATACAAATAAAATAATTACTTAATTGATGGTAGTTTGATGGCTCTTCATATGCTCTTAAAGAAATATGGAGATTTTGATTAGGTTCAAAGAAAAATCAAGCATAACTTAAAAATATTTATAAGGTAAAGTAAAGAAAAGAAGAGTATTATTAGTAAAAAGTGGACAGTCGTCACAATACAAGTTTCCTAGTCTAGTACGCATTAATAGTGCAATGTGAACCATAATCAATCACAATAAATATGATTACACATATTATTAAGCTACTGACTTACATATAATGGAAAAAAAATTTAGAGGTTAAACTAAATCTATTTCATTTATCTTTTGACAACTAATAATATATAGATTAAAAATTATTTTAATTTTCCCTTAACAATATATATTTTGTTGATGTTAATTATATGATCCTATAACAAATGCATTTGCTTGGATCTATCATCTATTTTAATATATTATACATTGTTAGTTACTTGATTACACACAGATCATTTGCTTTTACCACTTCCTTGGTAATATTAAAAATATGTATTTCTATCACTGATATGTCATTCATAACACTAAACAATATCGATATAAGTGACCATAATCTAAAAATTTAGTTACATGTTTTTTAATTGAAATTCCACTTAAATAAGAATTCAATAAAATTTATAGCTTTTTCATAGCCATCAAAAGTAAAATGATTCCTGCAATAATATTCAATAATATAAACTAAATTTTTTTATTTGGCCAACATATTAATTTCCTCCTTAATATGCTTTGTTTGCTCTCCAATCTCCTTAGTTTTCTTTACTTTCTTTATATTTGATGATATCAATAATGATTTAGTTATATTGATTTCATACTTGAAATCAATTTCAGATGTACTTATTTTAACTAGACCTAGCAAACGGGCGGGTGGTCCGGGTATGGGTACGGGTCTCACGGGTACTGGTCACACGGGTACGGGTTCGCGGGTAAATTTATAGAAACGGGTAATGATTTTGAAAATCCATACCCTGCCCAGCGG
>JAOTBA010000001.1:11115898-11135768 GCA_025629845.1 Erythroxylum squamatum | reverse complement strand
TGATGAATTTGAAGAATGAAATGAATTGAGGTTGTGGAATTGTTAAATTCCATTTAGAAATTGGTATTGTTTTGAAATGTGGGCACGCTTTTGAAGCGTGGGCACGCCATTGCATTATTTATGAAAATGAAAAAAAAAGGATTTACACCAATACGGATTTGTTTTAGACCGAATGTCTTAGAGTTTTCCAACGCGACGTTTTTGTAAAATATTTACGTTACCGGATGTCGGATTTTGACCTTCAGCGAGTTTGAATCGTTTTGGTTTCTTTGATTCCAAGATTTTGTAAATCCGTTCCTTCGATTCCTTGTCCGTTCTTTTGTTATTCGTTTTGCTTTTGGCTTTCGATTTCGCTTTTGATTTGGTTCCCGCTTTATGACTTCCAATTCGATTTGTGTTGCGCATTTTGTTTTGGCTCACTTTCAGGTTTAGGATCCGTTCTTTTGTTTCGCTTTTCATTTCCGTTGGCCATTTTTTCGGTTGGGGTCCGGTTCCAGAATCGGGTCCCAACACCTACACCAATCGAGATCTATTTTTCTCCTGGACTTTGACCCATTGATTTAGATCATTTATTGGGCCACTTTATTACCTTTATCTGGATCAAATTACGTAAATTAACTGATAAGTTATTGAAGATCCGAAAAATGCAATTATTGGTTGTCCAACTTTATGGGAAATGACTAAATTGTCCAACAATTCGTTCTATCGTTATTTTGTCCTTTATCCACTTTTTAATTAATTGGGTGTCGATCATAGATTTTCAAAGGGTTTGATTATTCTCTATCAAGACCTAATAATTTAACCCCAATTAGTAATCGCTAATTGATTCAAAAATTCCAGATTTGTAATCTCTAGAGTAACAAAAACAACCTCTCGTTTTCAACTAGTTCTTAAGCAATCTATCGGATAATCGAGTTCTTACATAAGATCTCTCTTCGTATGATTATCAATTTGATATTTGCATAACTTATTAGGTCGTTAAATCTCATTACCCAACCTAATCAGATTACTTTGGACACACTCTCTCGATTTATTATTGAAGAATAAGCAAACACAAATATCACAATACTTAAAACATTGTGTTGAAATCAAAAGTGTCTAAGTCACAAAATAAGTCAAATACAAATCCTAATATGAAATTAAAACATAATAAACATCTAAAGCATCCTTAAACTTAATTCATACATCAAGCTTAAAGAAAATAAACAAAGGAAGAAGAAAGAACTTGAGATGTACTGGTCTAAAAGTTGCTGGGATAGCTGGAAATCCAAATGCTCCCTTCTTGATCTTCCTTGCTTTTTCCCCAATTTGGTAAGAGACTTGGTGCACTCCATCCTCTCCATAAATTGGCCCACATGAGCATAGAGAGCCTCTTTTAGGTTCTCAGTCCTAGCTCTGGACATAGGTTCAACTGGAATGACAAGCTCGCCCCCATCACGCACGCCATCTCCATGGTGATTCTGACTCCTGCTCACATCATGGTGGCTGCTTCTTTTTTAGAGTTTTTTGTTCTTTTATATCTACGGGTTAATTTTAGGGCTTATCCAGGTCATTTTGTTCCAAAAATAGCTTCAAAACGTTAAAAGATACGAAACAGGTCGCATTTGGAAAGTGTCTGTCACGATGGTGCACTAATTGTGCATGATAGTGCACTGATTCATTTAAAGTGAATGATCGTGCACTGATTTAACTTCCATCTTCTTCATTCTTCAATTTCCTGGTTTCCATCACTAACAAACACATCAAACACCCCTTGAAACAAAAAAATATGACCCAAGTTTTACGCTAAACTAAACAAAAACTTACAATGTATACAATCAATAACAATAACATAATTCTAGGCCTATACACATGATAATAATCTAATAAACACTTAAAAACACACTCAAACATCTATGAAAACATAGTATAATATACACTTATCAATTACTCATAGAGAATAATAACTCATATTTTTAATTATTTAAAATATAATCGTCCTAAAACAACTCTTATTAGATATCAAAAAAAGTAGCAATTTAATTATGAGAATTAGATATATAGACATGGATAAAGAAGCTGGTTACATATTCTAGTCCAAGTATATAGATAATTTGCTAAATGTGCTTAGTATTTGAGATGTCTATTACTTGGGAAGTATTAAAGATAACTATTATTCTATATATGAGTTGATATTTGAGTTCAAGGTTATATGAATATTAATCTATTATTATATGTATGAGTTTATATTTGAGTTGAAGGTTATATGGAAATTAACTTTAGAAGTAAGTCATGATTAAGGTATATTTTACTTGGAACAATATTATTTTGAGATTAGAAAGGTTCTAGTAAAGCAATAGTTGCTAATTAAGCCATAATATATTTTTATTTAGTGGAAATGATTATTTGGATAATTAAGTTCTTTATTGAACTTAAAATAGTCCTTGCATTATTCAAGATAGTAATGCATGGTAGAACATTAGAGTTATTGAGTATACAAAAAGGGTTAAGGTCTCATTAAAGATACAATTATGTATTTAGGTAGTTTCTCTTAATTATGATGATAATTAAGATAAAATTTGTGAGAGCAAATGCTCACTATAGAGAATATTGTAGAATTCTCTTACCAAACCACTGTTCCGTCAATAGTATAATCGTCATATAGTGATATGATATAAGATACTTAAACGATTGAATTAGTACAAGTGAGAGATTATTGTTTTATGCCCTACAACCAATCAGTTGGTTTAGTTTAGTAATAAAATAATTTAAAGACATTCTTTATCTTATAAATATTCATATGCATATGATAAATATACATTGTAAATAAAATTATGACGTGATTATAATTATAAGATTTATATTACATTTATGTATATCTCTAAATTGTTCATAGTCATTGTTCTATTGAGACGGGACATTAATAGAGTATAAAAGACTAGCACATGTTATGTGTATTGTCTTATGAAGAAAGTAATCAATCTCATAGAATAAAGTATGGAGATACTTAAACAAACATGTGAGTGCTTATTAGAGAACAAGTTCACTGACTGATTCCATATGAGAAATCCATTTAGAACATTACTTGTATCTCTATGAAAATTCTTATTATGATGATTATATAAGTGATCATTTGACTTGAGATCTCCAAAGTTATCTCATATAGGGATTTTTATGTTTTGATATTACTTATGAGTTATTTTAGTCAAGGGTAGGTCAATTAGTCATTGGATATAGTATGAACTATATAGAGGTAGTTGAGTGATCAATATAGGATTCATTAGTCTAAACTAAAATAATTAAGGCAAATGTTTTGTTATTCTTCATTAGAATTGATTCGGAAATTCCTTGGCCAAGATGGAATCAATTTTTTAAATAGTTTATAAATGTTATTAATAGAATCAATTACTGATGATGGAGAACTAAATTTATTAGACTCAAATAGAGTAGACATTAATCTCATACTCTAAGTCTAATCAGAATATTATATAATGAAATGATTGAATTATACAAAAAAATTGTTCACGAAAAGATTAGTCAAAACTACTTTGATATTCTTAAATATTTAGATAATCATGATATTTTAGTGCATGTAAATCTTGATACGTGAATATAAATTGTTTAATTACAAAATTAAAGAGAAATTAAATGAGTTTAATTTATCTAATCCTAAATATAATTTAGGACTATTAATTATATCTATTGCCAATGTATTTGAGAACTTAATGGGTCACACATAAAGAACAAGTTGAAGAGAGAGAAGTGTTTTAATCAAGTTGGACTTGATTGTAAAGTATGAGAAACATTATGAATAAATATAAGATATTTAATAAATAAGGATCACTATGAGTATTGGATCTTAAGAGAGTTAGCACTGTTTGCCTTTGAAATAGTTACAGAACCTCTTATCATGTTATATGAATACTATTAGAGATTGGACACTTATGTTACTATAGTAGTTGAGATGAGTCAATTTTAAAAATGATTCGAGGGATATGACAAGAAAATAATTAAGCTTTGAAATAAGGTATGAATTACGATTCACACTTTATTATGGTTTATTTGTTAACCTTTTTTTAAATTTTAAAATAATATTGGCTTTAAAAATTTTAAAACAAAATGGTTTTATGATTATTACGATTCTTACGTGATCGAATCTAAATTCAATCTCCTAACATAATATGTATTTACAACTAGTTAATGTGTCGATAATCAAAAGGATTTTTTTTTCAAGTTTGAATTTGTTTATTAAGAATTTGGATTCTTTTACTTCATTTTTATTTCTATTTATTCTATTTATTTATAATAATCTATTATGCAAAAAATTGTTTGTAATTATTCCAGAATAAATGAAACAAAATATGGTAGAGTTAGAATAATTATTGTAAGGGGTCTACCCAATGCTAGATGTAGAGGCATATTATAAATCGATATGAAAATCCTGAGCCGACCTATAATAAGCCCTATTGTTGCTAAGACCTTCTTCTTTACTTCCTTCTTCTCCTCTTCTATAACTCAAGCTTGAAGATGGAAGAAATATGAGGGCCTTATAAAAAATGTGGTCAAAAATTCATAATAGAGTCCGACCACTGCGACCTAATTTATTATCTTCAAGCATAAGGATATTAGATTACTTTCCGGATGAAACTGCGACATCACCAAAAATCCACGTGATAAGAAATGTGAGCGGGCTTTTCCCTTCAATTTCAGAAAAAACGCATCAAAAGATGTGATCCGGTAGATGGGTTGAATGTAATAAGCTGACTCATCGACTACTTATAATTGAAGTAAGTTCAAAAATATGAACAAGCTTCTCCGCAGACCTTTTGCTGGCACTTGCTAGTTCGACAAAGTTAAACAACTGAAATTCTGGACCCTTAACAAATGTCCATGGACTGGAGTGTCAACAACAATCTGCTTGTGGAGTAGCTTTTTATTCATAAACAACACCCTTGTATAATATTTGGTTTGCTTTATTCATCCTCTTGCTTTTAGTCGACATAATATTCTTTGTGACTAGAAGGTCACAAGTTTGAGTTACAAAAACAGTCTCTTTATAAAAATGTAAAGAAAAAATTGAATACAATTGAAATTTCTCCTTTGTACTCTCGTAAAGCAGAGAGTCTTGTGCATTAAATTCCGTTAACCTTTTTCATATTCTCAACGAGTCTCCACCGAAACTTTGCCAACACTAGTATACACGTGAACCCCCTCTCCAAAAACCCAGCATCCATTGAAAGTAATACCAACTCAGAGCTTTCCCTGATACCCAAAACTCAATCACTATTTCTCACACCATTATCCCACTCAATCGCAAACATCTTTTCCTCATTGGAGAGGAGACGGATTACCAGAGTCGAAGCTAATAAGTACGCTGCGGGATTCTTCAACAACTTTATGTTAAATAGGGCGGTCGTTGTAACATCACAACTTATGTTACAAATCTCCATTTATTATGTGCTTACCATCTGACCGAAAACTACTTAGGATGGTTGCTTGTATGATGAGGACTCCATGCTTTGTAATGAATATTTTCATGTGTATACCCTATGTGGACAGAGTAGATGCATTGGAGGTGTTCAATTTTGTAACCAAAGAAGAAAAAGGATGTCATTATATTTCCTAAAATAGAACGTTGTTCATTGATATGATATATAGGTGATGCTTTTATAGTCATTCATGAAAAGCGTATACAATCATATGAGAGACCTCCACTACAATTAGATGTAGTCATAAAGCCTCAGCAGCAACCAGCCCCCCAGCAAATGAGGTCGCAGTTGAGTTCAATGCCGGTGTTGTGTTGGTAATGCAGAGGGGCTTACCTTGCTAGTCCCCACAGATCCAAAAGTTCTCCAATGGAGCTGCAAGGCGTGACCAAAAAACAAGCTCAGTTAGCAGCAATGCATAGACAACTGACAAAAATACTGTTAGAATATATTATATATATTCCTTATTTAGTTTTGACATTTTAAATTGGACATATAAGATAATTGGAATTATTATATAGATTGAAGATTGCATTCCTATTATAGCAGAAATCTTTTTAAATATCTCTCATTTAAGGTGGATTCCTTGAAGCTTGAAGTTTAAATATCTCTCATTTAAGGTGGATTCCTTGAAGCTTGAAGTTTATCAATACACGTGGACTTTTTCTAGTTGGGTTGAAGTCTATTACTACAAGTCATTGGAAAAAAAAACCTAGGGGTTTTTTGCGGCAAAAATCAGTAGGGTGTATTGTTAATTGAGCGGTGGTGTGCGGCAGTTTTTTGAGAGTGTTGCAGCTCACTTTTGTTGTGTGTGTTCTGGTCTTGATATTTTGGTGGGGTAGCTTCTGTGGTTTTTGTGTCTTGCAATTAAATAGGAAGTGGGCATTGAAGTGACGTGAGTATGTTAATTGAAGATTGAAAAGTAAAATGCAACAGTAGTTTGAGTGGCGTGAAATCTTGTGATTGGGAAACTCCTAATTGACGTCAGGAGGCTATAGTGATGAAGAGTTACATTACAGTGGACTCTAATTAATGGAAGCATTGCATTCACGAACTCCAACGTTTGCTTTATCTATAAGGTGAACAAAAGAAGAACGTTGGTGTTTTATAAAAGTTGACGTGGGTGTGTGAGCATAATAAAATATTCAGTGGGTGTTAAAGTTGAAGTCTATTACCGTGGTTGTCTTGGAATTACAATTGAAGTCTATCACTTGATGTGCGTGAATTAAGTGTTTTTTGATTTTCTGAAAAGATACGATGGTGTGGTTTTTATTGTTGAGCATCTATGGTTGATATCATCTAAGTAGCGTGAATGATTTACTTAGGTTGCGTCAACTGCGTTTTTGTGTGAAAATAGCTGAAGTTGTTTTTGTGGTTTTTGGGTTTATGTTGAAGGTGAATAACAGGCGCAGCCCATGCTAGTTATCTTTGTGCTGAAATTTCTATGGATTACATCACTTGGGCTGAATGGTTTTGTGTTGCGTTTTCTGTGATGTGTTGTCGTGATTGGCCCATTGTTGTTGTGACGACTTCCAGATCTATTTCAGTGGAGCTTAACCTTTCGGAAAGTTGTCTTCTTTTTCTCAAATGTATTATTATTTTGTTCTTAGTTGATTGATCACTTGAGTTGTTCATTTAATTATTTCTATTATCAAACAGTGTGAGAAAATCCTCTGTTGAGGTTAGTACGAGGAGGTCGTACTATTGGGTTGATTGAGAAAATCCTCTGTTGAGGTTAACATGAGTCGGTCATGTTATTGGGTGTGAAATTCTTTCACGGGAAGTGAGGTTGAGGGATAATGTCAAGGGTTGAGTGGTGTCAGCTCAGTAAAGCCTTGGGTAAAATTATTGTACTTCGGTGAAAGTGATTAAGCTGGGTGAGGACCCCGCAGACATAGACAAGGTGTGCTGAACTGCGTTACCAAATTTCTGGTGTTTTTAATATTTCGGTTTTGCTTGTTTTTATATTTTATTAGTGCCAAAGAAATTTGCGAAAAGTTTGCGAAATAGTTAACCCCCTTTTGATTTCTTAGTTATCTTTCTCCTAATATTTATTAACATCAGGGTGTTCCAACCAACATGCACTTCTGTAACTTTATTGTAACGCAGAGCCACTATCTTCATAAATTGACATTCTACGCAGTTGGGCCAAACTTCAGGTGATGCACGTGTAGAGCCATACATTTGCAATGAAAGGCAAGTTCATGCACCTGCACAAGACAACATATGTACCATACTTTTCAAGCATGCCGTTACAAGCTCAAAAGAATCCAGTACCTATAGGCAATATCCTATACATAATTTATATTGTTCATAAGAATACGATGGAGAATGATAGCATCTAATTTTTGAAGATTGACGCAGCTTTCCTGTCCAAAATCTTTCATCAATCTTTCGCAATAAGCTCTGCTCGTTGCAAAGAATAAGAATCATTTTAACTTCACTAAATGATCATCTGCATATGCTCACTTGTTCAGAAAAAGTTGACAGACATATTAAATGAAACAAATAGCAAGTATTTCTGCAAAAGGTAACAGTAACTACGATCAAACTTTAATTACAGATAAAATCAAATCACATTCAAAGGAACAAAACATTTCCATTGATTTGGTTAGAAATGCTTTACTCCAAGAATTATCTTTGTTTGAAAGCTAAACAAACATCTAAACCTGTTTGGAAGGAAATTTAACTGACATAGGATTGACCAATACAAACAAATGAACCTCTCTAAACATATATAAGAACATGACATCCCTATATCATCATATAGCACCCAAGCACCATCAACAGCCAGTAGCTTAGTTCATGGATCCAGCAAGATTCTCTGATTTGACCCAGGATAATGAATCTACTCCACTTTTCCACTGTTGCTCCAAAAACTTTTAGATTTACCAGTAGAAATAGATTTGGCTAATGAATAAGCTTTCAGTGCAGTCCAATATGCCTTCCTTTTCCAGATGTTTTTACGAATACGCTTTTTAGATTTAGATGTGCGTTTTTTGGGAACTGCAGCAACTGTCATTAAAACAATGAATATGTTATTAATAATGGACTCATAGAATTTACAACTATACACAACATTTTAAATACTCCCACCGAACATGCATACACATTCACATGTAAGACATACATAAACATGGAGATAGCAACAATTATCAGCATGCTCTGAATTACAGGATGTGGATGAGAAACAATCAGATTAAGAATCCATCAAGCTATAGGGTAGAAAGTCAGAGAAGAGAGTAGCTTGTTTAATTTCCATTTTATCACACATAACACATGCTAATTTTCCTCCTGCAATTCCCATGATCGAACTAAGTTCATGTCCACCTTCAAATATGAAATCAAACAAGGGGTGTAAAATATAAACAATCAATGGCTATAACCGTGATTAGATTGCAATTATCGTACAAGACAAAACTCTAACAGGAATAAATCACAAGTTTGTACTTCTAGTCCAAAACGCACGTCTTTAGTTCATCAAACAACCTCGTAATGGCCTTGATTTCACTTAATTATGGTATCAAATTTCTGTTGTACTCCAAAGAAAATCCTTCAACATTCAACATTCTTCAGTGACAACAATGCATGAAGACCAATAAGCTGTACAATTAATATAAACAACTTTCTAAATAATGCAATGGGAATTACAAGAAAACTTTTCTGCTGACATGAGCACTATTTCTTCACTTTGTAGAATCAGCCTAGGACATCTCAGTGAAAGTGCTATTTTGCCAGGTTAACTATCCTGTCTTATATCCCTCCCTCCTACATGAAGACAAACCTATGTTTGGAGTGTAAGAAAAAAAAGTTAAAAGACATAAATCTTCCTCATGGTTTAAGAAACTTAAAAAAAATTTAATCATTAAAATTTTCGACTATTTCTAATTTTCAGTTTTTTAAAATCCTTCTTTTAGGCTTTGGTTTAAAAATAATGATAAAATACATGTAGTATGAATATTAAACATGGACTAATTAAATATTACTAATAAGATAAGCCAACTCAACTTTTAAACCTGACCAAAATTAGTTGAATTTGATTTCAATTAATAATTTAAGATAATTATAATAAATTATTAATTTCAGGTCAAATTTAATTAGTTCGATTTAAGTTTATGAGTTGAGTTGAATTATCATATAAGCAATATTGATTAGTACAAGAGTGATGTTTATGTCACAAGTATTTCGTTTTTTAACTGAAATTTAAGAAAAGAAATTTTTTAAAAAACTAAAAAGTAATTTTTTTTATAATTATAAAAATTAAAATTTTGTCTAAAATTTCTTAGTTTTATCTAAAAAAGAAACTATACAACTGTTAAAAGCAACTTTCTGAATATGCATATGAAAACAGCAAACTAATCTTGGAACTGTAGATGTTTCAACAGGATGAACTACGTCGTTGCGTAATCGGGAATAACAAGAGAATTACCAAGTCCAAGGTCATCTGCAAACTCATGGACCATAAGTGCTCTTTCAATCACTGCATTAGGACCTGGTATCTGCACAGTTTTAGTAAAGATCAACATACAGTTAATTTCATTACAAACAAGACCAATGTAAGATCAGGAACATGAAAATTGAGCCATGAAATTACATAAATCACCAACCAGAAAGAGTAGTTCATGTACAATCAAACCCTTATTTCCCACCCTAAGAAAGAAAAAATGGAACAGAAGCAAGAAGGAAAGAACAGAAAAGGATTTAGGTCAAGTGAGTTACCTGGTTATCTACAATTGTTGCTTCAGCCGCCCCTGTTTTAAGATACATCACACAATAGCACATTACTTGGTTGAGAAAACACTTAAGAAGTTCAAATATAATTAAGGAAACTTCGTTTCCCAGGTCGCCCCCATTACCATAATTTTTAAGTCCTCAAATCAACCAAAATCCGATGAAGCTCAAAAATTAAAAAACGATATCCATCTTCAGCAAAAAGCATTTGTAAATCATTTCCCAGTTACCCAGTTGAAAAAGAGTTAACCAATGTACCAAAACCAAGAATTTGCACAAAAAAACTCAACAATACCCATAATCACCAAAAATGGAGAAAAAGGAGTTAAAATTAAGAGAAAATTTTAATCTTTTCAGGAAAGGGGAACAGACCATCATCTTCTTGGGTCAAAGTGACAACGCCTTCAACGCTGTGATTGTCCTCGAGGAAAGAGACGGCATTCTTGGTAACAGCGACGACAGGGAGAGGCTTCTCGGGGGAAGTAGCAGCGAGAGAACGAGAGAGGGATTGGTGAGGGAATTTGAGGGACATGTCACGAAACGCCAAGTGGAGAGACGGAGGGAGACAGCAAACGGCGTTTAGTGAGAGGAAATGCTGATGAGATGTCGCAGAAGCGGTGAGGATACTGTGAGCCGCAGTAGCTGCCATTGCTACAGCTTTTGCTTGGGGGAAAGACGAGATAATGTCCTTTAGTTGCATCTCTGATTTTCTTGTATAGATTTTACTTTCTATTTAAAAAATTAAAAATTAAAAAGAAAATCTAATTAAGCAAAAATTAATAGAAACTATTTGTAAGTTGTGAAAATAAAAATAAAATTAATTTAGTAATTTTTTTGCTAAATAAAGATTTAAGATACCATTTCTTAAATTAATTTATAAAGAAAGTCACATTAAAGATATGAAAAAAGTAATTTAATTGATTTTTATTTTTATCAAAAATTATATAAACCATGATTGATAATTTTTATTTTAAATAATAATAAAAATAATGAAAATTGAAAATGCTTATGTAATTTTAAATTATTTATAAATACATATTTATTGTCAAAGAGAGGCTTCTTAAACTTTGGGGTGTTTTTTCGGGCCTCAATCTAGTCTGGAATGAGGGTTATCAGCATATCGAACTCGAAGTGGATTTATTGACAGTTCTTCACAATTTATCGGTCTCATCTACACTCAATCCGCCCCACTCTAATTTAATATAGGGATCCAACAACTTCTCAACCGCGATTGGACGGTGAAAGCTAGACATATATACCGAGAGGCTAATCGAGCCGCGGATTGGCTAGCTAACCATGCCAGGTCCTTGGATCTTGGTATTCATTGGCATCAATACCCGCCTGTGGCTGGGGGTTGTTTTAATATCCTAATAGAAGATATAGCTAGGGTTTCCTTTGCCCGATTAGTCGCCTAATATGTGTATATGTTTCCTTACGATATATATATATATATATAAAAGAGAGGCTTCTTGAATCTTGATTACAGAAACTAAGATGGACCGTAGTTTAAGAACGAGCACATGAATCCATCTATGAACATTTTAACTTTGAACAAACTGAAACAGAAGCAGAAACAGCATATGAAAATGGAGGAAGCTTCTTGACCTTATTCTTTTTTCCCGATGGACATACCCACTCACAATCTACCACCCATGCGAGTTCTCAATCGCCCACCACCGCCTCCGCCACCACAACCCCAACAACAACAACAACGACCTTCTATTCACATCCTCACTTCTTCTTCTTCTTCTTCTTCTACTTCTTCTTCATCGTTTGATCCTCAGACCCAATTGCAATCTCGTAGCTCTTTAGACGGAGTTGTGGTCGTTGGGTTCATTTCTCATATCCCCGACGACTACTCTTCCCAACTCATCAATCGCCTTCTCGACTCCAACGCTTTTGGGTCTGGCAATCTCGATAAGACACTTCTTTCTCTTGATGACAATGAGCAACTTGCAGATTGGTTCAAATGGAGAAAGATCAGTTATTTCCATGAAGAAGAGAAAGGGATTTTGTTCTTGAGGTTTTGTTCCACTTGGAGCCTTCTCAATCACGGGGTCCAGGTCTCAAGTTCAGGTTTTGATACTGCTTTCGAGCAACGGGAGTTTGAAGATCTGCAAGGCCTGCTTTTCATGTTCTCGGTGAGTTCTGTTCCCTTTTTGGTTACTTTACTTTACCTATTCTATACTTAGAAGAGCTCTTTAAATCTTCTTCGGTAGTAGATGCTGGTAGGATCTTTGGTTCGTGGGTATGTTTAATTTTAACTGGTTTCACTTGAAATAAGGCTTTCATTAGTTTCGAATGAACTTGTTGAGTATGGTAGGGTCATTTTCTGGATGATTCAGGAAATTAACACATGCTTCAAGCAAGCAACTGATTCGTAGTTTATCATTTGGATCCTAGATATTCGGAACTGTTGAAATACGTGCTTTTGGTCTAGGAAGATATGGTAGTAAATGTTAAATTGACTACCCTTCAGGATGGGATCCAGCCTATTTGTCTTGGTTCAACTTAATATGAACTTGATATTTCTAATGAATGACTTGATTAGTAATGCAGGTCTGCCATGTCATCATATACATTCAGGATGGGTCACGCTTTGATACTCGTATGTTGAAAAAGTTTAGAGTGTTGCAAGCTGCCAAACATGCATTGGCACCTTATATGAAATCTCTTACCACCCCACCGGTTCAAGCTAGGCCCCATTCTTCCTCCTCATCGTCTAGGCGAAGTTTCTCAACTAGTACTTCTCCCGCTAAAAGTGGTGGTATCATGAGTCGAAATAATTCGGCTCTCTCTCTTATGTCAGGATTAGGCTCATATGCTTCACTGTTTCCAGGAAATTGCACCCCAGTTATACTCTTTGTCTTTATTGATGATGTTTTGGATGCACCAAATTCTAGTTCTAATTTGGAGGAGTTGGCAGATGGCTCCTTACTGAATCAGTCTTCTAGTTTGAGTAGTTTAGCTAGACCTAACTTACCAGCTAAGGGTTCTGGTTCAGTTGTAGTACTAGCACGCCCTGTAAGTAAATCTGATGGTGGTGTCAAAAAGAAACTACAATCATCTCTTGAGGCACAGATTCGCTATCTCATTAAGAAGTGCCGAACACTCTCGGGCTCTGAAAGTGGTCAAGCTGGTTCTAGAAGTAGCAGCGTTCCAAGCTCTGCACCTTTGTTTTCTCTTGATGCATCAAGGACTGTTGTGCTGCTTGATAGGCTTACAAATAAAAAAGGTGAATCTTTGGAATTCGCTATGAACCTCGTAGAAGATGTTCTGAATGCAAAAGCAACCTCAGATTCCCTTTTGCTTGAAAGTCTCAATCAAAGTGCAAACAAGGACGATATTTCCTCTATAAAGGAGTTCATATACAGGCAGTCTGATATTCTGAGAGGTAGAGGAGGATTAGTCTCCAATGCCAACAGTGGTTCGGCTGCCGGTGTTGGTAAGATTGCTGTTGCTGCAGCTGCCGCTGCTGCAGCTTCTGCTGCATCGGGGAAAACATTTCCAAGTCCTGAGCTTCCAAGTATGGAAACATGGTTATCTTCTTGTAAATTTATTCTTCAGGGAGTTATTGCTGCAAAAGGGTTTTCTCTAGATGAAAATGAAATTGATAAAAGAAAATCTCGTCAACTGAACATAGATGCAGCTCATGTTGAAGGGGTTGCAAGAGGCATGGATGCTTTAGAGAGTGCAGTGTCTGTGTTGGAAAGTGGCAAAGGACTAAACACTAAGTTTTCCATTTCATGGTGTGAAAAGGCCCTTCCAACTGCTAAGGATGTTTATTTGAAAGATTTGCCTGCTTGTTACCCCACTTCCCTTCATGAGGCCCACTTAGAAAAAGCTTTACATGCTTTCCACTCAATGGTTAGGGGACCAGCTGTCCAGCTGTTTGCAAGAAGGCTGCAGGACGAGTGCACATTCATTTGGAAATCTGGGAGGCAACTGTGTGATGCAGTTAGTCTGACAGGAAAACCATGTATGCACCAGAGACATGATGTTGGCAATGGTCAGACAGTTCTGGGATCAGTGAAGACACATTCAAGTGGATATTTTTTTCTTCATGCTTGTGCCTGTGGTCGTTCACGCCAGCTGAGATCTGATCCTTTTGATTTTGAATCAGCAAATGTTACATCCAATTGCTTCCAAGACTGTGACAAGATCCTTCCTGCTGTTCATTTACCTGAATTTAGTGATACAGGACCTGTGCAATCATCCTCATGGAGATTGATTCGTGTTGGGGGAGCAAGGTATTATGACCCTTCCAAAGGCTTACTTCAGAGTGGGTTCTCTAACATGCACAAGTACTTGTTGAGATGGACAATATATTTGGAGAAACCATCAGACCCAATAGCCTTACATTCTAGAACTGTGCCAAAAGAATCTGTCAGTAGGATGGGCAACACTGTCCACAGTGAAGTTAATGCTGACATGGACAGGAAGAAAACTAGTACCATACGATTATATGTGGGAGACTTACCTGGAGTTGAAAATCAGGGAAAACCATCAGAAAGCAGCAAAATTGATGGGAAAAAACTTAGTTTTGGTAAGGGTCTTCCAAATTTTACAATGCGGAAACCATTTTCTGAGGTTGTTGCAGGATCAACTACAGATTCAGGGTTCCCTCCTCTCCAGCGGAAGAAGCAGCCCGTGCCAGGTTCGGAGACATGTGTGAAGCAAATTAAGGTAAGGGATCAAAGTGCTGAAAAGGTTGATGCAGATTTTGAGCAAGGATCTCAGAATCGTGATCATCTTTCTGCGGTTCCAAAACCCTTAGAAGGAACTACTTGTAATGACAGCTTGGTTGGTGACCCATTTTTGCATGTAGGAAGTAATGTTGTTCCTATGAATATTAATGTTGTTGAAAAAGTAAAAAAGGACCCTTCTTTGAAGCAAGCAACTATATTTGTTGGTTTTGAGCATGAGTGTCCACATGGTCACCGGTTTTTATTAAGTCTAGATCATATGAGGGAACTAGGATCACCGTATAGCTCACCAGAAGAATCCTCAATTCCTTCAGAGAAATCAGTGGACCATAATCTGGGAGGTCATTCTAATTTGGGTAGAAATGGTAATCATAATAAAATCCGCAGAAACTCAAGGAGTATGACTGTGTCTGGTGTTGATTCTGGGCTGAGAAATTTGGATAAATCAAAAGAGTGGGTGGTAAACAGTGATCTGTCTTTTGAAGGGTTGGTACAGCTCTCCAGCTCAGGGAAGCGAGGAAATCAGATGATCATTAATGGACCAAAATGTCTCCACTCTGTGAAAGACCCTGAAGTGGATCTTCATTCTGTCAGCCTTGACGATGGCGGAATTGCTTTTTCCATGTTGAATAGACACTTACCCTTATATATGAATTGCCCATACTGCAAGGTCTCCAAAAAAAAGAAAGATTCTCCAAAGATTAAATTTGCTGGCACTATATCACAGTTACAAAGGATTTTTCTGGTACATAATCCTGCTTATGCTTCATTTTTCCTTTGTGTTGAACATACTAAATTAGGCTATTAATTAGTTGTTTGGGCTGTGTTTTTATTAGTCCTTGTCAGGATTTATATTACAGGATGAGACACACCATATATTAAATTTGTTGGAATATTTGATCCTGGTGCATCCTTTTAGCTTTGTTGGATGTTGAAGTGAAGAAAAGATTCTGGGAGTTTTGACTGAGTTAATGTTTTCTATAGTGTAACAGCTTACCAAAGGAAGTTGAAAATAACTGATATTTTGAAATGAAAATTATAACCTTATTATTCATGCGGTAGAGTATATAATTGGAAATGGCTGAGAGACTATTCGTACCTAATCTTAAGGTTAAATTGATTAGAAATAGAGATAATATGACCCCTGCAGAAGTTGGATATGCTGTTAAGTCCTAGAGTTAAAGTGGCAGTGATTAAGAACGTGCTTGTATTGTCAATTTGACATGTATGATCTTGGTTGATCTTTAGTTGAAAAATCCAATAGCACTGATTTTACGTAATTAACTCTTTTGTTTTCTTTTTGGTGTTTTACTGATGAGAACTATTAGTTGCCAACTATTCAAGATAATGAAATATTTTATAACTCCTTAACTGTCAAATGCCTGATATTGCGGTTCTGCATGCAGGTTACCCCTCCATTTCCAGTGGCATTAGTGACATGTCCAGTTGTACAATTTGAGGTATGTGTCACTTATGTAATTGTTTCATTGAACTTTATATTTACATGCCTGTACATATACTCGATTTACGCAGGCAATTATAGAGCTTCGGTAGCTTGATAGTCTTTTTTTTCTTAATTCTTTGTTTTGTGCATGCTTCCAGTCTGACATGGCATCCAAGCTTCTTATATTCTGATTTTTGTTCGAGTCTTGACAAACCCTTTCTTGCAGGCATCATGTCTACCACCCTCAGTTCTAGACCGAGAACGAAAGTTGCAGTTTAGCCTTGGCTGTCACATGGTCCTACCTCCAGACAGTTTCCTGGCACTTAGGCTCCCATTTGTTTATGGTGTACAGCTGGAAGATAAAAGTCTGCATCCTCTCAGCGCTTATGAGCATCAGCCGGAAAGGACAGCATGGATAGTGAAGGGCACATTATTGCAGATTGTTTCCATAGGAAGAGGAGCAAGTGATGAACCTCAGTCATAGTCAAAATTTCGTAAAATTTTGGCCATTGCAACTGATCTAGGTCTTTTAGTTATTTGTTCCAGCATAGTCAGTTTTGAGTAAGTAAAGGTTTCATAGCTAATATTCTTGCATCTTTTTGCGTGTTTTTGTTTTGTTTCCACCTTCCTTTCCTTTCCAGATCCTAATCTTGTTTTACATGCATATCTCTTAGGCGGTGATATTTTGTCTGAAATTTTCCATCTGATCATGTCTTCCTTAGTTGGAAAGTGACAGCCTTGGAAAATGTTGATTCAAGAATATAGCTGATTGCTAAGGATATAGCCATTTTAAAGGATGAATTACAAAGGAAAATTGTGTATGCTGATTGCTAAGGATATATGGATTTTGAATGGCTGGCCATGAACCTGTACTTGCTATTGGCAAGCGGATTTCAGAAATTAGAACTTGGGAAGGGTAAGCAATGATTTCTTTTAATTCCTTTGGTTGCTTTTGCGTAATTCAGGATACTTCCTTTTTTTTTAATTTCACTTAAGTGCTTTGGTTGTGGTACCTTAAATTTAATTAACATTTGAATCTCAATATGGCTTGTGCTTTCATATGGATCATGTGTACGTGGTATGCCTCTGTTTCTCTCTACGGGCTTAAAGATAACACAATAAGTATGCAGCATGTGCTTTGACTTAAAATTCTGTAAAATCACTAAATGCTGTCTGGAGTTTGAGATGCTAATGATTGATAATCAGAGAGTAGAACAAATCTTAAACCCTAATTATTTAATGCAGTCGCCCATATACTCTTTATCTTCATGTAAAGCCTATTCATTTTTCTCTTGCTCCACTGTGGAAGTTTGGATTCTAAATTTTAATGATTAAAAAATTGACTTGGTTCAGTTGGGTTAACTGTGAAAACATTTAACTGGCCAATTCTTTTTAGTTTGATTTTTAATTTTCTAGTTCAATTTACTTTAATAATTTTTGTTATTAACAACCAGCCAGTTTATTAATTATTCGGTTAGTTTTTGTAAATTAATCGGTTTTATAAATCAAAATGAACCATTAATTTTTATTTAACAGTCTCTTTTTATAGTTAAATTTGAAAATTTTCAATTGGTAAGAGCATTCTCTTTCAATTATATTTTAAATTTTTTAAATTTATTTAATTTGTAACTATTTTTATGATGGTTTAATATCTGTTGAATATTTTAAACATTAAATCTCTTATCTTATCGATTTAATTTTCAATCCGGGTTTTAAGACATTATTGAATTCTCTTTTGACACCTTCCTGTTTCTCATTATCTGCTATCCAAGAGCATTGGAAGAATTTGCATATTTTTTGGTTAGTTTGGATGCCATGTGAATTTTGGAGTTCATCAGATCAGTACTATTGTGGACCATGTCTCTTGTATTTCTTTCAATGGTGTTGAGAGCTGAAGCATTAGAGAGAAGCTTATATGTCATAACTTTAGAGCGGTTTTTGGTACTCTAGAAAAATGACAGAGAGAGGAGAAAGGAGGGAGAATTGTGTGTCATTGTGTACAATGTTTGTGTTGTGGTTACTAACCTGAACCTCTCATCTTTTATTGCAAATTCTACAATGTTTAAGCATAATAGCAAAGGCTATGGAGAGCGGCACTGAGTATGTCAATACCTATCAATGCGGGCGAGGGCAACCTTTGGTGGGAGTGGCATGACAACTATCATCAGCATGAAGATGACGAATTATTGAAGTTAAAGATTGGTCTCAGTTTACTCTATAAGCAACTGTTTATGGCAAGCATATTGAATTGAAGACTGCTGATACGCTAGCTAGGCACAGGCACATTCACAGGCACAGCACAGGCACGTTGAACAGAAATTGATCTCTTGGGGAAGTCATGGTAGTTGGTTGCCAAGTGGACACTAAGCTAGTACGCATCCCCAAAGCTTTTGAGTTTTGACCCTACTTTGGTAGTTGTGGTGTGGAACGCACACTCTCGTGGATTAATTATGCCAATTATCCAAAGCTTTAAATTTTATCTAAGAGTTTACAATATTGTGATAATCAGTTAATTTTTTTGAATAAAAATAAGACACTTATTTTTAGTAAGAAAGTGTTATATTTATTTTCCAAATTTTAAGGACAAAGTGTTGGATGTGTTTTATTCCAACACTTTATTTCTCATTTATAATTTTCTTTTGTTTTCATATTAAATAAAAATTATTCTAATTCTTCTCTTTATCGATGATGTAAAAATCGAACCAAACTGGCAAGTTTGACCAGGTTATGAATAAATCTGACTAGTTTTCAGTTTGATTTTTACTTCTAAATGTTGTTAATAAAAATCGGCCGGTTAAATAATAAACTGGTCGGTTTTTTTGAATCGTGAAGAACCGAAAGAGTTTCTGCCGCCCAAATCAGTATCGCAAAAGGATGATGCCCAAACCGGTAATTGAAGAAAGATCAAGCCCAAACTAGTAACGCGCAAAGACGATGCCCAAATCAGTAATCTCACAAAGATAATACCCAAATCAGTATCCACACAAAGACAACAATTACAAAGATCTGGCTACTTGGAGATCGAAGTTTGTGTATTTGGGTTGTAATTTGTGGGCTTAAATAATGCTAAAGTACGTATCTTTAAACTAATTAGTTTCTTTTTTTCTAGCTGATTCTTGTTATGTTCATGGAGTAGTTGGTGATGAGGAAGGGAAGTAGTTGGTGATGAAGGAGTGAACAAGAGACGAACCAGAAAGAACATGCAGAGAGGAATAAGGCAAAGGTTGTGGGGCAAATGAGTGGCAAGGAAGCT
Organism: Erythroxylum squamatum; assembly: GCA_025629845.1. Taxonomy (NCBI): domain Eukaryota; kingdom Viridiplantae; phylum Streptophyta; class Magnoliopsida; order Malpighiales; family Erythroxylaceae; genus Erythroxylum; species Erythroxylum squamatum. The sequence continues at coordinate 11,116,169 of JAOTBA010000001.1, read as the reverse complement.
ACATGCACCTACAATGAAGCCGCCAAGCGCATCCGAGACGAGAAGGCCACGCTCAACTTTCCCCCACCTCTAATAAAGATATAATAACATGCATAGAACTCTCTAGTTTGTTTGTTTTTTTTTTTTTGAAGTAAATCAGAAATACTTTATAATGATTAATCGTTACTGTTAGGATTTATTTTTTAAATATATCCTATCTTTACTGTTATTTTTTATTTTCGGCATTTTCAATTGGACATGGCTTGTTACTTGGCTGACGTGGACTACGTGG
>JAOTBA010000001.1:11050620-11087074 GCA_025629845.1 Erythroxylum squamatum | reverse complement strand
GAATTAACAAAGGTTCACAATGCTGGAATTTTTCAAGATTGACGAAACTTGGATTTCAACCTACCGAACCTTACCTAAACCTTGCCCAAGCTATAACAACTATAACAAGCCTTCAAACCTAGTCAAAATTGTCAAAAATCCCACCTTACAAACACCCACACAAATCTGATTTTTCTCAACCTCCATTAACCCTTCTTCTTTTCCTTCTTTCTTCATCACTACTCTTCAAACCGCCATTATTAACCAAGAAAAGAGAAACCTAACAACAAATCCATAAAAATTCGAATTTCTCTTCCTTCCTATGAAACCCACGACACCTTCTTCTTGCTTCTAATAATAAAACTCTTTCTCTTTTCTTACTCTCTCTCTAGAAACTCTTCCAACCCATCCAACTCAAGCATGAAAGATAAGATAAAACTCTAACAAATCAACCCATAAATTTCGGATTTTCTTACCTTATGGAGTAACCCACGAAATTTCTGGTTTGATTCTTCTACTGAAAGCTTAACTCTTTCTCTTCCTTGAATATCCAAAGCCTCACTTTCTTCTCTCCTTCTTCCTCTTCTTCTTCTTTCTTAGCCGAATCTCACCCTTCTTTCTCTCCTTTGAAAGTTCGACACTCTCTCTTCTCTTTGGTGAAAAAAAACGACAAGCCTCTCTCCTTTCTTCTAGCACTTTCGTGGGTCTTCTAAGTTAGACTACAAAAACGACACACTTCACTAACCTCTCACACAATCTTCGTAAGTCTTCTCCTTCTCCTAAGCCTTGACTTTTTCTTTTGATTTTTAACTAATTACTAACCTAATACTTAACATTCGTGGGCTTCCAAATGGGCTCCTTCCTTTAGTTATTTCCTTCCCTTACTTAAGTTTTGCATTTATTTACCTAACTCACTTAATCCTTCATTTTTACTTAAGCCCACTTAGCCCACTTCCTTTACAAGCTTCCTTAACTTCTTTTACAAGCCTTAGATATATCAAATGGACCCTAACCCAAAAGTCCATCTTTCCCTCCTTCTTCATTTATTTAAAAGGGCTAAAAGCCCACTTTAAAAACCTTAAGCCTTCAAAACCTATCTACACTTTCTCATTTATCCTAACTCTATTTTATTCTTTAAAAAAAAATCTAACACCTTATTAAAAAATACACTATAATTCCTTCAATTTAAAAATTATTGCACTAAAATCCCAAATTGTTCTAACAAAAAGGACTTATTAATCTAAACCTCAAAATAAATAAATAAAATCATACTTAATACGAATCGGGTCCCAACAACATATATCAGTATGAATCAACTCCAACAATTCTGAGCACCTGTTTGTTTTGCTTTTTTTAACCTTGGCGGTCAACTTTCCTTTAATATACTTAACACAGGCAGTGAAATTTGCAAAATCAAGATCTTGAAGTACACCATCTTTTACCAACCTCTCCATTTTGTCTCTAGGAATATAGCCTAAAGGTTTATGCCATAACATAGAAGATCTCAAATCCAACCTCATACGTTTGAAACCAACAACAGTATTAAGAGAAGAGGAAGAAGCAACAATAACAATATCATTCAACTCAAGTTTGTATAAATTTTCACATAAAATTCCATTTCCTACCAAAAGAGAGTCACGATACAAAGTCAGTTTTCTAGTTCCAAAAAAGAAGACTATAACCTAGTATATCGAAAATGGATACAAAAATCAAATTCCTCCTAATAGAGGGTAAATAAGCGACATCATGTAACACCAAAAGATGTTCTGTATTCAACTATAGTCTAACTGTCCCAAAAAATTCAACTTTGACTGGTATCATCTCCCATGTACATGTGCTGCTCAGAATTAGTCAGCCTCTTTCAACTTGTCAGTTTCTACAAGGAATTCATAACATGAATTGCTGCTTCAGTGTCTAACCACCAAGTATTTAAGGGCACATCAATAACATTAGAATCTAAACAAACCATCACAAGACAATTACCTTTCTTCTCTAAGTGAGCTTTGATTTTTCAGAAATCAACTTTCTAGTGCCTAAAATTCTAACAAAAGTTGCACTTCCCTTTGAAAAACTTATTCTTCTTACTAACAGAAGATGAGCCCGCCTATCTACTTCCTTTAAGACTAACAACCTTCTTCTTGAAAGGTGTTTGGTCACTTAAGCTATTAGAAATGAACTTTCTCTTTTTAGAATTATTGTTGTTTGCAATCATAGATATGCTTCTTGCCCTTCCTTTTTTCATGTCATCCTCTTCCTTGGCAAGAATAGTATTCATCTCCTCAACAGTCCATTGCTCTTTCTGAGCATTATAACTTGATCTAATCGAATCAAATTTAGAAGGAAGAGTCCTCATCACAAGCCATACCATGTAATCCTCACTAAGGTCCATATCCATAGCCTCAAGCTTATAGTAACAACCCATGAGCTTGTCGATGTGAGCCCTAATGTCACTTGCAACATCATAAATGGTGTGATAAAGCATGTTCATAAATGGTGTGATAAAGCATGTTTAAGTACTCATTCTTCTCATTCTTTGAGAACTTTATGTACTTCATCTTAATGGCAGCAAGAAAATCCTTTGCAATATTAGCCTTGGGAATATTATCACGAATGGAATCATCCATGTGATACCTCATAATCATCAAATAGCATCAGTTAGAGTATTCCCACTCCTCATAGGATTTTCTTTCCTTCTTAGAAGCATCATCAGTAGGTTTAGGTGGTGGATCAATTCTCAAGGCCAAGTCCATTCACATGATAGTCAAATTCATCATGAGAGATTCAACCCATTGCTTGTGGTTCGTTCCATTCAGCGTCAAGATAGCAGAGACTCTCAAATTACTTAAAGCTTAATGTGAACCAAGAGCAATAACCATGATATACATGTTAAAACATAATCATGCAATTCATGCTCTTTTTCTCAAAATTAATCATATCAGTTATGTTAGAGTTCCTTAAACAAACATAGAACTCATTCACAGATAAGAACAATTTATTAAATATTACAAGCAAATCATCAATATACTATCGAAAGGATAGAAAAATTGTGTGGTTCATAATACTTGAATAAAATTTCTTCACCATATTAAGCATCCTACTAAGTAGTAATTATCGACAGGATAATTAATTACCTGTATAGATCTTAACATTATTTAGAGGAAAAACACAAAATTTTAAACATACATTAATATTTTTTAAAAATTCCTCATCATAAATAGTTTCACATGCTCAATTATACGAAAGGTAAAAATAAGCATTCATTATTTTCAACCAAAAAAATCATGTTTATGCCACAATAAGATTAAAACAATTAGAATTATCAAATAAAAATTACTAATAAATCTTGTGCATAAACATATGGAAAAATAGAATACAAAATGAAGCAAAAAGGTGAAAAAAATAGTCCAAAAAGGACCTGGCACACGCCCCCACATGCACTGTGCAATTTTTTTTGAATATTTTAAATATTTGAAAAAATAAAAAATAAAAATATACGGCATCTTCCATGTCCTTCAACTGGGTCGACGGGTTAACCCGCGTAACTTTCTCACTGGACTTCAATTTTCGATGATTTTTTGGGCATTTTCTTCCATTTTTCATGCTCTATGGATTTTCCATATCCATTTCAGCCAAAAGTGCTCCAAAATTTGAAAATCTTTGACCTATTTAGGCCATTAACAACAGTACCGAAACTTTTCAAAATCTCAACCAAAAAATCCTAATTCTTTGTCCAAAACAAAGGTAAAAGGCAACAACAACCAACAACAGTTTCTACACCTTCAATGCATCATTTAGTGATCATCTTTGTCAAAAGACCAATTTGAAAATACAGGTTTATACGCAAAAATGAGCCCTAAAATCAAATGACCATAGAGCTCTGATACTAATTGTTATGCACAGATGCATTCATCAACAATCACAAAGCCAAGATCTACATTTTATTTAGAGCATTAACAACACAATAAAATTGACATACCTCCAATGCTTGGCATAGAGTTTTGGTGCATTCTTTCCATCTTGGACACTAAAACCTATCAAAATCAACACCTTATGCGAGAGAGGAAGCCAATGGTAGAAAACTCAATATTCTGTTTTCACACCCACACACCATATGCACACAATCTCACCATATGTTATATCTTATAATATGTTTCTACTCTAAAGGGTAAAATAGGATGATTGTGTCATTTCAAAGATGCTATAAACTATAGTTTAATGGGTCAGCATATAATTATTAGAGTACTACTATGTACCTCAAATGTAAATTAGTAAATTATTAACCATCTCATTATAGTTATTAAATATATATTAAGCAATATGATTAATGGTCATACATATGAAATTAATGTTACAATTATATTAGTCCACATATTTCTAACGTGTCCATCGTTTCTTTCACGGGTGGCCACCTAAGAGCAATAACAAAAATCGGGCTATCAATCTCCATTCCATCATCATCACATGAATATCCCATTTTGAAATCAAGATCCCACAGTGGTAATTAATTGAAGCTTCGCTTGTTTGTTGTGGTTTCTCTCCATCTCCTTGTCTCATACACGGGTAAACCTGGAAATTGCAATTTCTGTTGGACTTTTTCCTACAAGGTTAAAGGGAACAAAACGTTTCGGTAACGAACAACGCTAAACGGTGCGTCCCACCTCCAGTTAAACGAATATAATATATCTTGATAGGATCTACTTTCATTTAAAAATATCCACGTCAATTTATGATAATTCCCACATCAAAAACTTAACAAAACTTTCACACAAACACAAAGTTGTCACGCGTTTTCTAAATATTAAGATTTATTTTAAACATTTTGCAAACGATTTGGTTAATTTTAAACACCATAAAATATTAGCATTCATTTTGCACACCATTGATGTTCATTTAGCTCTCTTGGCTTTGTTTTAGTATGTCGGTCCTAAAATGTCATTAACAAGTACCCAAAACAAAACACGACAAAAAGGCGCAAGCCTCGCATGCTTAGACATTAGATCGGAACACCTAGTACTAGTAGACTTAAATACAAACAGTAGTCCAAGGGGGACTACTAGTAAATTTGATATCATTGAATTTACTTGTAGACTTAAAGACTTTTCTTTGTGTTTAACCCCACATTCATAATTCAAAAAGGCTTTAGCTCTCGCAAGTAGCATACAAGAACTCGTATGAACAAACCAACCCGGATTAACTTCCATGCGAGGTCAAGTGCTTTTCTTGGATAATAATGAACACATGTAATCTCTCCAGCGCCAACTTGCAACTGAAGATGGTCAAGAAGTGGATTTCATGCCCATATACATGATTACATAACCTCACATGAGTCTACACCATGTCTACAGCATCTAAAGTAAGATTTTCAATGCAGTACATCATGGCTTAAGGACTGGAAACTAATTGTTCCAAATGAAATGAGTGACTACAACGCACAAGGAGGAATCAGCAAAAGTGGAAACTCAACTTTGCCGCCACATAATTTTGGATCTCATATCAATCCTAGACACGATCAACAAATCTCTATAAAGGGTTGAGCGTATAAAAATTCATCATAGCTGTATCCAATATACTATGTTCCTCAACCTGTTTGTAAGGTTAAGGGGTCTCTCTAAGGTACATAAATGTGCCACTAAAAGAAACTAAAGTTCAAATTCAAGCATGATCAAGTCTTTTGGTACATCTGATCCATAATCCGATAGTGCTTCATCTCGATATGTGATTGGATCTTTACTTTGGAATAGCCCTTGATATATGATAATGACCATGCAGTTTGGACAACCAATGGCATTGCAGAGAAACCCAAGAAGTCATTCAACAAATTTCATAGACTAGAATAGTTGGCTGGATCACCATATCTTTGTTTTAACCCAAAAGAGGAGGAACACGACTCCTAAAACAATAGCAACAGGGGCCCATTTACGAATCAAAGCCTGCATCTCAAAGGCATGCACAAACAATAAGTAAAAGCATTTTATCACTGCACTTAGCAGCAACTTTCAGGAAAAGGCCCCTAACTTGAATAGCAGAATTAGAATAAAAGATATGGTACATCCAGCACAAAAGGCAAAACCTTTGTCTTTTCCCTAAATTTGATAGCTAAATTTCGAAAATCGTCACATTTAATAATTTTTCTGAGAATCCATTTTTAAAAGTGTAATGCTCTACATACAAAGCTGCAGAAATGTGAGCTGGAGTAAATGGCCGTGGCCAGGGGAAAACTAGAAGAAAGATGGACAGACCTACAAGCCCACAATAGATTCAATGCAACTGACCTGTCGATTCAAGTCTCTTGCCTTGTCAGCATATATACGAGATTCTGATGTTAACCGACTTGACATTTCACTTACCTCTGCATAATTAAAGAGATATGCAAAAGCTGTTAGTACAGAGCTTGGGTTGAGATAGAGGAACGGCAGGATACGTTCAGTAAAAGAGAAAGAGAATGAACCACATCCATCAAATAAAGTTGATTATTGGATGAAATTTTATGCATTATCATCTTTGGACAAAACTGAAGCAACTGAAAGAAGGCTGGGAGGAATCAAAAGGACAGGGAACAAAACCAACACAATTTAATCAAATATAACCCCTACAAAACAAAATTAAAAGGATATTGTGCAAATAAGAATTCCAATTAGACCAATAAAGTTATGAATAGGGTGCTGCAGAACAATTTGTAGAACGCAAGTCAACTAAGCTATGCCTTTACAACAATCAGTTCAATAGCATTTCACATTAGAGGTCACTTAATACCACTACTTACTGAGGGAAACACACATATCAAACATCATATTCTTTCAAGAAAGAAAGTCATATTATCACTTCAAGCAGGATGCTTCAGATTTTAACCAGCAGACAAGCCCCCGAACGTGAAATTGATCACAGGTTACACCTGTGACCGAAAGCACTAGTCTCCATTCAACTGAATCTAACAAGTTGATACATAAACTCTTTTATACCAACAAAGCTGATTAATTCAAATATCCATCCAACTTGCAAATGGTAATTTAGAGAATTAGGACAAAAAAGAAATTCTCACATCTTTTTACCAAATAGAAAAACATCATAAACTTAATTTCTAAGTGTGCATCTGAAATAGCCAGTACTATTATTCTCTTTCATCAGGTTCCATTAAAATAGCAACAATAGTAGGGAAAAAGAAAAACAAAAATTCTGGAGATAGAGAATGGCTCTTACGATCCAACTTTTCGCCGACACCAAGAACTTCCTGCACATTGCGAGTCATGATCTGGTGGACCTCATATAGTTCATCATTCAACTTAGAAATGTTCCGCTGTGTACGAGTATCCTGGTACAATTTCTTTGTTTTCTGTATAAATGTATCTTGAAGAGAAACGTAAAAGGTAAAGTCAAGCTTAGCAGTGACATTAGAAGCAAATGAACAAAACATCAAGTCACTGGAATGAAGCAGTCTGGCTTAGGAAGAGAAAATTTCAAACAAAATTATAAGGTCTACCAAATTTAATGAATGCATAAGGCCGAGCAGCAGTTTCAATTTGGGCCCCATTGACATGCTCAAATTCATTCTTCAGGTCTTCTAGATATTGAAAGGCAAGTTTCTTCGGGTACGAGCGATCACACATTGTTAGATAACATACATGTCCTTCAATAATATAACTACAGGTTTAAGTCAAGAAATCACTGATAACGGTTCACTTTTGGACGAAAAGTATAACAAGAGAAAAATACACACATCATGATCCTCAAAAATTCAAGAAAAGGAAAATGTAAAAGCAACTTTGAACAAAAAATTGATTAAGCATAGTCCAAAACAATAAGTAATTTTATAAGAGAACTACGCTGTTACTATTCAATTTTCAAAGGTCTCCCAGAACAATTTATTGTCATTAGAATGTTCAGAAAGCCCTCTGTGTGCAGTAAGAACTCCTATGATTTTATTCTAATCATCCCAAATAACAGCAATCACGGGAAATGCCCTCCACCCATCCTCAACACCATTGTTAACAATGCATAGTATTGAGAAGACATACTCATTTCCACAGATCTCCACAGAACGTTGAGACTTGGTGATGGGGTTCGAAGAAGATAAGCAAGAAGCAAGGAGAAGAAGGATAGGTTTACATGTCAACAACAATTATAAGTACCAACCATGAAGGACATAGACAAAAACTAAAAGTTCTAAATTTGTGTGTGATTATAGAAGAGATTAAAAAAAATATGTGAAGGATACTGAAAAATATAAGGGCCAGTTTCAATGGACATTCTTGAAGGCTCATTCTGTCGTGTAGCAAGATTCTTAAACAAAGCTTTAACTTGCTGCTTATACATTTCAGCATCTTTCACATCACGACCATCATCCAATCCCTCTGCCAGGGGCAGTCCATCAGTGACACGAGCAATCATAGTAACCTTCACCATCTTTACTTTCCCACTTTCTCAGGTATACGAAAGAACTGCATTCGTTCATCAACAAAATTTAAATCCTTAAAAGACCAAATAGAAACAATTATGAAACGAAAAAAATGCAATGTCTAGAAATACTGGTCAGTACATCCCCAAGAACCCAAATTTCATCCTTTCCAGTGATCAAAACGAGAGAAAACTCCAAAATTGAAACAAAGTCGCACCTCTTCAGTAGAACAATTGTAGTTTGAGAAACCCAAACGAGGAACCGACAAAAGATTACATTTTGAACAAAATTATAGATTTTCGATATAACAATGCAATAGAGAACAAACAAATAACGCAAAAATCTAGTGATCTATCTCCACGAATCAAGACAATCTCATCTAAGCGAAGGACACGAGTCAAATACAGATCAAAAGACCATTGAAGTCACTGATGCAACCATAAGAATAATCATCATGTTCAAAAATGAAACCCAAATACAAACGCATGTGCAAGGGCACAACCTTGATATAGCATCTGGGTTTCAGCCTCTAATTCTAGGGATGTCAGCAAGAAAGATGTGTGGGTCAAATCTTAGTGTAGCAGGAAGAGAAGTTTATGAAATGTACGCGCTTTCACTTATATCCAATTAATATAGAATTGAATTGGTAATTGAACTCTATTAATGTGCTAATGTATCATATATATGTAATATAACAAGTGAGTCAAGATAAAAATAACTCAAGTTTATATTTTAAACATTATTTTAAATAAATGTGTTGAGAAAATTAAGGTATAACATTAATTATTAATATATTTCACTATTTTCATTAAATTTCTTTAAAAAATCGCGAAACAACGTAGATTATTTATATAAAAAATGAATTTTTGGCACTACTTATTGGTTCCTATGGCAATGGCGAAATCTGACCCTCTTTGACGACTAGTTTAACTGACCTTTCTTACCTATTTCTCTCATTTGTCTTATGCAGGTCTCATCTACAATTAAGCCGTGTGGCAAAGTCGAGCTATTACAGGATTTTGCCCTCGACAAGATCAGCTATCCGGATGGAGCAAACCGCCTAATGGATGGATAAAATTAAACACCGATGGAGAATGCAAACAATCCCCGTTCTCAGCTACGGCATGAGGACTTTTACGAGATAGTGTAGGTACCTGGCTTAGAGGGTTCGCACAAAATATTGGCTGGTGCTCATCCAGGTCAGCGGAACTCTGGGAAATCTTTACCGGACTCATGTTCGCGTGAAATCTGAGTTATCGCCGGATCGAACTTGAAGTAGATTCTACTTCCGTGATTGATATCCTCTCTTCTTCACCCCACAGATCTATGGCACTCAATCTCATCATCAAGGGTATTAACGAACTTTTCACTCGCAACTAAACCATTACTCATCGACATATATATTGAAAGAGCAACAGATGCGCTGACTGGCTTGCTAACTATGCTGGTCACTTTAATGTAGAGGTCACTTATTTTGATACTACATCCATTGGGTGTCATCTTCTCCTTTTAGAGAATTTATCGGGAATCTGTTTCCCTATTTCCCTAGACCAGATGTGTTATTTATTTGGTTAGTTTTCCTTTTAGAAAAAAAAAGAGTAAGATACTTGTACAATTAAAGCCGTTTTTAATAATTACAAACCTTGGCTTCACGAAGGAGTTGCTCAAAAGAAAATCAAATTTCATAATAAAATATAATTTATGATTAATAAATTAATCATGATATAAAGTTAAAAAGATTTTAAATATCGAACAATTATAAAAAGTTTTTTCTTCCATTGCGCACGTTATGCGATTACGTTATGATTTTTCAACAACAAATTACATAGATTTCAATCATGTCAAAATTTCGACCTTAACGGGCCTTTAGTGACTAGAATTATGGATCATAGAATGCGCAGTAATATAGTTTGTCAAACTATTGTGTCATTACTTCAATACAAGAATTATTTTGTGGCCCGCGGAAGATATCTTGCCTCTCAGCTACGATCAGACCGATTTTCCAGAGCTAATGCAGCTGAATCGACATGACCAAGTAAACAGCCATAAAGCTTTTGCTTCAATCTGTCAATTGCATCCACTAGTCCATTGTTATATTCTGAGTTCAGTGAGTTCCTTTGCTTATCTAGCCATTCATTTGCTTGCTTAAGTTGTGACAGTGTTACAGCAATATGGTTGTTCTCTGGCTCCAAACGTCGCCCCACACTGTCTCTACCTTTCTTTTCTTGGGTGGCGACTCGAAAGCCGGCATCCAATGCTCTCTCCAAGAATTTCAGAAACCAAGCTCTTGTTTCATTCAATAGAGTTTCTTTTAATTCCTCAATGTCCTTTACACCATCTCCTTTGGCCCATTCCAACTTCTCAATTGAACTTAAATCCGCTGGAGGCTTTGGAGATTTTAGTGTATTCGAATAATGAGCCAGAACTGGCTTTCTAGATGTTTTCTCTGTGTCTGAAGCAGATAATTGAATTGAGAGTTGGAGTGATTTATCCGCTAATGCTGTTGAGACCTTTTGCTGATCAATTAAGTGGTGAAGCGAGAAGAACTTGGTGAGAGATTGATGGGGGTTATCAGGAGAGGCAGAGGAGCAGAGATCAGCAAACATACTGCAAGAAAAGATTGAAAAGTTCTGTAATTTCCATCTTTTTGAATGAATTTATTACTTCTCAAAAAAAATGGTATGTGAAAATTGATTCTGATAGATGTCAAGTTAAACATGTTTGATAAGTGGTCTCATGAACTCAGCCATTTAGTTTACTTGAGGCACTTGATGAGAGTTGCTGCATTAGATACTTCTTTCTGAGCTTCTGCTGCAACTTGAGAGGCTAAATATTTCCTTCTAAGTAGTCCCTGAGAGAATGGTGCTCGATCAAGAAAAAGAAAGCTAAAATTTTCCAAAACTAATCAATACAAGATCTTGTAGATAAATCAATCAGCTAAAGAACTGTCACAAGCCAACCTTGCCCCGGAGAATGAAGAAATTTGTTGGAAGAAATGACAAAGTAAGTTGAAACATACCTTTCCTGGCTTCATGAGGTTAACAGGCAGAGATGTCCAAGCTGGTGTTTCAGGCAAAAAGCTTTTGCCTTTACTGTTTGAGAAGGGCGTAGTGATGTCCTGTTTATTTGATGAGAATCTTGCAGAGGTGATCTTGGAAGCTAGTTGAAACTCCTTGATGTTGGATACAGAAATATCTGATTTTGCTGAGAATGCATCAGGTCGACTGCGTAAAGGAGTGGTAGGACGTGCCTGCAATGGTTGGCATATCAGTTGACAGGGGTTTTCATTTTCCATAATACAATCAAGCCTTCATCCAACGAATTACTCACTACATCAATCAAACTGGGAGAGTAATTGCTTGGAATATATTGAAAGGAGATGGAAAAGTACATTTGATTCCATGCCAAAATGTAATTTACTAGATTACCAAGGAAAGAGACTATAGAACACCCTACAACATTTATATGCTATCGGCCGAGAATCATACCTGACCTTTATTCTCTAGCAGCTTGCTTCTCACTGACCCAGATTTCTTACCTGCTCCAGAATTCTCATTATCATTGCTCTTCCCAACTCCGTCAATATCTACTCCGCTAGCTTTAGGAGTTGCTGTCAAAACGCCCTGCATATACCTGGATTGAACAACTGCCTTTTCTTCTTTGATAACAATTTTCAGTCTCGAACTCTCTTCTTTAAAGTCTATGGACTCTCTTAATCTCGACCCTTCACTATCAACTGTTACAGGACCCTCAGACGGTACCAACATTTGCATCAAATCTTTCGGATTACCCACAAAAGGATTACGTCCTGGAAGTGGTCTGACACCAACCAGGACTGGAACAGGTGTTCCAGCTTCCGCTTTATCAACATAGAAAAATTGCCCAAGTTGTAGCTTATTATTCAATATTAGCTCATTGTCATCCTTTGACAGTGAGACATACGTCGAATGAGAGGAATCAGATACTTTTACAAAGAAGCCTTGGTTAGGCCACAGTTCTGAGCCACTCAAGGCAGGGACAATGCTGATAACTTGCAGCAGAACAGACCTGTATTCTCCTCGAACCTTTACATTGGAGTTTATACTCTGAAGAAGCTTTAGTAATACTCCTGGTGTGAGAGAGGCCATGCCCTTCTTTCTTTCTCAAAGCATGAACTCTCCTTGTCTATTTCCTTCCTTCACTGAAGCCTTTAGATAGCTGATTGATGCACCAAATTCAAATGTTAAGAGCATAATCTAATTTGCTCAGGTTGAAAACGCTATTCCCGAGCATGTCAGAAGAAAATAAGAAAATTAATGGTTTAAAAACCTCAATTTCCTGGTATCATAACATTGCCGTGCAAAAGTTGATCAATCAATTGTTGCTTCCAATATTCTGAAGCACTGACTAGCAAAAAACGGCTTGCTTAACCACGTTTTCACGTCCACATGATAGAAGAACGTGATCCCGACTAGGTATTATCTTTTTTAAGATTTTCCTCCGCTCACCATTCTCAACCTTATTATATCAGTAATGAGATCCAAGGAATTATAATTTTAGGATTCAGGAACTTGTAATAATAATTAAGACATGTCTGCACGACATAGCATCTCGAGCATTCTTTTTTTTAAGAAAAAGAAAAGAGAAATATGAAAGCAATATACCTGAGAGAAGCAGCAGACCGTTCCAAGTATAAATGTACAAGACTAGAGAATGTTGAAGAATCTGAAATTCATTGAAGACACAGGGTTTTTCTTGGTTTTTTTTTTCTTTTTTTCTGGGATAGAGATGAGATAAAAGAACATCCCAAAGACAAAGTTGTTCTGTAAGTTAGGAGTCCTAGGCAAAGCTCACTATCTTTGCATAACAGGCACGTAACTCTCAAACATCCCTTGGCTTTAAAGCCAAGAGACAATGGTTATGCTATAAGAAAATATGTACCCTTACCTGAAATGCCAAACATAGCCCTGAAAGATTATGGTATCATGAATGGAGTGCCTTTCTGTCAACTGGTCAGGGGTCTTTTAATTGGAGGTCAAATTTCCCTTTAGAGCTTGGAGAGGGTATGGGGATCTTTCAATCTCTGATGTCCAAGATCAATCATTAGATTAACTATTATAAAAAAATATTAATTAAGATTTAAGCATACTATATAAGTTATCTACAACTAGCCAAATGGTTAAATATATCTTGAAAGCTAAGCGACTTGAAGTAATTGAAATTGTGATTAAAATGACACAATGAAGTAGATATGCACACTCAATTCACGTTTTATGTCATTCATGACTTAACATGAGTGATCAGAACATTTTTTTTCATCCACATAAAGATTAGTCTTGAAGATTTGAAGAGACTAAGAATGGAATGGAACAGTTCCTCTAATTAAGAAAATGAGCAGTGAACGAATGGCCCCTTTATAGGCATCTAACATTTATTAGGCTTTGCATCAAAAGAATGTAACAAAGGTAAAACATTCTCCAGAACTGTGATGATCCATTCAAGATAATGCCAGAACAATCAGTTCCCATTCATCTACGAAAGCAGATCTAGGTACACTCAAACAAGATTAATTGGATTCGTTTGAAACGGCCCATGGCCATGAGCATAAGCAAAATCACATTGAAATTGGATGGTGGCTTTGCTGTGCACACAGTTTTAAGGCCCAGCTAAGCAAATGCAGTGGCTTCGGCTTCAGCACGAACCAAGCTTGCATATACCCCGTTACGATGTGAATTTAAGAGTGCATCATGACTACCATGTTCCACAACTTTGCCATCTTTGAGTACTGCTATCAGGTCAGCTTCTTTGATAGTAGATAGCCTGTGAGCTATCACTATAGTTGTGGTCCTCCTAGAGATCTTTCTTAGTGCCTCTTGGACATGTTTCTCTGATTCTAAGTCCAATGCACTGCTTGCTTCATCAAGTAGAAACACCCTTGCTTTTTTCAATATCGCCCTTGCAATAGCTATCCTCTGCTTTTGGCCTCCAGATAGTTGCACTCCACTTTGACCAACCTGTATAATCAAAGAAAGAGCAAATGATAGTCGATCATGTCAAAGTCTGGTTTATCTATGTCATGGTTGCTTGAACACCATCGTATGTTTATTGGTTAAAGTCCATACCTGAGTTCCATAACCTTGAGGAAGGCTACTGATGAAGTTGTGAATGTAAGCTTCCTTTGCTGCTTCTTCAATCTCTGCCCATGAAGCATTTAGATTTCCAAATGCAATGTTTTCCCTTATAGAGCCGGCAAATAATGCAGGTTCTTGACCAACTAAAGCTAATTGTGTTCTCAAGGACTTGACCTTAAACTCTCTCACGTCCACTCCTCCCATTGTGACCTTTCCTTTGTTAGGTTCATAGAACCTCTGTATCAACCAAATAATAGTTGATTTCCCTGATCCGCTACCACCCACTAGTGCCATAGTGCTACCAGCTTTGACTTTTAAACTGAAATCCCTTAAAACAACAACCTGAGGCCTAGAAGGGTATGCAAATGTTACCATCTTAAGCTCAATATCAAGTGGTTTCGATTTGTCAATTTTTCTAAACCTTTCCTTATCATTGTCGATCAATGGCCTACGGTAAATAATGTCTAAAACAGAAGGAACTGCAGTTGCAGCCATGGAAGTATCCGGTGCTAGACCAGCTAGCTGTCCCACAGAAAAGGAACTCAAAACGAGGATGAGAAAAATTTTATATACCTCACCAAATCCCGAATAACCTTTTTTCACAAGGTAGGCACCAAACCATAGTAAAAATGTATATGATGCATACATTGCACCCTGAGAGACACCAAGTGCTAGGCCTAATGCCTGTGATCTTTTCATTGATTTCATTCTGGGCTCATCCAAGGCTCTATGGAATGACTGAACTATCTGTTCCTGAGCAGAAAATGTCGCTACTGTTCTAATGTTTGAAACCGCGCCAGCAGCAATGTTACTAGCTCGGGCAAAAGTGCTATTATCTATTTTTGGTCCAACGTTTATGATCAAGCTTAAGTAGTTTGCCCCAATAGTGAAAGGAGTTAAAACTATAGCTAAAATGGTTAGCCTCCATTCAAGATAAAATGATAAACCAAAACCAACAGCAGCTGAGCTCAATCCCATGAGTAAAACTGAGTATCGATCACCAAGAACAGCTCTGAAAATGACACATTCAACTGAGAGCCTTGAAACAAGTACCCCAGGTGAATTCTCTTCAAGATCAAACCAACTAGGTTCTTGTTTTAGTATAGACTTAAACAACATTTCCCTGACTCTCTTAGTTAACTTAGTTCCAGCAAGTCCACAAAAACCTTGTTGACCTGTCATGGAAATAATGCATCCAACACCAAGACCAACAATTACTAAACAGATATTTCCAATGTCATTCTTCATCTTGTGTGTGTTCTTATCGAAGTAGATCTCAAGGGCTACGCCAAGGAGATATGGAAAGACTGTTAGAATTGCACCAGCAATCATCCCCAAAATGAATCCCAGAAAAAGCACAAAAATCTCTGGTTTTTGAAGTTTCCATATATCTGACATTTTTAACACTCTTGGCTTTATTTTTTGTTGCAAAATCTCACTAATCTGGCTGTCATATTGCATGGACTTAAAGTTTATTGATCTTGATATGTCCTGTACATTCTTTGATGCAATATCTTGATATGGTTTTTCGTACCTGGAAAATTCTGTGTCCTTGAAGCTATTCATTTCTTTTGGTGCAGAATTCGAGACTGCTTCAGAAGCAAGCTGTACAAGATCATAGTATGCTCCACCTTTTTCCATTAGCTGGTGATGGTCACCAGTTTCAACAACTGATCCACGATCAAGAACAGCAATGGTGTTGGCATTTCTTACGGTTGCTAACCTATGAGCAATGACAACTGTTGTCCTAGTGGCAGAGATCTCTTCAATGGCTTTCTGGACAACAGACTCAGACTCTGGATCCAATGCACTGGTGGGTTCATCCAAAAGAAGGATTTTTGGATCCTTAATAATGGCTCTAGCTAATGCAATCCTCTGTTTTTGCCCGCCTGAGAGTTGAGTTCCCTTGTTTCCGGCCTGCCAATAAGAAACATTTTCTTTTAGAAATTGAACCGTCAATGTTTTAGCATGTTCAAGCTTGTTTAGTCCCTCCCAATTATAGGTAGGATCTTTTGGAAATTATTCTCATTATACCTACCTGTGTGTCATAACCTTGTGGAAGGCTTGAGATAAAGTTATGGGCATTAGCAACAATGCAAGCATTAATTGCTTCTTTCTGGGTGGCATTCTCCTTCCCCATCATAACATTTTCCAGTATGCTGGTGGCAAACAGAATCGGCTCTTGTCCAACCATGCCTATTTGGTCTCTTAGCCACTTGACTTGTAATTTACTTATGTCATGACCATCCAAGGTAATAGTTCCTGCAAAAACCTCACTTCTACTAGTTATGAACTTGACTTCAACTTGTGGCTAAGAAAAAAGATTGGAGTTTGGTTTCACCGACTGAAAACTAAGCCAAACAGATTCTGATCAAAGCGATAGAGGGCTTACCCTTACTGGGATTATAGAACCTCTCAATTAGACTAAAAACTGTTGACTTGCCACCTCCACTAGCACCAACCAGTGCAAGAGTCTTTGCTGATGGGATAGCCAAACTTAAAGAGTGAAGAATGATAGCATCAGGACGAGATGGGTAAGCAAAAGTGACATTTTTTAATTCGATTTTCCCTCGAACACGTGAAAGTCTCCCACCTTGGCTGCTATAAGGATCTATATCAGGGATCCTATCTATGATCTCATATACTCGGGTTGCTGCCACTGTGCCTTGGGCAAATTGTGCAAAATATGACAGTGATAATGCCAATCCCCTGCCAAAATGGACATGCTGATATTATTAATTTTGCAAAACTTTAATTCCTATGCCAATTATATGAAGCAAGCTTGCGCTTTTTGGTAAAGTACTACCTTCCTCCTACATTGACACCAAAGAAACAAGCAATGGCATCACCTCCACGAATCTCATTTCTTGCAACTAAGATAGATCCATACCAAAATGCTAAGGCCCATGTTGCATAAGTAACCAGGTAGATAACTCCCATTCCTCCACCTTTTGCAAACCCAATCTTTGCCCCAATGGGTACCGACTTCATCAAAATATCAGCATATTTTTGGGTAAAATGATCCTCAGCAACAAAAGATAACACAGTTCTAATTGCACTAATTGCTTGTTCTGCAACTCCACCAGCTTCCCTATACGAGGTCTGCAATTTCCATTTAAATGAAAATCTCAGACAATGAATCCTTCAATAATTACTTGAACTTAACGACTTACCTCTTCTTTCGTAGCAAGACCAACATAGATGGCCTTATAAGCAATGCCACAGAACATCATCAATGGTGTGACTGAGAAAACTACTAGAGCTACCTTCCACGACCTCAAGAACCCGACAGTATAACCACAAATGAAGGTAAATATATGATGAACAAAATGTGCTATCTGCAATTATTTAAAAGTTATTTCATTAGAGGATATTCATTGCGATTTGTAAGTCTAATCTGCTAACAACGAGAACAAATTTAATACTTAAATGTTTAAATATTATACATCTTTGCAAATTCTATAATATGTGCTACGGTAAAGGTTATAGCTTTCAGGTTAGAAGATGTAGGATGGACCTTCTCTCCCATGACTTCTTGTATTTGTGCAACATCACTTGAAATTCCATGCATGATATCACCTGTGCTAACATCAGTATCAAAAAAGCTAATTTCTTGGCGTAGGACTGCTCTTAAATACTTGGTTCGTATTCGATGAGCTGATCGTTCCCCCACCAATCTCCAACAGGTGATCTCTGTTCCATCCAAAACTTTTCCTTTTTATGAAATGATACATGTTGATCTTGGTAACGTAGAAAACTACTGTTAAGATCTACACTAGATATGTAAAGTTATTATAGAGGTATAATCATTGGTTTGATCATTGATGTATTCTCCATCTTACCTAAATATGCACCAACCACAACTATTGCTGATAGACCGATCATCATCAGACAAATCTGAATTGCAGAAAAGACACATCGCTACATTGTCATACAAATTTGATAAACAGTCTAATACATTGATCATTTTCACTTGTAAGCATTTTGTTTACCTTCTCCACTTCCTTCAACATCTGAACTTTGTCAGTTGTTTCATGGGCGATCTTGTTCACGAACTTTCCGAAAAGATAAGAATACCATGGAAGAGATCCTCCATTTATAAGAGCTCCTAAACAGCCTAAAATCACAAGAACCATATCCCATTTGGTTGAGTACTTGAACAAACCAAAGAGACCAACCTGCTCTGGCGGCTCCTCATCATCTTCTTCCTCTTCACCAAAATCTCCTTGTTCTGATCCTGGATCCTGATTAGGAGTACGGTTGCCTTGGCCATATTCATGGTCTCCTAAATGTAGCTTAGCATGATGAAGGCCCTCACTGACATGACTCAAACTACCTTGCTCTGTATCCTTGTAAGCATTTGAGACCGCAAACCAGCTAGAACCTTGGAGCCCATGAGGATCAAGGCTAGGATTTTTTATGAATGCTGCCTGTCTCTCCACATCTTCACTTCTTTCAGAGATATGAACAAGCTCACCTTGAGAAGCGATAACGTTGCTATTTCTTGCAGACCCTTCCTTGATGATTTCCAAGCCTGAACTCTCACCACGGGATTTACCATATCCAGAACTCTGGCGATAATGCCTGACATGGACGGCCGAAATCTCTGTATCTCGAGCGGCATAACTCTGTAGTTCAAGCCTACCAACAGGAGCTGCACTATAGCTTGAATAGTCACTGTAAAAGTTTCGGTGTCCACCATGAGCATGCGAACTGTAGTAATCATTAGCTGTTCTTCTAAAGATACGACTTGTCACTGGTGAATCAATCCATGGACTCAAAGCTACACCCAAGTTGCGACTATCTTGCCAACCTGTTGGCTCAAACTGCCATGATACCTCACTTTCCCAAGAGACGTTATCATTGTTTGTAAATGGGGGTGAAGCAAAAGTATGAGGAGGAGCATATTGAAAAAATTGTGACGTGTGTGAAGAGCCTAAATCTGTGAATGAAGGTGAAGCAGTGACTCCAGAGATAGAAGCTGGTGTAGGGTGTCTTCTGTGTCTGCGTCGATTGTTTCTTGGTCTGTAGTAACTTTCGAAAGAAGAATCAGACATGGTTGCAAGTATGGAGATGGAAGTGTTTGATGGTCTTAAGTCCCTGTACTATGACAAAGCAGACTACGAGGAGCAGAAGCCAATGGACATGATGAACAAGGTTCAGCCTTGAAGTTGTCCAAAAAGGATTATTAAATTAAACTTTGAGTATGCCGTCTGGTTTGATGTGTCCAAAGAATAGTATTGGTCATCGATGTCCTACTTATTTTCATCCTTAATTTACCATGCCAGCATAGATTACTGCCGGTTCTCTTAGTCCTCCTCTCAGGTTCCTCTTTGTGTATTGCCCGAGAAATAGAGCTGACGCGACAATATAACTCTCTATCCCTTTTCTTATTATTTTTTGATTAAGAGACCCACCTGGTCACTCTGCAGGCTAAGTTTGGAGTATGAGAAACATGTAATCAATACGATAAGATTGTCTAATGAGATTAAGTTGACCGGTACAAGAAAGAGGGGTGTGTATGCGCCAAATGATTGGCATGATTCAAATTATATAAAGGGGTGTGTACGCTAGATCACAATGCCGGCCATTGGATTGTTGCTCATAAGATTTTGCCAAAAGCCCTTCAGTTTAAAACTCATAAATCCATTCTTAAAGCATTGTATTAGGTGAAGTGATTATGTGTTCCTTGACCCTGGTGTTTTGCCGATCAACGAGAACGAGAAATTCCAGCTAAGAAGCTGCATTTGATGAATATGCTCTTATAAAGACTTAAGTTACCATACACAATGATCCCATTCCATTTGTCATCTTTGGCAAAATTAACCAACCAAAGTTGCCTTTATAATTGACCAAGATGCCATCTCTTTGTCTGTTTTGGCTGTATCAGAGGAGCCTGTCACTGGAAGTGGAGATAAAGCCTGTAAAGACAAAAGCTCAGAGACGAAACAGAACAAATAAAGTGGTTTGATCAATGTACTTGACGGGCATCACAAGCGTAATGTGCCTCAGGGAATTTATATGCAACCATTACCAGGTCGTTCCAAGAGCTAATGAAGGTACAAGAAGGATTTGGTGGTCTTTTTAGCGTGCATTCATGCTAACTGTTAGTGGCGTAGAAAAGCTTATTATCAGCAGTTGATGAGATGCAACTCGATAAAGAACAAAAACAATGCCAGCCACAAACAGGATTGTCTACGTATTACTAAAATGAAGTAGTCCGTGTTTACAAGTTGCTCCGCATAATCACCTCATTCTCGTACACCATTAACAACTCAGGAACTTCAATGATGGGATCTCATGTACACATCACACGATACTAAAACAAATGAAGAGAAGATAAAAGAATGCTCCTAGACTACCAAAATCATACCAACACCAGTAGGTGATTTTTTTCGTAACAGCATTTACAACCAGTTCTGGCACAAGCATGTTTTCTCCTGTACGTAACCCTTAAAGCTTATCGTTAGAGATGATTTCGAGCAGTGTCTCCTAACTTCTGGTAAAAGTATTATCGGGGTTTTGAGTCACTTCCCTTGCTTCGAAATGTGGAGAGTGAAAAGAATGATCTTGGAGCTGTAAATTGTAGGCATCAAAGTAAGTATACCATAAAAAATCAATCAATTTCCAACAGAAAGGAACTATCCTTTTATGCCACTGAATAATCACGATCAGGCTTTAAAACATTTTAAAGTGGTGCAAACTTATAAACAGAACAGGACTGTATAACCTGCAACTGCCTATAGGATATTACTAAGGGCATTGTTTATACGTGTAAGATTTGTCTTCTTTTTCCCCCACTTCAATGAGGAGCACAAAATCAAGGCAATGAATTTCCTCAGGATCAGATCTCTGAAGTGGTCCATATTGATTGATTAGACATTAATATAAAGATGCCCTTTTATCTAGCTAGAAGGCTCTAATATGCTTAAGGCGATGAACTTTGATTTAGGACAGCAGGCTCTAGTCAAGTTACAGCTATGCGGCCCAGAATCCCATAATATGGCAAGGACGATTCTAATTTGGCAAAACTTCAATGTTCGTGATTATCTAAGCCAGATAAGTGCAAGAAAGCCTAAGTTTGACCGGCCATACAGTTACCAGTGACATCATGCTATCTACTAGACCAAGGACTATGGACATACATCATCAATAATCAGTGCATCTGAATATGAATGCAGTTAGTGACCAAGAAAAACAACAAACGAAAGGGCAAAGGATAACATAAGAAATCACCTTTAATGGAGCTTCCAAATATATGATCATCCCTCAATTTGAAATTTGCGGGAGGTGCTGGTATAGAGCTACGCAATAATTGAACTGTAAGAAGACAGGCGCATGGTCATATTCTTGAAAATTTCAGCATATAACAAGAGCATAACCAACACCACAAATCCCCACCTTTGCTTTTACTTGGAATCCAAAGAGGTATAAATGAGAAAATATAAAATAAGACAGGAAAATCTATATGGAATCAAAATGTTAATGAAGTATTCATTGTCAAACTCATAAACTTGTCCATTAATTCTTTGCTTACCTGAGGGACTATATTGGAAATCATCATTCATTAGTACATTAACGCTTTAGCAAGCCAGAATTCCAGTGGATTCCAAAATTTTCAGCACTGCCTAATTTAGGAAAGATCATATAAAACATGCAACATAATAACTTTCATCATGTGAAAATAATGTGACCTGAACCAAATGGTTAAATCTCCTTGGATAACAAGTTTAACAAGCAAAGCTGTAATATTAATTCAATGAAATCAACAAATACTAGATCAGTCCTTTGCAAAAGCCAGCAACGTGTTTTCAGTCTGAGCCATCGACAAATGTTTCACATACAACAGCAAAGAGAAATCTTTCTGAATGTCACTGCAATAAATAATCTATAAAGAATCCTTGCTTTAAATCTAGCAGAAATGAGCAACTAAACTTCTTATATATTCAGCGGGATAATATAAAGCACCATAATATCAAACAAGCGATGATATAAATTTCTAATCATTGAATCAGCTACTCCATCAAAACTGGAGTAAAAGACATCAATTTCCAAGCTAAGTGATAGCACATATGATACCACAGACAACTGTAAATGCATGCTAGAACCTAATTTTACTAGAATAGGACTTTTAAGTAATCAATGAATCTGAAGATGGGATGTATAGGTTACCATGTTCATTGAACAACTCGCTTTCATTGAAGCTATCATCAGAAGGATGGCTCTGTGAGAATCCCATTCTTGACTTCCTCAAATCTTCTGATGATCGACTAGCAGGATCTCGCCCATCTTCTGTGTCATCGTCTCCTTCAGAAGTTGTAGCAGAAATCCAATCGACCAGATTATCTGTTCCACGACTTTTCCTTCCAAATTTTAACAACCTCTTGAACCCTTTTGTCACGTCCTTGCGGGACTGATTGTGTGAAGAATTTGCTACAAGAATAGGTTTCTGAGCACTTCCCCACTTCTTCCTCATTCGAGCTGCATCAGCTTCTGCATGGTTGAGTGGGTGCGAATTCCAGGATGCAGGACTTCCTATTGGTGAGTCAACAACAGCATCAATGTCTGAAGTCTCAAGTTGGTAGGAGAATGGATGCATGCGTGAATTCCATGACACTGGGCTCTCTCCTGGGGAGTCCTGAAAGGACCCCACAGCATAGAATGATGATGGCACTGAGGCAGGCAATTCAGCAACTGGGGAAGGATCAATATGAGAAAGAGATCTCAGAGAATCACCATTCTCAGAACCAGACGTAATCATCTTGTCAAACTCCTGGCCTAGGTTTGCCTTGCCATTATCCAATTTAGCACAATCTTCAAGCTCTGGACTTTCAAGCCTGCCCTCATCCTCCTCCTCCTGCTCCTGCTCCTCCTTCTCCTCCTCCTCCCTTTGTCTTGCATGATTCGAATCATCCACTTCATACAGAGATTCCTTAGATTGATCTTCATGTGCAAAAATGTGAGATGCCGCTGAAGCTTTCAGTTTATCAGCGCTAGCTCCTCCACGAGGCCCTCGACCATCACCCTTCCTGAGGAAAGGCCTTGGCTCCATAGGTTTTGCAAACTTCTCATGAAAGCCTCGTTCACCATCATCATCATCAAACTTTAAAGGTGCCAAAATAACACTATCAGCATTTGAAAAGGAGATATCCTTGCATTCACCAGTAACAGCCACACTTTTCCTCAAAGACTGAGAACGTCGAGGCTTTTCTTCTTTGGTAAGATGTATATCTTCATTGGTACTCCTGCTACGAGTATAGGTTCTCAACTGTGCTCGATTTGCTATTTTGCTTACTCCAGAAGAGGGTTTTGTGTTTTCTTTCCTCAAATCAGAGAAGTTTGGAACAGATTGCGCTAGAGGATTTTCCAATTGCATTCTCCGTCTCCCTGTATTGGAGTTGGAAATTTTGGATGACGACCGTTGAACTGGTACTACTGTAGTGCGAGGGGTGGATGAAGGGATACTTCTACTTGTAAAAGGCCTCTTGTTTGAGTTCTTTGAAGAACCATCAACAAAGGATGCCTCACTGAAGGATCTATCTTGTCCATAATATTTCTGTTCTGAAAACTCGGAATTTTCATCCTCTTCACTCTGAGCGAGATCTACTGGCTGCTGTCAAAGGAACACTTGTGAGATGGGCAGCGTCAAGATTCCAATTACTAGAAACAAAAGCAAAATTGCAAGCCCAAAACTTATCAGCCTCATAAATTATCTCTTCGGGAGTAATTATTAATGCTATACCTGCTCTTTCTTTAAAGTTGAATGCACATTGGACTTTCTGAGACTGTCTGCCTGTCTTCGTGTGGAATTCTGTTTATTTGCAGATGCAAAAAGTCTGGCCTTCATCTCAGATCTATTCCGCTCAAGGCTATCTTGCATAGCCTTTAACTTGGCTTCTTTTTCAACTCTTTTTGTGCTCCATTCTTCCCTCAGTTTTGCATCTCTTTTTTGCATGTACCTCTCATATAACTTTCCTCTGGAATCATCAGAAAGGCTAATTTGAGAAATATTTTGGTCTGGAGTAATGTCATAGTCTTGATTGTTCACCATCTTCATTTCAGGAGTTCTCAACTCAGACATATAATTGGGATTTTCAATTGGTTCAATGATTGGCTTTTTCTCCTCAAATTGCGCCAAGGGCATCCCAACCACTGCTGGTTTTGGGTACTGTGAGCTTGCTGCCAGTTTTCGTGTAGAAGCAGATTGATCGCCAGGAATCCGAAGCTTGTGTTCTGCAAAAAGCTTCTCAAGCTCATTAGCTTTCATTTTCAGCTCATCATTGAGCTCTTGGTTCCCCTTGGACTGCCTAACCCTTTGAATTGTCTCCGTTGATGATGCTTGAGCAGCACCATAGCTCTCTTGGATTTCAGAAGCCTTTTTACTAGGCAAAACAGCTTCATCCAAAATGCGGCCACACTCATCCCTACTCGGCATCTTCCTTATCTGTTTTGGACTAGCAAAAAATGGTTTCTGGACCTTCATTTTTGGAATTTCAAGATCTTCCTCTTTGGGTTCCTTTTCAGGCAAAGTGAAATCCTTCTTTCCCACTAGCTCACTCTCCCCAGTAGGCAATCCCCACTCCAACTGAGAATTTGGCTGCAAACCCTCTGCCTTTTTCTGTGACAACTCTTTAAGTCCCACCCCGATACCAACTTCAAATTGCCCTGAAAGAGACTGGGAATGAGAATGAGAAACCCTAAACTTATTCCGTGGCTGATCCTTCAAATCGATACCTTCAACTCTATTCCCAATTTCAGCTTCACCCACCCTACCCACTGAACTTCCAATCTGGCTCTGCAGACTAGCCTGGTTCTTAAATGTAATGTTCTCCAGCTTTTCCTGAAAACCTCTTAACTTTCCTTCAGATCCCACTAAATCTGTAACTCCAATTGTCTTCTCTTCCCTGCCAGAATTGCTCTTCTCTCCAACCGAATGATCTTCAAGCACTCGTTCCCCTTTTTCAGTACGAGACTTCACTTGTGTCTGAGAAGCCACTTGATCTTTCCAGCTAATGTTCACCTTACAACCCACCTCCTCATCTTTCACACCGAAACCACTACGTGTCAGCAATTCAGTCTGATCTTTCTTGGCCTCATTCTTATATGAGCTTGATGTATCATTCAACCCCTTCTGGTCCTTATGATCATCTGATGAGCCAAAAATCACACTACTTCTGTTCTGAGACAGAGAGCCGGAAGAAGGTGTTAATGCAGGGCTATCTGTAAAAATGCTATCTTTCCTGTCATTCCCCAAGTCAATGCTCATGTCACTGGCGCCACTCCATCTCCTCAGCACAGCTTTTTCAGGTCCAGATGCCGATGAGGTATCAGAGGATAGTCTTCTCAACTCAGCAGATCTCCCAACAACTACAGGTTTCCCACCTGAATTCTCTTTCTGCTTATTTTCAAACAGATTAATCCTATCCTGCACACTCAGTCTCCTTCCTGGTTGACTTGGATGATTCTGTGATGACGCAATGACACCATCTTTCTTTGCCTCTTCTTCACTGTTCTGTTTTTGGTTAACAGAGACTGAGGAATTAGTTTGTTCAGAGGCTGAGGGTCTGGATTGGTTGAGGCAGAGCTGTGCTTTTTCGAGGTTTTGCTGCTCCTGGCCAGCTTGATGGTGTTGGAGTTTGTTTTGAGAAGGGAGTTGGTAGGCTCTTTCAGTGTGGGACCTAGTTGGCTCTTCTGTCGGATCATCAATTGACATGTCCGATCCCCATGAAGAGCGAACCACTTCATCCTCAATATGTGGCTTCCACGGACTAATCATTTCGGGCCTTCTCTGGCACAGTGAGATAAACTTGGTACAAGAATCACTGCAGAATACATGTAAATATGTTTATTAAAGCTTTCTCAGATAGACCAAAAAAAAGAAAAAGGATTAACTCGGGTTGGTAATGGAAGAGCTAAGATATTAGATAAAAGAAAACGTGACAAGTACAAGGAAGTTAGGACCTTTAGAAATAGAAAATCATTATTTAACTGTTAAACCAACTGAACAGTGACATGGTAAGTTATGAAGAGCCAACGCCATCCTTTTTGGAAAAAAAAAAAGAAATTTAATTAAGCCAATTAAAGACAAATCAAGATGAATCACAATCTCACCAAGAGGATGAGACTTCAAGAACCAAGTTAGAAAGCTATGCTACTTAAAATACCAACAATTGTTACAAACCACCCCCTCGTACCACCACACATCAATGCAATTTGAATCTAAAGAAAGCTTGTCACGAAATAGGATGATGTGTAGTCTAATTGCATTTAACAACTCCTTAGTGAAAGCCTCAAAACTACTTTTGATGTTGCTGAAAATTTGCCTGTTTCTTTCACCCCAGCCCTTATTTTTTATCTATCTATGATATATCATCTCAAAATGAAGTATAATATAATATTTTCTTTGTATCTTCCACCAGAAGATTCCTTTTGTCTCAAGTGATAAAAATTGAGGACTTAATGCACAAGTCAATAGGTTGATAAGGGTAACTTGTTATCCAGTAACAAATGTTAACAATTAGCCCCAGATTCACCCAGGATAACACCCTAGAAAATCTAAAAAACCCTCAAATGGTCCTGGTATCATATACTTGGAAGCAGGAGAACCGCATAGAGAATCCAAATACTTGAGACTAAAATTCCTGAATTGATAATAAAAGAGAATTAGAATGCAAAGGAGTGTCATGCCGAGTGCAAAGTACAACTTGCATTATCATGATGAGATGAAATATGAGGGACTTAAGTTCAGCTGCATATATAATCAAGAATTGTATTCAGAAGGGGCTTTATATCATCAAGATGGCTAAGTTGTACCTGCATAAAGCTCATAAATATCACTTACCATACACATGGTGCAACTGTAGCTCAACAAAAACTGTACTTCCACCAAAAGAAATGCCAAGAACAACAGATTTTATTTCCCTATGTAGAGACCATAACTACTTTTCATGTAAATACCTATGATGTCTAGCATAGTGGCTATCTATCATGGAGAGATATAAAACAGAAGAAGATACTTTCATATATTGATGATAGCTGCACTTTTCAAGATAGATAATCAAGAAAAAGCTACTGAAGACCATCTAAATATGATATCCCACAATTTCAACTCTTACGGCACTAAGATCATATTTACAGAACAGAATGGAGCTGGTATAGCCCAATGATAATATATAGAAGATCTGAAAAAGAACGAGACATGTTCCATAAGTTTCAATGCTCTACTATAGTTTATTTCTTTCCTAGACCTTACTTCTAACCAATAGAAACTGCGCACTAGAGCACATAATGTTTGGGCAGCCACAAGTCAGGTGTTAAGAATCCTAAGCCAGTGCTTTGATTGTTGACAGATCTATATAGCCTTAACTTTGATTTCTTCTATTATCCTTACAACAAACCCCACAGTTTCAATTCCAGTGACTTGGCCAGAGAGAAAGAGAAAGAGTTAAGGACCCAAAATAGGTTTAGGAAATTCCTCAGGGTACTTACTTCAACCGATGGGCACCAAAACAATCTGCAAAGAGCTGGAGCTCTGTTACAGTGTCAGGGTTGAAACCAGCAGCTGACGCACGAGCACATGCTGCAGTTAAATCCTGCCTAACTGCAGCAAGTCGTACATCCATTGCCCTCAGAAGCTCATTCCTGCATCATGTAACACATTGCTTTTAGGAACATGCTAAAATCATAGTCATAGTCAGGTGCATTTTGCCGAAAACTATGGCCTCATTTCACTGAGAAGTCTACACTATAATCTTTGAAATCATCACCGTTATCATCTACTTTTTTCATAATTCACTATCAATACTTCCTTGCCTATTTCGTATAGTAGATGAAAATGCTAATATCTGGCTCCACATCTTCCAAATATTAATCCTCAGTCGAAAATTTTGACAATCATTAATCCCCACTTCCCACCGTCCAAGCCAAGAAGCAAAGAAAAGAAAAACAAATCTACTTCCGTTGCAAAGGTTCCAATGAACTGAGTTAAAATGAAAAATCCAAAAGATAGAACTTAAAGAATTTCAACAGTAGATGAAATCAACCACCCTCACATTCCTAACCCCTCCCCCTAGGCAGCACCAGGCCTTACAGAAACAGAAAAGAATAAAATCAGAGAGTTACTTTGTTGCATCAGCTCCTGCAATGAGTCCTATTCCATTGCCACCTGTAGCAAATAAACCAAAAGCTGAGTTATATGATTGGGAGCACGTAATTTAATTGTGCTTTGTGGTAGGAAGGAACATTCAGCATACATTGTCTCAAACAAAAGTGTGGACAATAATATTCAGAAAGAAAATATCAACACTTTTCAAATTTTCTTTCATGAGAATGTCCCTTGGAATCAATGACATGCTCATAGCAGAGGTAATATAAAAGCAAATATTTCATCCTCCAAAAAAGCAAATATCTTCTAACCATAGTTGCATTCCTCAGTGCTGTTGAATTATAGCATTATTGTCATATAATTTTGTAGGAGCTTCTACACACATGAGAAGAAAAAGAAGGAGAAAGATACACACCTAAAGCACCAGAAAACTGATCTCCAGCGCCCTGAATAAAAGCTTTCAAGTTCAGATACAATATTTTCAACTGCACTCAGAGGCTTTTTGCTGCCTAAAATGGAAGTTTACCTGAGAGTATATTTTCCTGGCTGCTTCTAACTGAGACATCTCCACATCCAATGTATTAACCATTTCCAAAACCTCAGGTGTACTGACAAACCGCACAAATCTAAAAACACGAAATGCAGATTACATCAAAAGTCAAATACAACATGGTTTAATTCTCCAACAGCCATGAAGGTATCCCAGAATTGCATATACCGCTCAAGTGTTCCTTTCGTAAACCACCCATCATGATTCCTTTGACCTTCAACTTCAAGTTTAATTGAATGAGCTGCTTGTGCAACATCCTCTTCTACAAACTTCAAGTGGGTGACAAAAGGCTTTACAAGTCCTGAAGCAAGTTTCTCTGTGTTTCCCTTACTTGAAACAAACAACTCGCATCTGCAAAAGAAACAAGAAACCAGGAAAGATAAGCCAAACAGTACACTGTGATCAAAACTGGAATAAGAAATTGAGGAAACTAAAGTCCTTACCGTGTTCGCTTTGGTGACAATTGAAACACAGCATAGTCGATAGGCATGTCCGATTTCATTTTTCAATAATGTTTTTAGACTACTTGCTTCTTTATCCTCCTCCTACACTCAATAATGTACATGTGCAGATAGATTGAGAGATCCCCAGCTTGCAAAATAATCAAGGCTTTAAAATTTCATGTCAAAAACCTCCAACCTCCACCGCAAGTTCTGGAAAAGGAAAATAAACATAAAACCCAATGTTGACCAATTCTATGTACTGAATTCGGTTCAAATGTGGATTATGCTCCATATATGGAAATCAAAGACAGAAACCAACACTTCACCGATCCACATTCTGAATTCAAATGACGACAAATGGAAAAACAAATGACCATATTGTATACTCGTTGGTAAAAATCTACTAGTTTAAGGGCATAAATGTTTACAAAAACATTAGGCATAAATGTTTACAAAAACATTCACCCATGGATCTTACTCCTTAAACCCAAAATGTAGCTAAAGTTAGGCAAAGAAATCTATTTTTCAAACAAACTAAGCAAAACCCAGATCTGATTCCACAAACATTCCAGCCTCAAATGCTTCAACCAAACCAAACCCGCTCGCAGAAGCATCCCCACAAAAGTCAAATTCAAATGATAGAACAAAAAGAACCATCTGCTCAAACATTCAACGAACAAGTAAACAGCCAAAAATGCA
Organism: Erythroxylum squamatum; assembly: GCA_025629845.1. Classification (NCBI taxonomy): domain Eukaryota; kingdom Viridiplantae; phylum Streptophyta; class Magnoliopsida; order Malpighiales; family Erythroxylaceae; genus Erythroxylum; species Erythroxylum squamatum. The sequence goes on along the minus strand of JAOTBA010000001.1, from coordinate 11,056,797 downwards.
CCAAGTTTGCATGCTAGAAATCCAAGAAGTTTACCCCTTTGAGCTCACAATTTAAGAACATGCGGGGGTGTTCATACCTTTAATACCAACGAGCGAGATCTCGGATTGGTGAATCTGATCCTCAGTTCCCAGTTCAGTAAAAGAGTAGCAGCATTTGGGTTTTATCTACTTTATCACCAGTCTTCTTACTCTTTGCAAAGATTAAATCTTTGGATATCTGAAGTTCTTTCTTTTTCAGTTCTAAGAAACCCCCAACAGTAAGATGATGGTCTTTGCTTTACTCATTTCTCAAATGCCATCTTTTGTTCTTTTGCTTTCTTTTTCTCCCTTTCTCTCTCTATATTCTTTCTGTACAGCAGAGAGAGAGAGAGGGGTTGTGTTTTTCTCTATTTCGGACAAAAACTTTTGTTAGCTTGCGGAGATAATTTAACCGAAAATTTTGAACGACAGAGACCCAACATATGTGACCTTGAAATTACCAAAATGGATGGGAGTGACATTGAAGCTAAATAATGACTAGGTTGTCCAAAACCAAAATGATTCCGAGTTATCAGTTAACTTCCAAATACATGTTTATGTGTAGGTGAGATTATTTCAAAGTGGAATTACATTTTAACTTATTATCTTTTTCACTAAAAACGCGCAAGTTGTAAGATTTATGACCTCAACCACTTTTCTAAACGAGGTTGGTTCTCTTGTATTCATGCAAATATTGAAGTGAGCGCTTAATGATAATGTAAAAGTGGGTGAAAGGAATAGGCGCGTCAGTCATATCACATTGGGGTCATTCTGGTCATTTTGAATGCAAAATCAAGGTGAGGTCAGCAGTCCACATTCCTCCGTTAATAGGGCGGGGTTAGGGATTTTACAAATATTAACGGCTCTAATCTTTTCGAAAACGTATTAAATGCAGTGTTTGAAAGATTATGCATTTCTTTCTAATTTTTATTATTCTAGGCTGTTGCACTCCATCTACTTTTCACATCACATCTCATTCATCTTATAGTCAAGGGGTAAGTTGCACCAGGAAGCAATCCTTGAAATCAATATTGGGAACACTTTGAATGATTCAATGTACATGGTAGAAGAAGATAACAACTTCCTGTTGTAAAAGAAGAAAGAAAGAAAATGATGCTCACTTAGTAGAAAAATAAAAATTTGTGGTAAACAATACATTGATTTAGGACATGATAAAATATCCTCAAACTCTTTATAAATATTGACAAAACAACGACGACACGCATTATAATTTAAAATTTGAAAAGGTCCTGTAATACGCAACTTTTAAAAAAAAATTTATAGAAATCATTTAAATTTATTAAACTGTCCACCCTTTGCTTTTTGCCTACATTGCAAGACCAACCACAATTTTCATTTTACTTCACATGGTAGGGACCCTTCTAGTTTGTGTTTTCTTGAATTTATTGTCGTGTAAGGGAAAACAGCCTCTACCTACATTCGCCCCACATTGACCAACAATATGAGCCTGCAAATTGGACGTTTCTATATACCCATGACCCTCTTTCTGTTTCTTTTCTAAAAATCTTCCCCAATGAAGGATTGGAGTTGGTGGGTGGGATTGACATGATCATTAACAGGGTCGGTGGTGGTGTTCTATTTTTCCTTCCCCTTTCAATAAAAGAAAAGGTCACTTATCACTAGGCATTCCTACTATTTACTTCGGTAATTGTGGATGTTACTTTCAATTAAAAGGAAGAGTTTTTTTTTTTTTTTTCTAGTCTCAATTGGTTCAACTGTCTAAACTGGCTTAGGTGACTACCAATTGATGTTTGATATTGATGACTCGATTTCAGATAGCTTAGAGATCAAAAAGAAAAGATAACCCGCATCATATATGCGGTTTATGATCACGAGACGAGGTTTGGACTATAGTGAGTAAAGCGGGTCCCTTCCAAATCCGGTTTTAAACAACTCCCACTCGTGCCCTTTAACCCCAAGCTCAAAACTGCAGAAAGAAAGAAAGAAAGAAGAATCATAATTGGCAATCATGACGTTAGGAGCTTGTATGCTGTAATTGACTGACATGTGGAGGAAGACATCCACAAGAAGTTTTGTTTGTTTCGTCCATGTAAAGATCCAATATGTTTTCTCCTTTCACTTCTTCATCTTGGGTCCACACTGTTTTTTTTTTCTTACCAAATATAAGATCATGACATGATTACGGTCATCTATCGGTTAAGGATTTACTAAAATACCTTAAATGGCACACTTTAGATAATGTCAAGGTTAACATCAGAAATGTAAGAATATCTCTTCCTTTTTCCATTATAACACACTTGGGGTGGGTTATCACCAGCAAGATCGCCAAGGCAATAATTTAATACATGTTCTTGTTATCGATCTCTGGAGTGCGATATTAATGAGGAGATCTATGTCAACTATGCAAGCTGTGATAACATGATATGTTACGTGTCTTTATAACTCACTGTACACATACGTGCTTGCCATTGTTTCTTAACAAAACCAAACGAGAATTAAATATCTTGACAATTTCAAATGACAATCGGCATGATCTCCACATGAAAAGTAATCGTTTCTCATTGCAAGACTTTAAATTACATAATTCAACAAAGGATGTCCAATTTAGTGGGAAGGTCTAAATAAGCTCAAGGGATTGCATCAATCTAGAGACAACCCTGTCAATAAATACAAAAAAGAAAAGGAGATTTTATTTTGTTTGTTAAAATTGGAGTCGAAATGCAAAGGGAACATAGGAAGGCGCTCATATCCTGAATGCACACAAAGCCCCCCAAAAGTCTAGGGTGCCAATCTGCGCTGTTAGCGTGTTATGGTGTTGTCCTCTAAGATCCAAACAATGTATGACACTAATTTCAAGTTTTAGAGTAGATTGAGAAAAGTTCTCTGCATAATTTAGAAGACCACAATTAATGTGAAGGACATGTGCTTCCAGTTAAGCCAATCCAGTCTAGCAGATTCCGTTTCATAGGTCCCAATCCAGCACATTGTTCCTATCAGCCTGTCAAACTGGGATTCTCCTCATGTGTCCTATCTGAATGGATTAATTTTCCAACCATGATGTAAGCCATCTCGGATCAATCTCATTATCTAATCATCATTATACATGCACACAAAGCAAATAAACTAATAACTAGACATTAACAAGCTATCAGAAACCTGTAAAGCTGTTTACTAACTCTGATCTAATACATGCAAATGTAACAACAATACAAAGTTATCCCACGAAATGCAAGAGCTCTCTAGCCAAAAACTACATAGCAATAATGCACATAACTACTAACTCAAATGTGCGGAAAGTTATAAACTGTTATAAATTAAATCACAAGCAGAAACACTCTGATACTACAAGTTCTTTGACATGGAGTTAAATCATCAAGGGGGATTCTTCCTCTCCCCTCTGGATACACAACATACGCACACCTCATTAGTCTACTCTAAAACTCCAACACCAACCCATATATCCATCTCCGCCACTCTTAACTATCACTATCACTAATGTTATTATTATTGGAATTCACATTGTTACCAGCTTGATGACCACCACTAACATCCCCTCCTCTTCGCTTCAACTGCGAAATTTCCATCTGAGTCTTCATGAAAAACTGCATTCTCTGCAGCTCCAGCTCCTTGGCAAACTTCATCCTTGATTTCTCCATCTCCACAACCTGCTGCAACTTTGCACTCTCTGCCTGCTCATAAGCCTCCCCAAACTTCAGGATCGCTTGTGTAAGCATCCGAATCGAACTCCCCCACCCTTTTCTCTCCTTCCCCACCTTAGCATTCATACTCTGTTGCACCACAGTCCTCGGTCTCTTCTCCGGCGGAAAACTATCGTCGGACTCCGCCCCCATCTCCGACGAGGACTCTGACTCCGTCTCCACATTACCCCTTCTCCTAATCAAATTCGGGTTCTTGTTATTATTACTATTACTATTACTATTCGAAACTAATTTCACCGGAGCAAAAAGATTCCTTTTTTGCACGCTGGACCGTACACCCACCGGAATTCCGACCGGTACTTTACCGGAATTGGCGGGAATTTTCGCTGTCGGACCGATCAGGTGGTCCAACCGGTCGAAAAAAGGCCACTTGCTCGGACCCCCGCCGGCGGCGATCTTCGCCTTCTCCAATTTATATTTCTTCTTCACAGTATCGATCCGATTCTTGCACTGAATATCAGTCTTCGGCGTCTTCATGTAGTCCTCTCTACTGCTCACGATATCCGCAACTTCTTTCCAGTGCTTCTGCTTCAGATTTCCTCTGCTCAGCTCTAAGTACCTCTCTCCCCATGCTTCGATGAGCACCCCAGTAGCGCCCTCGCTCCAACAGTCTTCTCTGCCGCCTCCATTGGCCTTCTGGACCGGAAAGGCGACCGCTAACGGCGTTGGCTGCGGCTGAGGAGGAGCGGAGGCGAGAGTGACGGTGATCCGGCCGTTATGAGAGGGCGGAGGGGAGCCGGAGGCGACGGAGTTAATGTCGTCGTCGTCGTCCATGAGAGAGTCTCACAGATCTTATTAGGGCTTGGAGTTCGTACTTCGTAGAGAGAGAAGAGAGTGAACAGAGAGGGGTTGTTTGGTAAAGATATACTGACGACGTCGGTGAGGGAACGGAAAGGACACGTGGAGAGGAGAGGGGTGAGGTGGCGGGATGTGATTGGGTGGGTGAAGGAGAATTCCGTCACCGGCGTGACGATAGGAGCTGCCGGCTTGGTTGGTGATGTTAGTTTTATCTGGAAAGCACAAATTGACGGAAAACTCCATGCCGTTATTGCAAATTAACGGCAATCTGCCTCCTGCCGGTTTCCACATAAATACAATTTCCAAAAAAATGCAATATGAGAATAAGAAATGGATGATAGGAATTAGGACGTGGGAATGGGAATGGGATTTCGCAAGTGTTTTTCTTCTTTTGCTGATTTGCGATGCTCCGAATTGAAAATGCAAGGCCTAGCTCCGTACGGCCCAAAGCCATGATAACAGTACATCGTCATAAGTACATGGTTTTGACTGTATTCAAGTTCCAAATGACAATAAAATTAAATCAAGTGCTTTGTACAGAATTTTTTATTTGAAAATTTTATATTTTCATATAAGTATTTTTTATATTTTTACCTAAAACATATGTCTTTATTTTATTTTATTTACAGTTCGATTATTGTAAAAAAATTAATAAGTACATTACTTTTATATAATTTTACTTTATAATTTTTGTCATTTTATAATGAACACAATAATAAATTTTTTCTATGTTAAATAATTATAAGTGATGTGAGTTGTTGCACCAGAATCTAATCACCATGTGTGTCTAGATACCGAAGTCAAATTAATCTCAGAACAAACTAAAGTAAGAATCATACCTTTCTTTGCACGCTATGCATGATAATTGGTACACTGCTTCTTTACATGACCTTCAGTATCACAAAAGAAATAACCTCTTGGTTTTTCTTCCTTATATTGTTTCTTTTGTGTTGTTGGAATCGCAACTTCCTTAGTTTTATTTCTTTTGTTCCTTTTGTCCTTAGATGTTGTGGCTAAATGAGCACATTCTGCCTTATCATGTTTCAACCTTTCCTCTTCTTGGACACAGTTGAGATAAGCTCATTAAGAGACCATGTCTCCTTTTGACAGTTATAACTCACTTTGAATTGACCGTACTGTGCCGGAAGAGATATCAAAACCAGATGCACTAACAAGTATTCGGATAATTCCAACTTAAGTGCTTTCAATTTTGAAGCAATATGAGACATTTCCATAATGTACTCCCTTATGTTTCCTTTTCCTACAAACCTCATTGAGATAAGGTTTGTCAAAAGTGTACTTGTTTAAGCCTTTTCATTTTTAGCAAATCTTTTTTCAAGATCCTCAAGGAAACCCTTAGCCGTAGTAATCTGATGAACATAATACCCCGAAAAGCTTTTGGAATGGCACGTTTCATGATCATTAGGTTCATACGATTCGATATTTCCCACTTTTCCATCTCCCTCTTTTGATCAGAGGTACTCTCACCAGTAAGTGGATCAAGTTGATCAACTCGTAAAGCAAGATCCAAGTCCATGACTCCGAGAACAATCAAAACGTTATCCTTCCATGACTTAAAATTGGTGCCATTAAGCATAGGAATTGAATTAACACTAGCAGAGATATTTGCAGCAGAACCAGGAACTGAACAGAGAACAAA
>JAOTBA010000001.1:11033289-11047280 GCA_025629845.1 Erythroxylum squamatum | reverse complement strand
GAAACCATGACTAGGAACATTTTAGGAATAATATAAAATGCAATTTGAATCTCATAATTATAATCACATTATAATTTTTAATTGCATAACAATTATTCCAGGGATTTTATGTTTATGATTAATAATTAAATAATTAAAATGCACAAAAATAAAAAATGTCTTTTATTGAATAAAACAAAATTTATACAATTAAAGTATAACTATAAATTGGCTGCAAGGACATAAACCAACAAAAGGCACAGCTTTATCAAATCACAAATGTTCAGTTATCCCTGATAATTTTCGCAACGACACGCAATCCAACAACTAACTCTGTCGACCAGTAACTGGCATGCAATTGGTTACACAAGTGTGATAAAGTTGTAGAACTAATTGAGTTGATAAGAGCGGACTCTTTAGGTTATCAAATGTTATAATCATCTTACACACTAGGCGTACCGCCACTTTTTCAGAAGCATTGCTAGCTAAGCAGATCTTTTTAGGTTTGCACAGACAATTCCTAGTTCTTAAAGTTTCAAGTTGCAACCATCAAATTATCTTGAGTTGCTTTCACCGCATGAAATAGAAAACAATGTGGCACCATTTACGACGCATCAACTTTGTGCACCACAAAATCATCATGACCCCTTTTAACCTTGGATTTGGGTTACTTTATTTATTTCTTTTTACTTCAAAAATTCATCTCAAGTGTTTAGCTACCACTTGAACACGGAGGGTATACAAAACATCTCGAGACATACATCTCGTCGAACGTTTCATGATCAAACAACTACATCCAAAATTATGCGTTTTGGGCACAAACTATTATAAAGACTTGATTAAGGTGTTTACAACTTGACGTCTTTGTTACTGTGCAGTTCTCAGGGCTTTGATCCAATCTAGTTCAACTTTGAAATCACCTGGTCCTCGCCTAGCACCTGGTGCACCTCCTTCTGCATTAACAGAGAGTGACATACCAAGTATACGCGATTGACTCATTTCCATCTCCGCATCTATAACGTTTCCTCTCCATGTTGGTAAGTATCGAGCAATAGGCAGCTGCAAGGTTCATGAAAATAATGTAAACTTCAAAACCATTAAATATTTTTTTAGCAGAAACACAATCAATTTCCAAGCACCATCTCACTCGGGACAAATTGAGTAGAATCTCTAACTTCCATCTATAATACACAAATGGGCTAACTTATAATAAAAACCAATAAGATCAATTTGGAGGCATCTGTTTTGAGTAAAAAGTATAATCAGGAGACCCTAGACCTATAAAACTTGACTTAATGTACAGCAAGTGAAAAGAGTTGGACATGTCTTGGAACATTAAGCATAAATACCTTCACAATATACCAGTTGTCTTTGGGTGCAAAAATGAAAGCTTGCCATGAATTATCTTCCTGTTGCCCAGGTGAGTTTACCCAATTCTCTGTATAAATCTGCACCAACAGTGAGTACAAAAACCAAGTACAGAACTACCAACTATCACAACCAAGCTAACTAATACTGGCTAATAGAGGAAAAAACCACAGAATAACTTACTGCTGGTATGTAGCATCTTCCATCACCTTTAAGCTTTAGAGCTATTGTATCATATGCATCTAAATCTATGAAACCAAAAAACCACAGAATAACTTACTGTTGATATGTAGCATCTTCCATCACCTTTAAGCTTTAGAGCTATTGTATCATATGCATCTAAATCTATGAAACCATCAAACTGCAGAAGGTAGAGTTTCTTGTTAACTTGCAGATGAACACAGTATATAACCACATTCTAAAAATTCTTGAAATATTTATGACTTTTTCTGAAGCAAAAAAAGACCCTATAAGTTCGAAATGCTTCTAAAGTCACCTATACATGGTCATCAAAAGAGTTATGTTAACAAAATAAAAGAGATGATATTTGATGTCCAGGCATTATTAAGCTACAAGTGCAGCTTATATCAGTAACTTCAGCAGAACAGATAAATTTAAAGATAAAATATATAGGTAGTCAGTAATTGTTGAATCTTCACAAGTGCTAGCCATAAAAGACACTTTCAACAAGTAAGGCCAGGTCAGCTACTGCATTGGCTTAATATACAACAGAGACAAGCATCTTCAGTGAAAATTTTGCATAAGTAATTCATAAAAGAAGCAATTATATATGAGTTCATTAAATGCATAGTACTGAAAAGTAATAGTTTGAACTCTAGATGTGACACCAACTCCTCACTAGCAAGATGACATTTAACTTTGACAAGAATTAAATTTCCCAAGGAATCCCTTGCATCTGTTGGGAAATTCTAGTTTATTCTCCAAGTTGATCAGTCAAATGGTTACTCAGCATATCTATTAATGAAGCCATTTGAGTAGGTATATGGATACCATTTTCACGATGAGACAGGTAACAATAAACAACTAGCTATAGGCCACGTTTTTCAATGTACTGTGAACTTAAAGTACATTTCTAGACTTAATAGCAACAAGAAATATCATTCACCTTCTTGGATCGCATTCCACAGAAACCACTTCGAGTGATTTTCCACTGTGAACCCTCAGCTACATCCGGCGATAGATTCCCAGAGAAGACTCCTATTAGAGAATCAGTTGTGAGAACTCATAAGTAAAAAATAAAAGAGAAAGGAGATGGAATAATACAGAGAGACTAAAAAGGAATTTAAAAGCGAAATTTTAAGACAAGTGTAGTGGTTGAGACTTGATATTCATTTTTGTTTTACTGTTGTAACAACAGACAGTTTCAATATCCAACAGGTGATGCATGTGAAGAAGGTCAGATAAAAGCAGTCAAATGTACAAGATCTCCATCTACAGTTCAGCAGGTACTAACGAAAAGCTTCAAATCTATATTGATTCCCATATTAACAACTTTCCATGGATCCAATTGTAAACGCCAATAAAACAAAAAGAAAGCTAAACTAAGCTAAAGCCAAGTGTGGTAGCAAGCAACGATTGGAATCAGGGTAAAGCAGTGCCTTTTAGTCCATTTCCAGCATCTGTGATCTCCAAATAAGCAGATGATAACCCTGAGGGATAAAGAAACAAGAAAAATGATGAGTTCATTAGTCTGCTAACATATCCGTAACACATTTACCAATTATTGATTATGCCATAAGACATTCTGAAGTTAACTACGTGCCTGGCATCTTAATTATATAAATATATCTCCCAGGGTTATCATCTCAAACTTATTTAATAATTCTTAGCATAATAATGCTCTGCTCACAGCTCCCATTCAAGCTGAAGGAAATAATCAAAGGAACAAATTCCAACCTCCAAGAACTACTGTCCTGACAGAACAGGATATCTTGTACAGATTTTGCGATGGTAAATAGAAGCCACCTACCTCCATACTCGGAATCCGAGTACAGATGCCACCTCCTCAGCTCATCCTTCGAATTGAAATTAAAGATGAGCTTCTCACTTGGGGGGATTAGGTCTTCAACGTTCCAGGTCAAAGCTAAAAAATCCGAAAATTTTTCCCGCAAATTCAAAGCAATGATCGAAAAAGAAAAAAGTAAGTCCAAATTAAGGAGTAACCATTGGAAAAGGAGAAATTTTCCATAAAAGATTAAATATATCACCATGGAAAGAAATTTGAAGGAAGTTCTAAACACAAAACATAGGAAGTACCTTTCTTGGTCGCGTTCAAGGAAGCTTGCCAAAGTCCCCGAAGCTTTGACATCTTTATTCCTCTCCAAACTTCCTAAACAAAATATTAACAAGTACCCTCTAACTTAACTTCATAAAGAACAAAGGACCAAAGAAAGCAGCCGAAATGGAAAATGAAGCCATTTCTGGTCATGGACAAGCATCACTTCACATAAAGTACCGAACTTTAAACTAAATCTTAAGTTTCGATCGTCATTTAGAAGTTCAGTATCTGACAGACGCAAACTGCAATGGTTTCAATAAGCCATTCAATTCACTAAATTATGGACTTGGTATAAGGAGAAAACTCTTACTTCACCGTCACGATCACCGCCCTCGCTACTGTTAAGCGTTTCTCACCATCGCCGAGTGAGTCAATTTGCAGGATAGGGGGAAAAAAGAACGACGTCGCCTCTACCATTTTTCCATCCTTACCATTTTGCCCTTTGATTTCGCAGTTATATTGACCTTTAAGAGTGTTGGTCAAATATTATATAATAATTACATCAATTAGTATTTTTTGTAATCAAGATTATAGGATGTTCTTCATTTAATATATGTAACAAAGTTAAGAAAATTAAATTTTTGTATTTTTATATTATTTATTGTTGTCATTAGGAAATAAAATTACCAATATTAATCTTATCTTATGAGTAATAAATACACATTCGTCATCTTATTTTATGGATAGTTAAATATATAGTAGAAAATATTATGAGATTTTATTAATTTAATTTTGACACGTGCCTTCATTTATTTTTATAGATAAATGTCATTTGATCTTCGATACATCTATAGTCAGTGCAACTACTATGCTTAACTATATATATATATATATATAATATACTTCAAATTGAGATTGTAACTTACTAGAAATTGAAAAAAAAATCATCAATATCTATTATCAATAAAATTAGTGATGTAAATATATAAACAAGTTTCATGGAATTAAATAAATAACTAAGAATTGAGATCTAGTTTGGGAGAGGAAGGAAAACACACTTGTAGAAAATTAAACTTCTAAATCTGAATTACTTATAGTGATAAAGAAATGAAAGATATTAGTTCTGCCTGATTCTGATGGGGCTGGACGTTGTTGCATGGATCCATGAGGTTGGTTGACTTAGGCTCAAAGGTACCTGCAAAACAATAAGGCACACCGGGGGTTGATAGCCGGCAAGCCCCTCCGACGCTCAAGTTAGTCTTTTTGTGAGGGTTTCGGTGGCGAGGAACAAAGAATAATTGGATTCTAATGTCGTACCTTTTCCCTAATGAGGTAGCACCTTATATACCTGGAATAACTGCTAGGTTTAGGTCTTTACGTATACATGGGAGGTCACCACCTACGAATGGGCCGTCGATGCCTAGGCCTAGGATTGGACCTAGCATGACCGACCTAGCCAGTAGGATATATACCGGAATGACCTCCAGGTGTCCCGGTGTGTACCTTGCGATAAGGGGCGCTACATAAACGACCTATGATTAAATAGATAATAAGTAGTATCAAAACATCGCAATCCTCATACAAGTTGACTTTGATAACCTCAAGTCAAAGGATGACTTATACAATCATCACAATGAGAATTCCAAAGACATACAAGTAATGTTCGCAATGGATTTCTCATATTGGGTCTGTTCAATGAACTTGTTCTCTAGCAAGCACCCACACTTTTGTTTAAGTATCTCTATACTTTAGCCTATGAGATCGATTACTTCCTTCATAAGGAAAAACAAAACGTATGCTAGTCTTTTTATGTTATATTAGTGTCCAATCTTAATAGAACAATGACTAGGAACATTTAGGAATAATATATAAATGAAATATGAATCTCATAGTTATAATCTCATTATAATTTAATCTTCAAAAATGTCTAACATTTCTGCAACTGCCTCTACGCTGGGTCGTGCTTCAAGCTTCCCCGCAGTTAGACCTTCATTTTTTTTCGTTCAGGGTCGTTTCCCTTCCACTTTCTCCTTCGTCATCACCTGCCCAATTTTTCCAACCCTGAAGTCACCGACAACAACTCCTCCTCTCGCCTCCAAACAATACTGCAGGTGCTCCTTGGAGGTTATGTCGTCGCTGAAAACCCTGGTGGCCCTCCACGCTTCAGTTGTGACGATTGGAAGTTTCTTATTCTGACGACCAAACAACAACCAACACCGACAGAAAAACAACCACAAACTACCTCAATTGAAGGGCATCTCTATGCCGCATTAAATTAAAAAAAACGCATAACAATACAAACTACAACGTATCACAATGTTTTTTCCAGCTCCTAACCTTTGCTTTTTCTCCAATTGTTCAACACCAAAACACTCAAACCTAGAACACGAATAATAAAAGGAAAACGCCAAGACAATTTAGGTATTCATAGTTTTAGGATTTTTCATATCATTGCCCATAAACCAAAATCCATCTATCACATAAAGTTTTTATGATTCTCAAACTAGAAATTGCAAGCACCAAAAATGCAACCCATAAATCAACCATTCCAGTTCAAGTTCTTATTCAAAATCAAAAACCCATATTTACATAAAATGCAGAATTTGTGTTTTCCAGAATATTCAGCGTCACAAAAAATGAAAACCAACAACCATAAGACATACGCAGGCAACCTCATTCTAATTTCCAGAATAAAAAAAAAGTCCAATCGTAATAGCCTTAAAGCACACCCATTGAGCCTTCTCCAAGACTCAAGCACAACCCACGAATTTTTCGAAACAAATGTAGATTCCATTTGTATTTCCAAAACTCCAAGGCTCACCAAAACAATCGCAAGCCTCTTATTCTAGAATTCCAGAACAATTATGGCATTCGTTGTTTTTAGGGTTTATTCGGTATTAATCTGAAACACCTTCAAATTTTGGTTGCAAACCTTTTGCAATTCAATTCCAAAATTATAACCAATAACAATCAAACATTTTAATCAAATTATGGAAACAAAATTGACTCTGATACTATTGTTGGGAAATCGGGTTGAGATCCAATTTTGACCGCAGCGGAATAATCATGTTTTTGTGGCTTTTGATTTTCCAAAAACTAAGATCTATTTAATTATATAAAATGATCAACATAAATCATAATAAAGAAAAAACTTAATTCATATCTTATTCCGAAGCTTGATCTTTGTCTTGTTGTATATCTCGAATTGATCCCGAAACTAATCTGCCTCAACCACTGTAGCCGTACAAGTGTCTGGTCTCTAACGGTATCTACAGAACCGGTTGAAAGAACATTCTCCTAAGAATTCACAGAAAAAGCCATCACACAATGCTGAAAAGTTCCTAGGGCATTACATAAACCAAAAGACATCCTTCGATAGGCAAAGGTGCCAAAAGGACATGTAAAAGTAGTTTTATCTTAGTCCTCTGGTGCAATAGGTACTTGAAAGTACCCAGAGAAACCATCTAAAAAATAGTAATGCAATTTGCCCGCGAGCCTTTCAAGCATCTGGTCAATAAAAGGAAGGGGGAAATGGTCTTACCTTGTGGTATCATTTAATCGTCTATAATCCATACACACACGCCATGAATTCTGCACTCTAATAGGAATAAGCTCATCCCTATCATTTTTGATCACCGTTATCCCACTCTTTTTTGGCACTACATGTATTTGACTAACCCACTCACTATCAGAAATGGGATATATTATCCCAGCACTCAACAATTTTGTGATTTCATTCTTAACCACGTCTAAGATAAGGGGGTTTAGTCTCCTTTGAGGCTGCCTCACAGACTTTGAACCCTCACTCAATAAGATCCTATGTGTGCAAATAGCTAGGAAAATTCCAAGTATATCCACTAAAGTCCACCCTATAGCCCTCTTATATTCCCTCAAAACATTCAGGAGTCTCTCTTCCTCAGTGTGAGATAAGGTATTGGCAATTATGATAGGTAATCGCTCATCAGACTCAAGAAAGGCATACTTGAAGGTAGTGGGTAAGGGTTTCAGCTCACGCACAGGAGGTTGCACAACAAAAGGAATCAATTTATGAAGTTCAAGGGAGAAAAGGTCACTCCCTCTTTCCTATGTTGCGGCAACAACCTGGGCCAACCCTTTCTGCTTTTCTTCGATGAAGCATTTGTGGTGAGGTACAATGCCTTCAGCTATTTCCTTACCAATGTCAGTCTTCATGATGTCTGAATCACCTGAAATGTTAAAAAAAATCCTTTCCACAAGTTCAAGTGAATACAATTCAGAATCAAAGGAATTCTCTTGCAATTCAACATCAGGACATGCTTTATCAACAGCAATATCAATCATGTTAACTCCTAAGAGGGAATAGTCCTCATGGGGGTGTTTCATAGACTTATACATGTTAAAACTCACCTGTTGGTTTCCTACCTCCATGGTGATTGTACCTTCTTTCATACTAATCATGGTACTAGCAGTCCTTAAGAAGGGTCGACCGAGAATCAAAAAAGTGTCTTGCACAACTTCAGAAGACATATCAAGCACATAAAAATCAGCTGGAAAAACTAAACCCTTGACCTAGACCAAAATATCCTCTATAATGCCCACAGGATGCCTAATTGATCTATCAGCCAATTGGAGAACTACAGATGTAGACTTAATATTTTTGACTCCTAATGATTGATAAACAAACTTAGGCATAACATTAATGGCTTCCCCTAGATCTAATATGGCTCCCCCTATGGTAACTTTACCTATAGTGCAAGAGATAGTGAAAGATCCAGGGTCTTGGCATTTTACAAGGATTTGAGGCTTGAATAAGGCTAACACATTTGAGCTTACTTGGACTCTCTCATTTGGCCTAAACTTCCTCTTATGGGTACACAGGTCTTTAAGGTATTTAGCATAAGCAGGAACCCATTTCACAAGATCAAGCAAAGGAATATTGACTTCCACTTTACCAAACAAATCAATGATATCTTTTTCATGCTTAATGTCAGTCAATCGTTTGCTCGTCAAATATGAATTAGGAAAAGGAAGGTCTTGAAGATTTACCTCCTTACCATTGGTTTCATTGGCTCTATGCTTGCTTGATTCCACAAGCTCCATTGTTGTTGCTTGTTCCTTGAAGCTCTCTGAATCAGCTCCCTTAGTCCTTGATTCAGACTTCTTTTCAGTCAAAAGTGATTTTTCCTTGGAGCTTTCGGATTTCTTGATTTTGTCCTTTGTCAAAGGCAATTCTTCACCCTTAATCTCCTCTTCGCCTTTTTCCTCATCTTGATTTGTGAACCGCATTTTTTTCCCACTACAGAGAGCTAATGCATTTAAACTTTTGGGGTTCATCACAGTGTTTGAGGGGATTGTTCCACTACTCCTTGCTTGGTTTTTGCTCATATTATTTGACAATTGGGTGACGTAGGAATTGATGTTCTCGGCTTTAGTCTCCCATTGTTCCATTCTCTTTTCCAGTGCATTGCACTGAGCAGCGGTTTTAGAGGAATCCTGCTGAATGAGAGTGGCTATTGCATTGAACTGATTATTGTTCGAACTCCTTTCTTCCTTCATCAAAGTCATCATATTGTGCAACAGTTAGTTAGTGTCCTCTTTGGGTGGAACGGTTAGGGCTTGCTGTTGGTTTTAGAACTGGTTTGTGGAAGTACCAGCTCCCCCTCCTTGTTGAATCTGTTCGGACCCCTTCCCTCTTCATTCCTCCAACTGAACCTAGGATTTGCCTTCCATCCCTCGTTGTAAATGTTGGAATAAGGGTCCCATTTCGGATTGGTTCGACCCTGATATATTGCGGACACCTTTTCATACCGATAGGGGCAAACACTGGATATGTACGTTACTGACCCATAAGTATCAAAACTAGGTGCAGTAAGATCCATAGAAGATGTTGGGCAATGCATACTCATATTTTTCAGTTCTGCAGTGATGAAGGACAGCTGTGAGGTCACTTTATTCTCTAAAGAGTCAACTTTAGACTCCAAACTCTCCATTCTTTTGGATTGGGCTGTTGAAGCTCCCAACTCATGTATACCTCTAGTATCTCTCACACTGTACTGTTGATGATTCAAAGCCATCTCCTTGATCAAATCCCATGCCTTTGTAGCTGTAAGATCAATCAATAAACCTCCCGACGCTGCATCTAACATACCTTTATCTTTACTTTTCAAACCATCATAGAAATACTGCACTAACTACTCGTCAGGTATCTGGTGATGGGGGCATCTGGATAGTAGATCTTGGAAGTGATTCTAATAATCATAAAGAGATTCATCATAATCTTGTCTTGCCGAATAGATCTCCTTCCTCATCGATGAAGTTATAGAGGCTAGAAAATACTTTTCTAAGAAAGCCTTCCTCAGATTAGACCAACTATGGTAGGCATTCGCCACATGCCTTGGAAGGCTCATGTATCACTCCCGTGCTTTCCCTTCCTGTGATAAGTGAAAAACCTTCCATAGCACCTGATCAAGTGAAGCTCTCACCGATTTCATACTTTGACAGATCATCGATAGAGATTGCAAATGCATGTAGGGATCTTCTCCTGTTAAGCCATGAAATTTAGGAAGAGAGTTAATTAGTAATCCTTTCACTTCAAAATTAACATCAGAATTAGGACAAGCAGTAGTAAATGGGTCATAATTAACATCAGAAATTATTGCTTCGCTAGTGGTCCTCCGTCTCTGATTCCCATTATTTTCTCCAACTCTCTCATGCTCCCCATTTCCTCCATTATCGTCATTTCTAGGTTGGTTAGCATGAAAGTTAGGATTTTGCATAAAAGCTAGGTTCTCAACCATGATCACTCTTTCTATCGACTCACTCTCACTACTTGGCTGACTAGACTCTTCTTCCACAACTACCTTACTTCCCTCTTGTTCTTTCTTCTCTTTTCTAATCTTCCTCAAGCGTCTCTCAATTTCAGGTTGGAAAGGAACAAGTTTACCTCTTCGGGGCATGCACAGAAACAATTCAAATGAAAGAAAACTTAACAAAATTTACTCACAAGCACACAAAGTCAAATAAAAGGTGAGATGTGATGGATACAAGTGTATAGATGTATAAAAGTATGTGTGAAGAGTAAAGTGTGCAAGCAAAATGTATGTGTGAAAAAGCAGCAAAGAAATGTTCAAAACTTTGTAGGTGTAAAAATGCTAAGTATTCAATGTGTAAAAAGTTCAGCATTCTATGTTTGAGTTTTCAAAATTTATGCTATGAAAAGAAATTAAAATCCTATACTATTGACAAGTATAACACTAAAATATCTAAAATGCAAACTAAACCAAGGTTCCTCACCTCACTTAGCATCAAAAATGACAACAGCTAACCTAGAGAACCAATTACTTGGTTCCCCAGCAACGACGCCATTTTTGATTCGAAGCCTTTTGTTTTTACCCTTGGAGGTCAAATTAAAAATTTAATTCCAGGGATTGCAATATAGAATGCAACCTTGGGTCATCTCACTTAATCAGAACCTAATGAAATGGACCTAAGCTAGCCTAAATGTCATGAAATGAAAACTGATTGAGCCCAAGTTTGCTATACAATTTGGCGACACTTCTATGACTTTTAATATACTTTTTGACTCTTCATTTTTTGTCACGGCGACACATCATCTTCGCCACGAAGAACTTTTCCTGAAGAATTTGTTGACTTGTTGAACTATCATTTCCAGCCTTCACTTCTTGCTCTACTTCTTGAGTCTCCTACAATAACAAATGGTAGTTTGCAGTATCAATTGTCCTTAGAAAATTAATTAAGTGCAATTACTAATTATTTGTGATAATTTTACTCTCAAACTACATAAAGTAAAGGCAAGAACTCAAGAGTCCAATTAAGCACAAAATCAAGAAATAAAAGCCAAGAAGTGTAACAAAACCATGAAAATGTCACCAATTTAAATAAGAAACTTAGGTTCAATCAGCATCATTATCATAGGATATGTACTGGAATGTCCAACGGGCATCCCAGTATGTATCCTAGGGTAAGGGGGCGTTGCATATAGGTGGTATCAGAGCATGGTTTGACATTTGTTAGGACATATAGGAATGTTAAGCATGAAATATTGTGAGACATGCGGATATTGACTAAAGTTATTGTTTATTATTGGCCATCCGCCATAGGTGAGAAAGTGGGGGAACCAGCTGACCTAGGATCGATAGGAGCCAGTAGGGAGATCGATAGGAGCCAGTAGGAAGTCCTCAGTACCTCGATCAGAGGAGATGCCTCCGAGGGTTCCCAAGAGAAGGGAGAGGAGGTATGATAGGCTGCAGAAGTAGGGGACTGTGGATTTCTATGGCAACATAGACACTGCTGAGGCCGAAGCATGGTTTAAAAGGATAGAAAAGGTTTTTGATTAGATGGACTACGAGCCAGACGAGAGGGTTGACTACGCTGTGTCCTTACTACAGGCCCAATAGGGAGCTACGACAGTATGGATTAGAGGTGAGTACGCCAATAGGTAGTACTATCGTTATAGGAGGGGTCTCCAAGGGGTGCTTGATTCAGATTGAGCAAGCAAAGTTGGTGGCAGATCTAATTGTACTACAGCTGAGAGACATTGGGCTACAAATCATCTAAAGAAGTCAAATTTTTATTCAATCTCTAAGACTTTCAAGTTTTGGATGGAAGTTGAGTATAGTGTACTGTTTCAGAATAAGAACAAACCAAAAATATTGGGAGAATAACTTTCATATTTTTGAACCAAATTGAATGATTTTGGTGTTATTAGAAACTTAAGAGATGGGAGAACAATTTTCTAGAAGAGAGTATGACCAAATTACATCATTTTCATTGTCTAAATGATCCAAAACAGTAGACCCGAAAGTTAGTTTGGAGAAAAATCTGAAATGATTCAATGGGTTATGAAATTAGATTTTAATGATTTTATTGAGGTATAAACCTAAGTATAAATTATACTTAGGTGTGTGTTGATATGGGACTGTTTTTGTGACGAAAGTAATGGATAAATATCTGAGATTGTCATGAACATGCATTGTGCATATTTCATATACATACATGTGCATTTTCAAATACTTACAATTGTGGCAAATTATGATATGCGTATTTTTTTGATATAGAGGAGCAATTGGAATGTCAACCTTTAGACGTTGCCAGAACTTCCAGCCATTAGCTTTGGGGGCGACTTGTGAGTAACCTAGACGGTCTCACTTAATTACTTGTTTGCTTAAATTCTGTTTTGAGTTATTTTTATGAATGTGATTTGAGTGTTGATTCCAGACAATATATGTCTGAGGAGTTTGATAAATGTGATAACATTGAAGTGTTCTTTGTATGTGAATTAGATTGAAATAAGTGTACATAATTTGATTGTTAAAATTGGACCACGGTCCGATGATAAATGTGTTCTGAATGTGCATTGCATATGAATGAAAATGTGATACTCAATGAGGTAACCGTCATCGAAGGTTCACTCAATTCATGCATCACATCAATACATATAACATATAACATATAATTTCACATTTTTGCATATTCATTAAATATCACATTTCACTTTCAGAACAATCGTCATAATCATTTCAATCATATAAGGTGCCCATATCAAGTATAAATGCAATGCACATGAGACTCACTTTCATTTATTATTGTTGTTGTGATCGAGTGCCTTTTTACTAGCTCAAGTCCCTTAGTGGATATCGAGCTGTGTCAAATTATGTCCCATATCCCTTAGTGGATATCG
Source organism: Erythroxylum squamatum (assembly GCA_025629845.1). Taxonomy (NCBI): domain Eukaryota; kingdom Viridiplantae; phylum Streptophyta; class Magnoliopsida; order Malpighiales; family Erythroxylaceae; genus Erythroxylum; species Erythroxylum squamatum. The sequence continues at coordinate 11,034,015 of JAOTBA010000001.1, read as the reverse complement.
GGTTCATTCACAACCGAGCCTGAGGCTCTAAGCACAATTGGAGCTTTAAGCTCCTTTTTCACTAGCGACTCCGATCACAACTTCCTTTATCTTTCATGCATTTATGTATTGAAATGCTTCACACATCATTTTCTCGATCACTCATATGCTTGCACATTCACATTTAGATCACAATTTTCATCGGACCCATGGTCCGGCATTCAACATCATTGTTGAGTATCACATTTTCATTCATATGCAATGCACATTCAGAACACATTTATCATCGGACCGTGGTCCAGCATTTAACAATAAAATTATGTACACTTATTTCAATCCAATTCACATACAAGGAACACTTTAATGTTCTCAGATTTATCAAACTCCTCAGACATATATTGTTTGGAATCAACACTCAAATCACATTCATAAAAATAACTCAAAACAGAATTTAAGCAAATAAGTAATTAAGTGAGACCGTCCAGGTTACTCACAAGTCGCTCCCAAAGCTAATGCCTGGAAGTTCTGGCAACGTCTGAAGGTTGACATTCCAGTTGCTCCTCTATATCAAAAAATATACGCATATCATAATTTGCCACAATTGTAAGTATTTGAAAAGAATTTATTGCCTTAATAACCCTATGTTATTCAAAAGTTGCTAAAAAAATCATGACATATAAAAATTAGCAAAAAAAACCCTGAGTTGAAATTTTATTAACTCACAGCCCCTTAAGCAAATCTGGTCAA
>JAOTBA010000001.1:11015429-11027212 GCA_025629845.1 Erythroxylum squamatum | reverse complement strand
TTGCAAGAAACGTCTCCCCAATAAGCGCAAATACCTTTCCAAAGACTAGAGCAATTACGCAGGGGAACCGGACAAGATTTGTGTGAACGTAGAACATTTCATCTTTTAAAATTAAATTTACATAATCCAAAGTCTTATTCGAAAATATTAGAATCAAGTTTTAAAATTAAGCATAATGACATTTATAATTCCCTAAAAGTAAGTATTATAAATATAATGAAGAAACATTAATAGTTATAAAGTTTTGGTCAAGTGTATAATTTGTACCTTAAAATTACACAAAGGATCTAAGTAAATCCTTATCATTATTTTTAAGATATCTAAAGAAAATTACAATATCTACAGAAATTGTTTTTAGGGTGTGTGTGTGTCTAGTAGATTCAAGTTGTCAAATGTAACATCGCATATAATAAATTGACGACTTAGATATTAAAATTTAGAATACTATTAATACTGTTTCCTTTACCAACTTTATCAAATTTTGCCAGGAATGGAATATGGCAAATGTTTTAAAAATCGGAATTCAGAAATTAAAACGATATAGGTATAAAGGTTTAAAAATTTAAGCAATGTTACACTATTATAAAACGATATATATATATAATAAAGATTAAGTAAAATTGAAGAATAATAAAGATTAAATAAAATTAAAGAAGGAGATTATTTTTGTAGTTTATTTAAAGAAAGAGACTGTTAAATAAAAATTAACTGATTTATAAAAATTAGTTAGTTTACAAAAAAAAAACTAATTGATTAATTAATAAATCAATTAATTTTTAATAGCCGAGATTATTAAGGTGACCTGAATAAAAAATTGAAAAGTTCAAAAATTTTACAATTTTATTTTATTTTTCAATGGCAATAAATACCATAAGCAGCAATTATAATACTTATTATCAAATATGTATATTAAAATGTAAATTTTAACTGGGGCAAAATCTAAAGTCAATTTGCAACAAGAAAGTGATATTTGAAAGATAGGGGAAAAAGCAAATGGAATAAATCTGTAGCCCATCCTCAAAAATCATGAAGCCTTATGGTTTCATCACTTTTGTGATGAAAACAATGAGTTAATTCTAAGATTATAACAAAAAACAGAAATTTCACCTAAACCAACAACATAATCTTGATTCTAATTAAAATGAGGAAATGAAATTAACTCCCAAATCCCAATCATATTCATCCAATCCATGTTATTTTCTTACTCATCCATACTTCATGCGATTAACAAGTGAAATAGAATTCTGCAAGCTCCTCTGCCGATCCCAACTGAGAAGCACCACTCTCAAGCATCCACAGTAAGTGCTCGAACAATACTACTTCACAAGCAATCACCACTTCTCCGTCGCAACAACCACCTGATGACTTGTCTATCAGCTCTTGGAAAAGAGGGTGGCAAACGATATTGGAGCTCAAAAGATACCTCCGGCGAGACTTGCCGACGTAAACTTTTTGCAGTTCCTTGCAAACCTTGTCGTCATACTCGCATCTGGCAGCAGAGTCTACGTTGGCGGATGATCTTGATGATGACTTGGTGAAAGATGGCCATCTCTTGATCGCTGACTTGAGCTTGGTTAACTTGCCAAGTTTGGCCATATCTATATATGAGCTTGTTTTAGGTCTATGGTTGTGGGGCTTTGAAACCCAGATCAAGGACTTGGTAAAAAGATAGTTTGAGGAGAGACAGAGAAGGGTTTCGGAGAAGAGCTTGATCAGTGGATCTTGTAAGGAAATAGAAGGGAAGGCTGGCATATAAGAGAGGTTTGAGAGAGATTAAGAAAGGCATAGAACTGCATGGCCCTACTTGACATGTAACAGCTAAGAGAGAGAGAGAGAGAGAGAGATTTGTGTCAGAATCAATTGTCCATACATGCAAAAAACCATTTGCTGCTTTGTCTAGTCTTGGATAGGATGTTTGATTTCAAGAAACTGATGATATTTCCATATACGTGTTACATGTATACCCCGTTCGTCTGTATCTGTAAATTTTGATTTCAAGAAACTGATGATATATATTTCCTTATACGTGTTACATGTATACCCCGTTCGTCTGTATATGTAAATATGTTTCTTCCACCGTAAATTTTTTCTCAACATCTCATGATGACAACACATGATAAGTGAATATCTCATAAATTTGAAAAGGAGTCCATATAGTAATGCCAATCTTACACGCAATGCTAGCTTGTCAAGGGGTTCTTAGAGATTGAAACCTGAACATCGATTCTACTTTGTCTAGTTGTCAACTGAAGAGAGATACTGACGAATTTAGATTTCTACACGCATAACACATTTTTGGCTTGTATATTGATGATAAGGACTAATAAGAGTGGATGGTTATCGACTATATACCATGGTAGTGATTACATGGTGTTTAGTTATGATAGGAGTTGGTTAAATCAACAAGTAGATTAATTAGGCAGGAACATAGCTGTGTTGCGCCTGTTGTTGGCCTCAAAAAGCAGCTAATGGTTCCCACTATTTCGTCTTTTAAACCAAATTGCTATATAAGTCAACAAACCAAGGATGCATCTCGTTTCTCGTCGCAATTGTCGTCACTCGTGTTTTGTCCTTAAATTGTCAGTTTTTGGTCGGTTCCTCTGCTAGCTGCCTTGCCAGACACCTTTAACTAATCTTACTTGCCGTGACTATCTCGAGAACGAGAATGAAACTAAGCAGTCACTAAATCTTTGTTTTGTTTTTAGTTCATCTAAGAGGAACATCAAGTAATCCTGGATGTAGATGGCAATAACTGGCATGCAAAAGACATCATATTTCCTTTTACATTAAGTCCCATAAGAAGAGAATATATATCGTGTGCAAACAATGCTTTTGCTTTGCAATTCCTATAACTAATTGATGTCGAACCAGGTTCGGTTGTCATTAATCTCTGTTCCCCTACACGATACGTATTATATATATCGTGTCAACTTCTAGCCTAATTATCTTGATTCATGCTATGTTAATGAGCACTTTAGCCATCAGTCGACAGTACGTGGGACAACAATCCGGGTTTTGAAAGCAACAATACGAGAGTTACTGGACAAATAACCATGGAAAATATACAGCTACTGTTATTTGTGGTCCAAATCAGTGTGTTCTGTTGAATGTATATAAAACATACCTGCCCAAAGGTAGGTCATTGCTTCATTGTAATGTAGTGCAAGCCAAATCTTGACAAGGATCTCTAGGCTTCGAATGGCATGTGCTTCAGGAAACTAGAAAGGATTTTAAAACATGATTTTGAGGCATATATGGATCCTATGCTTTAAATTATATCATGTGCACTGATAGATGTGAGCTTTTAATCATTCTCATTAAGAAAATTGAGACCATATGTACACTGTTTTTGAGAAGACAAAATCAAGCATATATGATTCCTTATACTGCTTCAACTACTGAGGTCTGAGGTGTTGAGGAACAAAGATTTTGTGTTGCGAGGAATCATGACGCCATTTAGTCTCCATCACCTACTGAGTAGGGCCACGTGGTTAATCATGTCATGAGTGATGGGGCTGTCTAAAGTTTGGTGCATTCTAACAAGATTTTAAATCGAACTATTAGAAGAATGATTTTTACTTCTCAAGCCAAACCAAACCATAAAGAAATTTAAACCAAACTAAAATAATTCATATAAGTTCATTTTGGATCGAAGGAATTGGACAATTCAAAGTTATTTTTACAGATTCTATTTCTTAAAAAATTATTAGAAAAAGTCAAATTTATATAATTTCCTATTTAGCTCCTTATGTAATTGATTTTTACTATTATATAAAGGTTACAACGGTCTTGAGATTATATTAAGCCTTCAATTACATTCTCTAATATTACCTTAACATTCTTAAAATTGGCATAGTTGGGTTAATCCTAGACCACCAAAACTTCCCTTTCGCTCTTACAAATATTTTGACCTTTCGAAAACCCTTATCAAGAGTTCTCTTGTCCAAAATCCTTATCTCCATCCCCCAAAATCAAATACCAATCACGTAGAAGTGACCAGAAGGCGTTAATTTCCTTCATGGCCACCATCACTATAAGAAAATTGCAAATTTTCGGCAGAATATTACCTATGGAAAAAATTTCGTAATGACATAAATTGCTTTCTGTAGGTAAAGTTTTCAGGAAAAAGGTAATTTCCGATGGAAGTCGGTAAAGAAGGAGACCAAACTTTGCCAACGGAAGTTAGCGATGTAATAGTGAAAGTCGTCATAAAAATGGAAGCCAATGGTTCCCAGCAAAAAAATGCTTACGAAATTTATCGACTGAAAAGAGGTTTTGTAGGAAATTTCCTTACGAAAATAGAGTTCCATAAGTAAATTACTATAAAAGCACCATTTCGTAGGAAAATTACCTACAGAATAGTTTTTCCATTGGTAATTTACATACGGAAATATCATTTCATATGTAAATTCAAATGACATTAGGGTTGTTGTTTTAATTGGATGGAGAACGACGTCATTTGTGCAACCACAAACAATGTCGTTTCCTTATCATGTTTAAACCACTGTCGATAGCCTCTCACCCACTTTTGACCGTCTGTGAAAGTTTTAATTTTTTTCCTCTTCCCTCATTGCCGCGGTCTTCAGTTCTGTCCACCATCGTTGTCTTCTTGGTCTTCGATTAATCGTCCATCGTGGTTAGTTATTCCTCCTTTGCACTTGATTTTTTTTATTTTTCTGCTTATTGTTAGGGAAGCTTTTGTTTGGGTCGATTTTGGTTGGTGTTGCTTGTATTGTCTACGTCTATTTCAACTATTAATAGTTCATTGTGTGTCTGAATATGTTCCTCTTGGTGAAGAATGCCACGTACCAGTGTTTTCTTAATAGTTAGGGATGAATTTATTATGCCTATAAAGTGTTCGATGAAATGTATCTGATGAATTTATGAATACGGGAGACAAAGCTAAATGCGTTGTTATTTTCATGTGTAAAAGGTTTTCTGTTTGTTTTTAGTTTTCTGAATAATATGCTATTATTGAGCTCAAATTAACAACAAAGTATGAGAGAAGAGTTATGGTCGGGTCGGCTGGACCGGCCTTACCAGGCCCAGTTCCAAACCTGGATATCGACGGCCCAACGACCACGGCCCGTTCGGCCCATCGGGTGTTAGACTCCCATGCAAACACCACGACTCACGTAAAGACCTAAACCTAACGGCAATCCCAGGTATATAAGGTATTATTCTACCGTAATTCAGGTATGACAAGACAACCCAATTTTTCTCTGTTTACAGCAGCCGAAAACCTACACCAAAATACTGACTTGAGCGTCGGAGGGCCCCCCCGGGAAACAACCCCCGGCGTGCCTTTACTCGTTTTGCAGGTATTTGATAGTCAAGATCACGCGAGATCATGAAACAAGACAATGGCATTCCGATCCAGCAAAATCTGACTGAACCAATATTATTTCTATCTTTTATAACAATTTTTTATTATTAAATATTGTTAAGAAAATCCTCTCTTGAAGTTAAGACGAGGTAATTGTACTATTAGATGTGAATTACTTTCACGGATAGTAAAAACGAGGAGTAATATCAAGGAGTAAGTGAGTCGCCTTTGTAATACTTTAAGTAAAACTATTGTTGTATCACATGTGGAAGTAATTAAGCTAGACGAGAGTCCCGCATATATATGCAAGATCTGCCAAACTGCGTCACCAAGTCTCGAATGTTAATTTGTTATTTCATTTTTGATTATTTTTATTTTCACTTTCGTAAAAAAATTTATATCGATTGCAGTCATTCATAATTTATGCAAAATTACATCCTTTCTTTTTTTTTTAAGTAATAGTTATTTGGTTGAGTAATAGATAATAATAAAAATCAGAAGTAAGGTTGTTGGCAAGTCGCAGTCAAAAAATCTCTGTCATCGTGTTCCTGTACGAATTTGGCTTGTAGAATGAACAGCTGTCTCTAGAGATAGTATCTGGTAAAGATGACAAAACAATAAAGTAATAATAATAAAAAATAACATGTTTAAAAGTGTTTAAAAATTTAATATTTAATATTTCAAAATCTTGAATTAAGTAATTAATTTTTAAATCTTAACAATTCAGTTTAATTATTGACGATTCAAAAAAATTAAGACATCTAATTAAAAATTTAGATACTAAATTAAAGATAAGGGATTTAGAAGTAATTATCTTAATAGCAATAATAAGACATAAGATCAAGAGCAGCACATGAGATGGGAGGGAGGAAAAGGACCCAACAACAACTGGAAGCTTACCCGTTACCATTAATAGCATGGTTTCATCGTCGTCGGTCGTTGGGAGCGGCCATATTAACGTCATATCTTTATGATTATATAAAATCATATGCACAAATGTCAAAGTTGTCGGTTTGATTTTGATCGATGAAAGAGTTATAATATTATTCATAATTATCACGTTAAACAAAAACCCAAAGTGCTGTGCACATAATAATTTATGGGTTTACCATTGATTTTTTTTAATAACTTAAAGGACTTTATACAGATGATAAAATATTATGTACAACATTAACAATATGACAACAATTACCATTCACATGTTTGGTATATGATATGACAACATTAACAATTGGAATGTTAGTCTTATCTCAATACGCTAATGGTGAACTTCGGTGACATAAGTTTTTACAATGTCTATAAGCTTTTTTCAATGTTTGCCCATACGGTTATCAAACCATAAGTGTTTACATTGATCATAATTTATTCTGCTTTAGTAAAATTTTTACTAAACTGTTGTCGGTTGTTGGTTGCATTAGAATGACTTAAGTCAATCCGCATAAAGATGGTAGTAGAAAACTTTCTTCATATATATTATCATCGTCATTATCATACTCAGTTCGAAATCACGCAATAAAACGAAGTTTGGAAAGGTCTAATAATACACCGCTTCACTTTTACAATGTTTCTTCACATATATGCTAAATGATAATAAGCCTTATTGTAATAACTAATAGGTCTTGTGAACTAGAAAAAAGTTGGAAGAGGCTATGAGTTATGACACTCGGGTCAAATTAATGTTAGAGAAAATAATTTTAAGAGTTTTTATATTGATTTTTTATTAGTATTAAAATGATTTTTGTTTTTTTATATTAATCTATCTTCACAGAATTAGAGTTGCAGGCAATTTCTGAAGTTACAGTCACTAGAAAATGATTGTAGCATTTTACTTTGCGTGTGTCAAACTCAAATGTGAACTGTTATTCTACTTGATATACAAGAAACAATTTACGTTGAAATAACTAAAAAATCTTAAGATTACGAAGAGTAAATTAAAAAAATCGGTAATTTATCTGAATCTGATCAATGGAAAATCTCTGTAGAAAGATAGTTCAGGACAATCTTCTTTTTTCTTAGATTTATGTTAAAAAGGGCAAGCTCTCCTATTTGATGGAGAAATCTTAGGAGTACCCTAAAATACAGCAATTTTGTCTTTCTGAAAATATCTTGTATGCTTTCAATTTCATGATAATAAATAAAACAAGAAAAATAAAACTGAGAAGAAGGGGAAAAGGAAAAGGAAAAGTCCAAAGACACAAGAGCCAACGGAAACAGAGAAGGAAATTAATATTGCAGCAGCAGAGCAGAACACAAGCAAACAAAGCCTGAAGCCGCATTTCCGCGGAGAAAAAATGGAAAAAAAGGAGGACAATCTTCCATTGGAATAGCGCCCCCCCTCTCTATCTCACGCATACAATATAATCCGATTTAATTGTTGGACATAAACAAGAAAAGATCAACAGAGTTGACCAAACATTTTTCGTATCATCTCAATTCTCAAGCTGTTTGCGTTAAGCTTCGCTAGGGTTTGGTCTTGTAAGTTATAATTGTTGCTTTGCGCACTTCAACAAAAAGAAAGAAAACACCTGAACCAACCCTTCGGTTTACTACCTCTGTCCCTTTCCCACCCTTTTTAACCTCTGTTTACTGTCTCTGCACTAAGACAAACGCCAATGAATCTTCCTTGTCCCTCCATATCTCTTACACATCCACCTACATTGCCACCTTAATTTCCCTCAAAGCTTTCACCTTTTCCTTCAAAGTTTCTATCTTCCATATCCAGAAGGAAACATAGACACCAACTATGAAGAACCTCAAAATTCTTATCTTTTTCTCTTTTCTCCTTGTCTTTTGTGTTCATCGTTCTTTATCAGATCTTGCCTCCGACCGCCAAGCTCTCCTTTCTCTCCGCTCTTCCGTCGGTGGCCGAACTCTTCTCTGGAATGTGACTCAGTCTACTCCATGCTCTTGGGCCGGTGTTGGGTGCGACCAGAACCGCGTCGCCGTGCTCCGCCTGCCAGGAGTGTCACTCACTGGTCAGCTTCCGACCGGTGTGTTCTCCAACCTCACAAAGCTCCGAACTTTAAGCCTCAGATTCAATGCTCTTACTGGCCAGCTACCTTCAGATCTCGTTGCCTGCACCAGTCTCCACAACCTTTACTTACAAGGCAATATGTTCTCAGGTGAGATTCCGGAGTTTCTGTTTAGTCTCCGGGATCTTGTGCGCCTTAACCTTGGTGAAAACAACTTCATCGGTGGGATATCTCCGAGCTTTGATAACTTTACTAGGTTGAAGACATTGTTTCTTGAGAACAATCGGTTTTCTGGGTCTATTCCGGATTTGAAGTTGGAGAAGCTTGAGCAGTTCAATGTTTCTAATAATTTGTTGAATGGCTCTATACCTGAGAGATTACAGAGCTTCAAATCAACTTCTTTTCTGGGCACTTCTCTATGTGGGCAACCTCTTGATATATGCGCTGGTTCTAGTGGTAATGGTAGTGTGGTGGTGCCTAGTACACCAACTGGTGGGATTGGTGACCAGGGAAATAAAAATAAGTTGTCTGGTGGGGCAGTTGCGGGTATAGTAATTGGATCTGTACTGGGTTTCTTCTTGGTTGTTTTGGTTTTGTTGTTCTTATGCCGAAAGAAGAGTAGTCAAAAGTCAAGATCAATTGACATTGCGTCTATTAAGCAACATGAACTGGAGATTCAAGGAGAGAAGCCAATTGCAGAAGCGGGCAATGGTCTAGGGGCCGGCAATGGCTACTCAGTTGCTGCTGCTGCTGCTGCTGCAATGGTTGGTAATGGTAAAGGAAGCGAAGTGAATGGTGCTGGGGCCAAAAAGCTTGTGTTTTTTGACAAAGCATCGAAGGTTTTTGACTTGGAGGACTTGTTGAGAGCATCTGCTGAGGTTTTGGGGAAAGGAACCTTCGGAACTGCCTACAAGGCAGTGTTGGAGGTAGGGACTGTGGTGGCTGTGAAGAGGTTGAAGGATGTGACTATTTCAGAGAGAGAATTCAAGGAGAAGATAGAGATGGTAGGAGCCATGGATCAAGAAAATTTGGTGCCTTTGAGGGCTTACTATTATAGCCGGGATGAGAAGCTTCTTGTCTGTGATTACATGCCTATGGGAAGCCTATCTGCACTTCTGCATGGTGAGTACTTCTCACTTTTGGCTTTTCATTCACATAATTTCTGCTGTTATGATTTCCATTTTGGTTTGCTGATCCGTCATTCTTTTAGATAATCATACAATTTTATATGCCGGGGTTTCGAGATCATGTATGTCTTTTGGTTGATGGTGATGATCCCTCTACACACTCACCTGCTTTAGTAGCTGTGGGAATTGTTAACTGCAGTTACTTCATAATTAAATTTTACTGTCAAGTGAATCGTTAAGAGTCAATTAGTTGTATGTGTTCTCTGTTTTAGCTTGTCAGACATGGTTTCTTATCCAAATCGTCATTTGATGATTTCTTTTCCTGACAATCTGCCATTGGAGTGTTGGTAGAAGCATTGAACTTGCTAACAATTTCTCAAATTTTTGTTTTTTAATGTAAAAGGATCTGTAAATGATGAAAGATCGTGACTTTGTTTAAAAGTAACCCATCTCACTATACCTCCGATTGAATCATATATATCATAGGCAACAAGGGAGCTGGTAGGACGCCCCTGAACTGGGAGATTAGATCTGCCATTGCTCTTGGAGCTGCACGAGGCATTCAATACTTACATTCTCAAGGCCCCAATATTTCCCATGGAAGCATCAAATCCTCCAATGTCCTATTGACTCAATCTTATGATGCTCGAGTCTCTGATTTTGGGCTTGCGCAGCTGGTTGGTCCTTCCTCATCTCCCAACAGAGCTACTGGTTATCGAGCACCAGAGGTAACTGACCCTCGTAAAGTTTCTCAAAAGGCTGATGTCTATAGTTTCGGGGTATTGCTGCTGGAGCTACTGACTGGGAAGGCTCCCACCCACGCCCTTTTGAATGAAGAGGGTGTTGACCTTCCCAGATGGGTCCAGTCGATAGTTAGGGAGGAATGGACCTCAGAAGTGTTTGATCTTGAGCTGCTTCGGTACCAGAATGTTGAGGAAGATATGGTTCAGCTCTTGCAACTGGGAATAGATTGTGCAACGCAATACCCTGATATTCGTCCTACCATGTCTGAAGTAACGAGGAGAATTGAGGAGCTATGTTGTTCAAACCTCAGGGAAGATCAAGACCCACAGCCTGATCTACTCAACATTGCTGACGATAGCTCTTCTCGGTGAGCTGGTCACGCACCCCAACAATTGTAAAAGGCTTTGTTTTATGCCCTTAATTCTCATGCTTAGTCTGTTAATTTCTCACCCCTTCTGTCATTAGGAGCAAATTGTGATGTCATCTTTTTATCCCTTCAATCCATCTTGCACTAGGTTTATTATCTTGTTTTTCCTTTTTCTTTCAAAAGCTTGTGGGGGTCCATATATATTCCATTTGTTCTTGTTGGGTGGATGATGGTGGTTGTAATTATAACCTTTCCTTTTAATTTAGCTTTTGCTTTTGATGCAACTTCTAATCAATTCATACTGAGATGTTTTAGTTGCTTTGCAGATTTGGTTGTAATGTTTTTCCTGATGACCAACACCTGTCAAGGTGTTTTCCTGATATCTAGAGCAACTTCTATAAAAGAAAGATAACAGCTGAGATTGATGAAGATCATTTATTGGTTGAATTATTTTTTATTCTAGGAAGTTGCTAAAAGTCACTGTATGGGTCTATAAAAATCATACAATTAGCACGCCTTGGTCGGACAAATTTCAATTTTCTTCCCAATCCACTCCATCCAAGCTTTAGGCCGTTTCAAGTTCCCAACCCTCCGTCATTTAACTTCAAGTAATTGAGAAATGTAAGCTTTTGTCACGTACGCTAAAGTAATGCAAATGATTGTAAGTGGATATATGCTTTGAGAGGGCCATGCACTCTGACGAATAGAAAGGGCAGATAGTGAAAGGTTTATGTGGAACAAAGAGTCGCAGCTGTAAATGAGAGAGAGAGAGGGGTCTGTGTAATTTATGTTGTGCGGTCCTATGTATGAATGTTACTATATAATGCAATGTTACGAATACCGTATCGGACTTGGTACCGGATTAAGCTCTAGAACGAAATTATACCGGTGCTGATTGGTAACGGGTACCGGCTCGGAAATTTTTTTAAATTTATAAAATAGTCCCTAAAATTTTTAAAAATTGCAAAATAGTCCATATTGGTATATTGTACTGTATAATATCAACCATTCTTCAAAAATCTTAAAAATAAATAATAATGACAATTAATATGAAATAACAATAATACAAAAATATTTTTTAAATTTATAAAATTGTCCTTGAATTTTTTTTAAAATTACAAAATAGTCCATTGTCATATTGTAAAGTTGTAGATTATTTAATTTAGTTTTTTTATATCTTATTCATTTTAGTTTATATATATCTTTATTATATTTTAATTATTTCTATATATAATAATTATCTATAT
>JAOTBA010000001.1:10995637-11015329 GCA_025629845.1 Erythroxylum squamatum | reverse complement strand
TTCTCCGGGTTGTCTTCCTTAGGAATGAGAACAATCAGAGTCTCTGCAATACGGGGATCAATACTCCCACTAGAGAAGGCTTCTTGAACCATTTTTGTAACCGATCCCCAATAATATGCCAGTACTTTTTGTAAAAAATCGGTTGGAAGCCATCCGGCCCTGGAGATTTGAAACTACCCATAAATTGGACTGCCTTCCACACCTCATCACTGGACACCGGGCTATTTAAAAGTTCTCTCATACTGTCTCCGAGAGCCCCATGATTAAGGGTCAATTTGCTAACCCCATGGCCCTCAACTACTCCAAAAAGATATGTAAAATAGCTTTGAACCTCGATTTTAATCAGATCGGGGTTCTCACACCAAACGTCACTACCCCTGAGTTTTAACCGGTCAATTTTATTTTTCCTACGAAGGATAACGGTAGTGGCATGAAATATTTAGTATTACGGTCTTCAAAGGTCACCTTCTTCTCCCTACTCTTTTGGAACCATAATAACTCCTCTTGTTTCAAAGTCTGATTGTAATCTTTAGTTAAATTGAACTCTAGATCTCGCAAGCCTTCAGAGTCACTATAAAAGCGACTATGTTGGACTCCTTGTATCCGTGCAAGCAAATGACGCTTCCGTCTGAAAATATTTCCAAAAACACTCTTGTTAAAAACTAAGGCTGCTTTCTCCACATTTTTTAATGCTGAACAAGGGTGCACTGGGGAATCCCAATTAGAAAGAACCACATTTTCAAACCTATTATCTTCAGTCCAAGCCACCTCAAAGCGAAATGGTTTATTATGAATCCTTCCACTCAAACCCCCGGTCCTCAAAAGAATAGAAGCGTGGTCCGAATACACCCGAGGAAGGTGAGAAATCAGCGCTTCCGGATACAAGAGCCTCCAACTAATATTAACAACTCCGCGATCTAGTCTTTGTGCTATTAAGTTAGCCGTGTTTCGAACCCAAGTAAATTTTGGTCCAACAAACCCCAAATCAAGTAATTCACAAGATTGCAACTGATCTAGGAATTTTCTGACTCTACGCGGATGATATGTCCCTCCTACTTTTTCCGAAACCGAAGCAACCTCATTCATGTCTCCAATAACTAACCAGGGGTCCCCACTAGTGTATATATCTGTAACCAAATGATGCCAGAGCTCTTCTCGTTTGGTAGCCACCGGACTTGCATAAACAGCAGAAAGCCTCCAACTCGCACCATCGCGAAGTCTAACAAAACCAGAAACTGCCTGAGAAGTAACCGTAACGTTAGTAAAATCACATTTGTCTCTTTTCCACGTCACCCAAATACCACCAGAACGGCCAACCGCATTATGAAAAACGTGACCATCAAACCCGATTCGATTCCAGAAAGAAATTGACTGTTGGAATTGGATCTTTGGTTCGACAATGATCATTAAATCCACTCTATGCACCGAAGCAAATTCACTAATGTGCCTACGGGCAATACTATTACCTGCCCCACGAATATTCCAAGCCATAATATTTAACTGAATCATTAAATAAGGATGTTGAGAAAAACTGGGAAAGAAAGCTCTAGCAATCACACTGATGTGAAATCCTCTCTGTATCGTCTACCATGTCTTCATCGTCAACCACTTGGAGGTTTAAAGCAGTTCCATTATCAACTCCCTTCGCTGAATACTCAATATTTGGGGGGCGAGGAGGATGGTACGTCTCAGCTATAAGAATACCGTCATTGGGATCCTTGATTGTGGAAATAGGAGGCGCAACAGTCTCATATGTCTTTATTATGTCCGGGCCAACCTCCTCAAATTGAGTTTCAGCCACCACAATGGTATCCGTAAAATTGTTTTTACCTGCTACAGAGACATTCACTTTCTCTATGTAATCCAACAAAGTATTTGATTGTTCCTCATTGACTTATATTATCATTATTAGTTGGTAATGCACGCCTGCATCATAGTACTCACTCCTTTTTATCATAGCATATCATATGTATTTCCTCTAATACTATATACATGATAGTTTAGTCATATCTAATACAAAATTCGAGTTCCCTTGTTTACTCATTTAATCTATCTTTTTAGAACTCACATATGACATGTTCAGACAAATTAGATAAACATAAAATTTCTTTAAGTTATTTCATTACTAATAACCCTTTATATCTTTGAATACTTCACATCAATATTAAGGTTTTAAGACTTGAACTCTCATTTATCATCCGCCTAAAATTGCTTAAAACTTGTCTAATCTTCACTCATACATAGAGACAATTACATATGTGGAAAGGTATCTCCTATCTGTCAGACATACTTCTTATTTATAGAACTAAATGTTTACCACTCATTCCAATATTTGTTCTAAAATTAAAAATAAAATCAAGCATTCTCATATTCTTAGAACTGAATTTTTGTTTAAAACTTATTCTAGAAATGTGTTTAATTCTCAATTAAACATATATTGGGTCAAATACTCAATGACAATCTTATAACTTATAATAAGAACTTTATAGATCGAATCTTTGGTTTTTCATTAAACTATTGGCATTGATAAAAAAAAGTATTATAAATATTCACAAAACATATTCATTTATCTTTTGATTTCTATGTCTTTTACATAATTATACTTGATATATATGTTTTTGGTTTAGTAATGATATTTGAGCTCCTTAATACCACCTTTCAATATACATGTTCATACACAACATAGTATACATTAGACTACTAAATGCAATGACAATACTACAAGAAAATTGCAAATTACCAACGGAATATTGCCTATGGAAAAAATTACATAGTAAATTAGCTACGAAAATTGCTTTCCATAGGTAAAGTTGTCGGAAAAAAAGGTAATTTGCTACGGGAAAAAAAATCCACCAGTAAAGGAGGAGATCAAACTTTGTCGACAGAAGTTAGCGATAGAATAGTAAAAGTCGTCATAAAAATGGGCGCCAATGGTTCCCAGCAAAAAATGCTTACAAAATTTACCAACGGAAAAAAAAAAGTTCCATAGGGAATTTCCCTACAT
The DNA here is from genome assembly GCA_025629845.1 of Erythroxylum squamatum. NCBI lineage: Eukaryota > Viridiplantae > Streptophyta > Magnoliopsida > Malpighiales > Erythroxylaceae > Erythroxylum > Erythroxylum squamatum. Next base: position 11,012,325 of record JAOTBA010000001.1, on the reverse strand, counting down.
AAATAAAGTTTTGTAGGCAAATTACTATGGAAATACTATTATGTAAAGAAATTCCCTATGAAATCGTTTTTCCTTTGAGAATTTACTTACAGAAATATCATTCTGTAGGTAAATTCAAATGACATCGGGGTTGTTGTTTTAATTGGATGGAGAACGACATCGTTTGTTTAACCACAAACGACATCATTTCCTTATCACGTTTAAACCAACGTCGACAGCTTCTCCCCCTTTGTCAAACGTTTGTGAAAGTTTTAATTTTTTTTCCTGTTCCCTCATCATCGGGGTCTTCATTTATGTCCATTGTCGTTGTCATCTTGGTATTCGGTTAATCGTCCATTGTGGTTAGTTATTCCTCCTTTCCACATGGTTTTTTATTTTTCTCTTTTTTTTGTTAGGGAAGCTTTTGGTTGATGTCATTTGTGTTGTCTGTGTCTATTTCAATTGTTAATGGATCATTATGTGTCTGAATGTGTTCCTGTTGATGATGAATGCCACGCATCCGTGTTTTTCTTAATAGTTAGCGATGGATTTCTTATGCTTATAAAGTGTTCAATGAAATGAGTTGTTATTTTCATGTGTAAAAGGCTTTTTGTTTATTTTTAGTTTTTTGAACAATATGCTATTACTGAGCTTAAATTAACAACAAAGTATGAGAGAAGAGTTTTATGACTAGAATGTTTAAAATTTTGCTAACATTAAACCTTACATTTTATACATCCCCTTAACTGATTTACATCACTGTATGCCGTAAGGATGATTTTGAGATCATCTGGTTTACAATATGAAGACATCAATTTCTCAATGAAGGCTTAAAATTTTATCGTAGATGTTTTCCATAAGGTCTATGATCCTTTAATTCCTATCACTCTTCACTGTTGGTTTAGTCTTCTTAGAGTTTATACTCTACATTAATTATAGTCTTACCTAGGGGCTAAGGATTGAAAATAAAAATGCAATACATAGACTAGATATTAGGTCTTAAAATTAAAATGAAATGCCAAAGTTACCTCTTAGGGCTTAAAAATAAAATAAAACATAAATGGAATGCATAGAATGAATGTTAGCTATTGGAATCTAAAGAAAATGCCTACAGTAGTTCCATAAGACTTGAAATGACAAAAGAAATGCCTATAGGTAGTTCTTAGGGCTTAAAACTAAATTAAATTGAAATGGAATCCCTAGAATGAATATTAGGGCTTTAAAATGGAGAAAATGTTTAAAGTTGTATCATAAAGCTTGAAAAAAAAATGAAAAGCTTAAAGGTGGATCTCTGGGCTTAAAAATAAAATATTTAGAATGAATTTCAAATAATTAGAATGAATATTAGGGCTTTGACATGGAAAAAATGGTAAGAGTGGTGCCATAGGATTTGAAATGAAATTTGATATATCTAGAGCTAGGTTATAAGGCTTAAGAAATAAAATGAAATAAGAGATTAAAAATATGTCTAGAATTCTTAACTTAGAACCTAAGGCTTTAAATGGATTTTGAATTTAATTTAGAAGCGAGAAACTATAGGAAATTAGTGATTAGTACCTAGAGCTCAACTTAAGCTTTGGGGTTTGTAGGCTTGTGGTTTGGACTTGATTTCATTGGTTTTATGGGGTTTTAGTTTATACTTAAGATTTTAGGTTTTGACCTAGATGATTTTTGGATTCTATTTTTGGCTTACCTCTCTTCAATCAACTGAATTCAGCTTTCGCATCATACACTAACTTAAAAAAATAAAGAAATAAAAAATAAAATTACTTTTATGACCATTTTACTTATGGGCTTATACTAAGTAATTAGGAAATAAGTATGGGATCCAATTATTTAGAAAAACATCACTTAGTGTAGACTTTTTAGAACTAAAGATCCAAATGAAGTTTTATTTACTAATTTTGAAAACATGATTCTAATTATACTACGAATAATATAAAATAAAACCTACAAATTATATAAAAAATCACATCATAAGAGGCATATAAAGTTAATTTATCAAGCTTAAAGCTTGATATCCATTTAATTAGAGTTTATATGAAGACAATTTCTTTATTATATTAATTCCAAGTCAAGTGTAAGATTCGATATGTGATTATAGAGCTCAAAACCTTCACTCTATTATGATCAAAAGAGATAATAATCATACCATAATGATGAGAACAATGATTAATAATAATTAGTTAAGGGTGTTTAAGAAAATTTAGCTTACTCATCCCATTTTGTCTCAATTTAGTTCTCAAAATATAAAATATGAAGGGGTTCAAATCCTTCAAGTCATCATTAACAAGTTATTACTTATTAAGGCTGTTAAATCCCTTTACATTTCAATATAGCAAATTCATATCAAGATTTAGGAGATTATAAGGATAACACTTGATTATTCCTCTTAGATTTTCTCCTATTGTTAATCTTGAAACCATATGAGGATTCCATATTAAATGCAGTAGAAGATTTAATAACACCAGCTGCGGACTTAAATCTGTTGATAGATTCTTAGAGTTTATACTTTATATTAATTGCAAACTTGTGATAATCATACTCTACATTAATTAGACCTTTCTTAGCCTCCACAACAATGTCATCTAACTCTAAAGTAATAGATATAATTGATGAATTTGTAACAATAATGGTATCATGAGCATTACAATCTAAAGGTTAAGAATTGGGTCGAGCATGCTAGAAAATTATAGAACTAGAAGCTAAACCTCCTTCGTTAGTATAGTAGTCTAACTGATGAGAAGCAATGGAATATTTATTAGTTCAAGGGCATGAATTAAGTGATCATTAGCTAAAGTGTTCAGCCCTATTAATTTAAAATAATCTAGCAAACCCCCTCCTCCCTATTAGTCTCCATGTCTTTCGAACATGACAAAGTACCTTATATTTATGTTACTAAATAGAAAAAAACTAGCATCTATTTTTTTAACTTAACCTCCCTAAACTTATTTAACGTATCATTGAAGTATGTATGAATACAAATTCTTCAAAAAGAAAAACTCAAATTTAATAGTATAGTAAGATATATGTATCTTTTCATGACTCTTATCTCATCCTTTTTGGTTTGAGTACACTTCTAGCTACAAATTCCTCGCCATTAACATGATAATCAATATCGTCATCATTAGATCAGAGTTATTAACTTTCTCTTGTAGTGTTGGATAATGCTTTTTTTATATCATCATTTTAAGAACGTGAGGGTTTTGTACCTTTTGTAACTAGACTATTTGATTATAACATCTCTTTAAGAGGTATGTCACATCATTATACATTGCCTTCATCTTCTTAAATTATTATTTCATTGCCTAAGAAAGAAGTTCACATTTTCCTTCTCTTCCTTAGGTGTTAAACCATCTTTAGAAGACATACCTATAAGCTTCCTAATTAAAGAAACACTAATTTATGCACATTTTTCTTAACTTATTTGACTTTATTGTTTCCTTTATATATATATAACTAATAAAATATAAAGAAAAATAAATAATAAGATGATTGAAACAATTTTGATGACATCCTAGAAACAAGAAGACCCAACTAAAAATAGGGAAAAAAAAGAGACTTAAGAATTTGTCTTACTTTGACACAAATAAACGTAGAGATGTCAATGGGCCGGCCCTAGCCAAGGTTGGGATGGTTCGGCCCTTGGCTTGACCCTTTTTGACATCCCTAAATAAAGTAACTTCTTAAACTTCCTATTAATGAAGATACCCATCACTTGATAAAGTCTCTTCTTCATCACTTGATAAAATTCGTCCCATCTTTTCTTCATATGTAACTTTTAGAGTTTCCCAAATTTCATATATCAAGTTATACATAGATAGATATTAAATCCATTTTAAAAAATGCATGAATTACAATGTGGATGGCTTTACTATTCAGTGAAATGAGCCTATTGTTACTGGTGCACTAGGTGTTAGAATCTAAATTGTCTTTCTTCTTTCAATTTCAATTGGTGAACTAGGTGCCATAATTTTAGTATCCTAAATCTAAAGGACTATTTGACAGGGTCTCTCTCTCTACCGGGTGTTCATTGCTGGAGTATAAACAAGTAAGAGCCATCTTCTCGTTTAACTATGTTTTATTTCTCTCAACATAAAAACTGCTCCCATACCAACTGTATAATATAAGACACTCTGCTATTAGTCTTTGATATTTGTAGTGAATTACATAAAGAATGAATATGATGTATATATTACCTTTGTTTGTTATGGAATAGGAGAAATCTTCTGTTCCTTAAATCCAAGACAAATATTGTAGCGTATGTTTTAGATATTAGTGTGTTTGCATTTTTTAATTACAAGTTTTTATCTTTTTGAGATGATGCTTACCAAAATGTCACCTTACATTCCCAATGCTTTTTTTGCTAAATTTGGTGGTTTTATTGTTATAGTAATGCAATGGTTGTGTGATGTTATTCTTAAGCGTACTTGTTTTGTTAGGAAAACATCATAACTATTCAAAGCATGGAAAAACATTTCACTTTCAGCATCTTTAATTTGATGATGGTGAGAACATATGTGCTGATGATAAGTTAAGGTTACCCTTAAACTAATTAGATTGGTAGAAAAAGGTGGAGTTAATTTTTTTATTTTTATAAATACTCTAAAGCATTGAAGGTGGAATTGGTTGTGATTAAGTTTTCTAATTGTGAAATCATATGGTGGAATTGGTTGGTTTCAATTTAGAGGAGAAATGGTCAGAGACCAGTAAAAACTTAGGGGAGATGAAGGATCTAATGATGAAAAGATTTATACCTAGCCATCACTCTAGGGACTCGATGAAGACTAAATGTTTTGTAAGATTAATGTGGATACTACTATAACGATTATTATGTCTAACTATGAAATCACTTTTTTAAATAACAGTTTTGTAGAAGTGAGTAATGTTGATAGATCTTGGATGTATAGATGATTAATACCCGATGGTTTCATTAATCCTGAGTTTGTTAAGTGAGTTCAAGCTTTTATTAACTATGCATGTTCTCAACCTGCATATATGGATCATCCAAAGATCGTATGCCCATATAAAAAGCGCAAACATATTTGTTTTCTTTCTAATGATGAAGTGAATCTCCATTTGTTAAAAAAAAGAGTTTGTTCCAAATTATTTTCAGTGGTAACGACATGAGAAGCCATTAATTTGTAGCACCTCAAGGGTTAATGAAGTAAACTTGTCAATAAATATGGATGAGTTTTAAGGGGGACTAGTTTTATAACAAATAATATGGGTGCAACTGATAATCCTTACACCCCAAATGATTTATGATGCAGCTGGATACCTTTCAGTCAAATATAGAAAATCTTGAAGAAGAATGAAATCTAAATGCAAAAAAGTTTTTTGACTTACTAAAATCAGCTGACTAAGAATTATGGCCAAATTGTGAGACTATGACTCAATTATCTTCAATTGCTTGAATATTGAACATAAAGTCTGGAAGACATGTTTCTGATCGAAGTTTGGATAAAATTCTTGCTTGGTATAATGAATCATTACCTCCTGATCATACAATGATTTATAATTTTTACAATATGAAGAAACATATTAGGGGCCTTAGTTTGCCAGTTGAAAAATAGATTGTTGCAAGTTGGGATGTATGTTGTTTTAGGGAGATGATGTGGAATTACAAGAGTGCAAACTTTGTGGTCAATCTAGGTTCAAACATAGAAAGCGTACAATGAAACAAAAATTAGCACCTTGGAAGCGGATGTATTATTTCTTGCTAACTCTGAGATATCAAAGACTATATGCCTCTAATGTTATTGCATCTCACATGAGATGTCATAATGAACATGAATAGGAAGATGAAATAATGAGTCATCTATCGGGTACACTTGCATGAAAACATTTCAATAACACTCATTCTGAATTTGCAGCCGAAAGTCGAAATATTAGATTAGGATTGTTTACATATGGTTCCAATATTTTGGTCAATCCAGCCAATAATATTCATCATGATCAATCATAATTACTCCTTATAATTTGCCTCCATGGATGTGTATAAATGTGGCATATATGTTCTTGACGGTGATTGTGTCAGGGCCTATGAATCCAAAACATAAAATTGATATATTCTTACAACCATTGGTATCTTAATTGCATCATCTTTGGGAATTTGGTGTGGCGACATATGATGTGTCTCTTAAACAAAATTTTTTGTTGAGATCAGTTTTGATGTGGACTATTAGTGATTTCCCTGCATATGTTATGTTGTATGGATGGAGCACAGTAGGAAAATTGGCTTGTCCTTACTGTGGCAATGATTTTGATGCGTTTTATCTTCCTAACAGGGCCAAAACATCATAGTTTGACAGCCACATAAAATTTCTTTCTCTAGATCAACCATTTAGACGTAATAAACAAAATTTCATTAAGAAAATGATGGTATAAACCCCCCGCCTTCTCACAAAGCTGATTAAGAGATATTGTAAGAGATTGATGAATTAGAGTTGCTGAAACTTACATAACTTAAAGTTGAAGAAGTTAATAGAAGCATTAGTAAAAACTTTGGTTTGAGAAAACGAAGTATCTTTTAAGATTTGCTATATTGGAAACTAATTTGATACATCATAATCTAGATCTGATGCATATTGAAAAAATATTTTTGATAATTTGCTCAACACCATAATGAACATTGAAGGAAGGACAAAGGATAATGCAAAATCATAAGCTGGTTTGAAACTTTTTTGTAGAAGGAATTAGTTAGATAAAAATCTTCGCACGTGTAAATATTTAAAAGCATGTTACACTTTGGATAAAAAACAAAATGAAAGGTTGAAACGTATAAAGTTTCTTGATAGTTATGTTTCGAACTTGACAAGGTATATGGACATAAGGAAATCCAAATTATTTGGAATGAAAAGTCATGATTGTCATATGTTTATGCAAAGGCTAATTCCAATTGCATTTTGAGAGTTGCTACTGAATAAGGTTTAGGAAGCTGTAACAAAATTAAGTTTGTTTTCCAAAAACTTAACATCATCTGAAATAAAGTTGATTGAAATGGAAAAACTAGCAGGAGAAGTTCCAGTTATCTTGTGAGGGATTTTCTCTCCAAGGTTCTTTGGCTGTATGGAGCATCTACCCATACATTTAACACACGAGGCTAAACTTGCTAGTCTAGTTCATTATCAATGAATGTATCCGTTTAAGAGGTAATTATAGTTAATATTTAATTAAAACTTATAGCATGTTTTAATAACATAATTGTAATAACCATAATTGTAATGTAGGTATTTGCATTGCTTAAAGAAAAATGTTAAAAACAAGGTAAGAGTTGAAGTTTCGATATGTAATGCTTATTTAGTGGAGGAAGTAAGTACATTTTGTTCACATTATTTTGAGTCGCATGTGCACATAAGAGAAAGAAAAGTTCCTCGTAATGACGATGAGGGAGAAACAAGTGATGTTGATTGTAACTTATCCATTTTCACATATCCTGGAGGAACATATGGACGCTCAACAAAACGAATGTTAATAAAAGAAGAAATAAAGGCTGCTTATGGTTACATTTTATTGAATTGCCATGAGGTTCAACCTTTCGTGCAATAATTTTAAGTTAATTTTGAAATTGATTATTTGGTTTTTTTAGGTTAGTGTTGGTCACAGCTAAAATACATAATAATGCTTTTAGATTATATAAGGAATAGTTATACGAGCTAATGCCCAAAAAAACACAGGATAAGATCAATAAAGAAGTTGAAAGATATTTTCTTCGATGGTTCGAGAAATATGTAAGTTTTCACTTGCAATATTTGAAATTGTTGAATTATTAGATCAAAGTGTTTAAATGACATTATACTATTTAATATGATAAAAATTTAATGTAGGCCTCAGAAAATCCAATAGAGAACAAGTTCATATGTGATCTTGCGAAAGGACCTTTCACTATAAAAAAATGTATTTTTATTGAAAGCAAAAGTTGTCACTAAAATCAGTAATATTAGTCACTACTATTAATAATGTCCTATTTTTAAAGTCATCATCTCTCGTCACAAATACCTCTGTCACTAATAAAATAATGACTAATTTCGAAAAATGGTCACAATTATACAACACTTATGTGACAAAAGTATTGACATTAGAAACTATAGAATATGTGACAAAACTATATGGTAATAGTAACTTTACATATTTATGACAAGTTTGTTGACACAAACAATATAAAGTAGTGACGAATAAAGTCGTAACAGTACTTCATTTTATTGTGACAACATCATCATCACTAAAATAATTGAAAATAGTGACAAAATATTTGTCACTTGTGTTTTTTTATCAGTATCCATTACTTTTTAGTTATTAATATTTTAAGAAAAAAGTGTCAACATCATTTTGTCACAAAAATGAAAATTTGTTCTTACAAAACATATTGTCACTAATGTGTTTATTATTGTCACAAATAAAACTATCAATTCAACAATAAAATTACAATAGTGATAAAAAAATTTGCATTAGTGACCATATTGTCTAACATATTTCTTCACAAGTATGAAAGTTATATGTTACAATAATACTCTCACTAAATAAAGATTATATGTTAAAATAAATTTATCACTAATGTGTTCATATTTGTCACAAATAATATTATTAAATTTAACAATTTAATTGCTTAATGAATAAAAATTTTGTTTTGGTAGCCAAAAATAGAAGTCACAAATGATACAGAGTTTTAGTGTCAAGATATTGTCACACAAGTAAATCAAAATTATTAGTATATATAAAAATATATAAAAATCGCCAAAATGTACAAAATTATGATTTTCAATCTATAAAATTGGAGAATCTTATATCCAAGACAATTATATTTATTACAATTATCCCAAACTACTACGCTAATTTATGCTAAAACTCTCTAAGGTAAATTTTCTTGGCTATTCTCCCAGATGAAGTTTCTTACAAAATAAATAAAAAATAGAACCAATTAATTAGTTTATAAAATATTAAGCTATAAATTTAGTACTAACATTTTATAATAATATAATGATAATAAAGGAGTGGAAGAAAAGAGACAATTACAACCATTTACCTTATGAATAAAAAAGTGCCATACCTTTAAAAGTAACCACATTATCTTCTTATCATCCTCAGAAATCTCTTTCCAATTAGAGACATGAAGTGGTACAAGTTGTCGAATACACATAGTAAATTCAAACTTGAAAAAACCACCATGTTTACCACATACCTTATATGGTACGGAGGAGGAAATTGAACATCAATTTGTTTTCCTTCAGCTTTCTTCTTAGCAAGTCTAGCATTGATTATTGGTCCTCGTCCACATTGTTTACAATTTACATTTCCTATTTAAAAAATAACAATTAAGAATTTACATTTTTAGGTGTTTTTGTCTTGTTCCCAGCTATAGCACGGAGCTTGATATGAAGGGCAGTAATACCGAGTTCCTAAATCATTCAAATCAAAAATAGTCAGTACAGGCTAATACAATTCATACAAGTTACAAACTAAGAAACAATGGAGAAGAATGAAATTGCAACTCATCCCTGCAGTTAAGAGAACTAGGCATCAAAGGATGCCTGATAATATGTTAATTTTCAAGTAGGAAAGGATGGGGGAAAAGAAAGGCCATAGAAGGTAGTTATAGAGAAGGGAGGATTAATGGTAAAGGGATTTGAAGAAAGCTTTGTGGTATAAAATTATTTCGGAAATGTTTCATACAAAGGTACAGGAATTTCAAAGTACACGAAGAAAACAGTCCAACTAAGACAATATGCCTCAAGTGCCTTAAAGGAAAGCAAGTAGCCTTTCCCTTGGTACCAAGACCTAGTGGTAAGGAAAACTATTTTAAATTATAAAGTAAAAGTTATGGGTAAGTTTATCAATTAATATGTAAAATAACCTTGCATTGTTGGGCAACATCTTGAGCTACAAGCATGGCAGTATCTTTAACCTTCATTCCATTTGTTGCAAAAACCAGACTTAGAAATAATGGTAACTCTATAAAATATAAGTAATGAATAAATGAAGAAAACTAAGACCATACGCTAATAACATTTTGAAGAACATCACAATATTCAAATGGAATAATGAACTAGAAAAGTCACAACAAATAGATTCTCATATGCCCAAATACGCTGTCATTCTTTTTAGTTGCACAGAAATATCAGTTACATATTCCCGTCCAGAAGGATCAGTTACATGTTGTAGTTCTCGGGAAACTAGATCAGTTAACAATTGAAGATCAACTATTTGACGCTACTAAAAATTGGTAGAGATACCTTCATCACTTATAATGAATGTGTCGTTAAATGACGCATAGATATGAGCCACACCAAAAATATTCTTGCCATCCCTCACTGTAGGTCCAATAGTTACATTCCTTTGGTTCTCCAACCTTTCTTCTCGATTAGAGATCATGAGCAACAAAACCAAGAATGAGCAAGTCAACAACCAATACTACTTTTGGATAACAAACCTAAAAAAGGCACAAGATATATCTTCAAAAAGAATAAAGTAATCCAATATGACCATATAACTCAAAACATCCCCATGAACTACAAGGCAAAGATGTAGAAAGCTAGCATTCACATACCTAATAAACAGTAAGTTATAGAAAATTTCAAGAAAGCGAAAATTCTCACATATAATCTAATGTCAAAGAGAGGAAAAATATAATATGAAAAAAGGGATTAATAGTAATAAGAGATGTAGGTAGAGTTACCATGGGTACAGAAGCGAGAGAGTGAGAAAGCAGGATGGAATCAAATGTGTTTGTTGTTAGGATATGAAAACCCTACTAAACGAAATGCCGGATTTGTTTGACATATATGTTGTGTTTGGTTACTGTCCCCGTAAGTGGGGACAGTGGACAGGACCAAGAAATCCTGCCCCTGGTGATGTTTGGTTCAACTGCCCCCCTTTTTAGTCTCTGACTTCAGAAGACAGGGGCACTCCTTATTTGTCTCTCCCAAAAAGGGCATACAGAGACGCTCTGCCCCTGTCCCTGAATATCATTTTACACGACTAACCTTTCTTCCCCCTTCTCCCCACTCGTCGCCGACTGCCAATCCAAGTTTCCGAAAAACCAGCGCTCCACTGCTCTTCCCCGACCCCTTCGGCCTCGTCGTTCCTCTATCTCCGACTGCTGTTCCTCCGGCCTGCTGTTCCTCTGGCGTTTGCTCTTCTCGGATCTGTTTGGATCTCCTTCCCCAAGACGTTCATCTACAGGTCGGGTAAGTATTTCATTCCATGGTTGAAAAATATCGGTCTTCCTTTGCTTCCCCGACATTGTCGTCTTCTAAAACATTCCGGTCTTCAAATTTCGTTTGATTTTCATTTATTTTTTCTCAGCAGCGTTCGTGTGGGTGTATCTACCATTTTTTATATTTTTTAATATATAGTTCATCTTGTAACTTCTGACAGTCGCTTGTCATTGAGAAAAAAATGTGGTATCATTTGTACGATTCTTGGCAATTCTATTGAATCTCTTCTCTGATTCTGGTTGTCCTCTGTTGCTGTGCATGTTGCATTACAAGAAAATGAGAAATGGCTTGGTGAATCATGGACTGGTAATGATTTATAGTCTTTGGGTTGTTCATTTATTAGGTTTTCGATGAGAAAAAAATGTAAAATGGTACACCTTGGTTTTGAACAGCCCCTTTGATTGTAGTTTCAAGAACCTTGGTTTAGAATAGTCTTCAGAACGTTTACATTTTCTTGTAGTTTTAGAATTGTAGTTTCAGGACGTTTACATTTTCTTGCAACAGTTGCTTATCCAGCTTTTGTTTAATATTTTGCTTTGTAAATTGTTATATATTTATACTACATAGCTTTGTAAGAGCTTTTGTTTAATATTGTTTAATATCAGCTGTCCTCTATTGCTTCGTGCTTCTTGGTCGTGATATACAAACTCATGTCATACTGGTTCATTAGCTTTTGGTGGTTCTTTTTTGTATAGGTGGTGTTGAGGTATGTGATTTGGTTTCTTCCCTATAACTGTCATCAAACATATTTGGCATTGGAACACAAATATTCCAAACCAACAGCTATATCATAGAACTCTAATACAAATGGAACTTCATTGTTTCTGACAAAAGGCTACCCTTCAGATTTTGGATAATTCTTCAGCTATTATTTCCCTACATATCCAAAAGGCTATTATAATTGAAACCAATGATTTTGGTACTGAAAGAGGAAAACAGAGCATATTTTTGTATCATATGACCATTATATAAATATAATACTAGTAATGTTTTATAAACTTATTAGAACAATACTACAATAGTTTGAACTAATATCAGAACTTGGTAAGAAGAATGTTTTTTTCATTCCAATTTTCTGTAGGATTCATCAAAGTTGGACATTGACTATTACCTAGTCAAGGATAACATATACATAATATCTCTTGTTAATTACCTGAATTCTTTTTTATGGCAACTCCCCTCTCTCTTTTTATATGTAGTTCTTAAACTAATTAAACTTATGTAGTTATAATGAAATTAGGAGGGCAATTTTTCTTAATATAAAAATTGCAGTATCTTATGTAGTTGTCATGCTTTTGAAATAGTGCTTTCTTAAACTGATTAAACTCTTTCAAATCTGTTCCTTTTTTTGAAATAATGCTTTCTTAGACAGGAGAATGTGGATGCAAAGTGAAGCATTGTGACATAGTGTAGAGCAAGAGACGAATGTATTTGTGAAATGATATTTTCAGACATCATTTTAAGCCTACCATATGTTGTAAACTGTTAGAAGTAGGTGTCATATCTTCTTTTCGTTTTCATTTTAACCTAAAAGAAAGATTATGATGATTTTTGTATTGCTTCTCAAATGTGTGTATGCCTTCTGTGAGTTTTTTATTGGCATGTTCTGAAATGTGTTTTTAGGCTGAGTTTGAAGCTTTTTAATGCTTGATTTGAGGAAAAACCATTATCAATTGATATTGTGTCAATAAAAGCAAATGTATGCTGTCTTGGAAAGAAGATAAACAATCCATCAAACATCCAATGTGGACAACTGATTGGACAATCCGCCAACTTATGTAGAAAACATTTGGACTGGTAGGAAATAGCATCCAGTAGTAATTCATTAAGGTATTATATTTGCATGTTATTTTCTTCTTGCCTGCTTTAAAGCTGATCAATCCTCTTGTGATAGACTGGAATACTGCAAATTCTAGAAGTCAATTATCTTATGGTAGAAAAACTAAAATCATGAATATTTTCAGGTGGTTCAAGAATGCTGGAGAATCATATGTCAAAGTCCCTTTCTTTGGAGCTCTCTCATACCTAACTTTGACAGTTTCTCCTTTCTGCATAGCATTCGCTGTTGTTTGGGCTGTTTATCGTGACGTCTCCTTTGCGTGGATAGGTCAAGATATACTTGTAAGGACATATAGATAAAAAATGTTTTCTTATCAATCCTCATTTATGCACAGAAATTCTGCACATGGTCTATGTTCCTAGACATAAGATCCTCCTGCCCCACCCACACTCTGTTGTTGTCTAATGGTCAAAACCGGTTTCTTTTCTACCATTGCATCGGGTCCATTTCATATGAAGACAAAGGTTTTGAATTGCAGCCGACAATATTGCAATTACAGTCTGGACTGCAATTTGCCGTAACTGCGTCCGCATTACTCATGATTGTGTCTGTGTTATTTGCAATTGAGCCTGCAAAGACCATGATTGCTCCAATTGCTGTAACTGTGTCTGCGTTACTTGCAATTGTGCCCGCATTATCCATGATTACTTAAATCGTTCGCAACTGTAGTATAATTCACAATCTACAATTTAAAACCTTGATTAAAACCTCTTGCTTATAGCCATACAATTTTCACTTTGCTCAATAAAATACTCTCATTCTTCTAATGGAGGAACTGTATATCTGCTCAATAAAATACAAGTATATTATGTGAAATTTGTTTTACTCTTTGACTAATATTCTGTTATCCTCCTGTATGTTTTGAAATCAGGGAATTGCACTTATTATCACTGTTCTACAAATTGTCCACGTGCCTAACCTAAAGGTACGGGGCTCTGGTCCTATGTTGAGTTTGTTTAATGAAGTATTACTATTGAAAGCACTGACCTCTCATTTTGTTAGAGATGTAAAATAGAAGATTGCATGAATAGTTAAGTTTTTATTAGTTTGAATAGTCAACCTTCATGACCATTTAGACATCACTATGAAATTAGGTCTCATTTAGAAATTATCCTTAGGTGGAGCAGCATACTTGAAGATTTTGCCAATGTTAAACTACGATCTGCTGCAGCTGCAGAGACCACAGGAACTTGTTTTACAAAAATGGCTAATATTAGGCGATGTGATTTATCTGTGACATTGATTCTTGATAGTGACTGCATTTTCTAATGAATGGGAACTGACAATATTTTGATCTATTATTAATTTGATTTTCCACTTGTTTGCCTTGTATTTCTACTTTTTGTTGTGGAAATTTTTGGTGTATACCGGAAAATAGTCTTATCAGCTCTCTTGTTTTATGTTCCTTGCACTATGGAAATTTTTATGTTGTATCCTTTCTGGAGATTTAATCTATTTACATCGACACACTGTGTTATCGTAATTGAAATAACATCATATCTAGGTAACTGCAGCTTTGTTTTACTGGTTACTTTTTGTAGTCTTATCATACTGGTTCTAGCAGATAAGTACTACTAAGTATTGAGACCTGGATAGACCAGACTCTGATATTCCTAACTAAATATTGAGATATGGATAGACCAGACTCTGATATTCCTATCTCCTTACTGCTCGATTGACTGATTCAGAATAATTGTTAAATCAGGTGGGAACGGTTCTTCTCAGTTGTGCATTCTTGTATGATATCTTTTGGGTGTTTGTTTCAAAGAAGTTGTTCAAAGAAAGTGTAATGATTGTGGTAAGTAATCCTGATATTATAGTATCTTTCACGAGTATTTTCAAGCTTCAACTCTTTCTTCTCCGTCTATGAAAGGATGAAGAATGGCTATAATTGATTATACCTTTCGATGTAGGTGGCTCGTGGTGATAAAAGTGGAGAGGATGGTATCCCCATGCTGTTAAAAATTCCTCGCATGTTTGATCCTTGGGGTGGCTATAGTATCATCGGATTTGGTGACATCCTTTTACCTGGACTGCTAATAGCATTCTCACTAAGGTTTATTACTTGTTTTACAAGAATTCTGTTTCTAGCTTGGTTTTGAGCATACAACTTTGCTAACATCCTCAAATTTCACTGCCCTTTTCCCAAGCATTTAGCTGGGGGCTCTTAATTTTTTTTGTTTCAATTACTTCACATGAGGCCAAATCTGTTGATTTGCAAATGTGATTGTCAGCCTTAAATTTGCCAATGCAATACATTTCGACACCTTTCAGAAAATGCTTCTGTACCCCAAGATGGTCCGTTTTTCTCCTAATCTAAAGCAATATCCTCAGATGCCTTCTTTCATCTTCAATAAGTTCAAGAAAGAGTGAGAATATGCCCCCAATAGTTGGTCTATTTCTAAAGCTTTTATGAAGTTCATAAATGTGCATATAAGGAACCAATAAGGATTCTTCACTGTTTCTCTCCCATTTATCAATTCATCAAGATGAGTACGAGATGAGCTGATCCTATTTAACATATTTCTTCATTCCTGGAAAAGAGGAATCCTGCATATGCGCAGACAAAGTAAATGTTGGTGTAATATTTTCATCTTCAAGCAAGTGGATGGATTATGACGCAATCTACTTTGGATATGTGATTTCACTCAAGTTGTCTTTTTGATAAGAGCCCATCAGCTGTAAAGGCAATTTGTCACTATTGCAGGTATGACTGGTTGACAAGTAAGAGTGTTCGGGCTGGATACTTCTTATGGGCAATGTTTGCTTATGGATTAGGTACAAAATA
The DNA here is from genome assembly GCA_025629845.1 of Erythroxylum squamatum. Lineage (NCBI taxonomy): Eukaryota > Viridiplantae > Streptophyta > Magnoliopsida > Malpighiales > Erythroxylaceae > Erythroxylum > Erythroxylum squamatum. The sequence continues at coordinate 10,996,502 of JAOTBA010000001.1, read as the reverse complement.
ATTATCTAATCTTTCACTTTTCTTCACTTTATGGAGGGAGTGAAATAACACTATTTTGTAGTATGTTGTTATAATATTGTATATTTGGGCCTTGGAAATTGCGTTCATTTTGCTGACCAACATATTTGCTTTTGTGTTTTTGAAATCCCCGTCAGGTCTTCTAATCACATATGTGGCACTGAACTTGATGGACGGACATGGGCAACCTGCATTGCTCTATATTGTCCCTTTCACTCTTGGTAATTCTTTTGGAAAAATAGGGAAAAAAGTCATATGAGATCTTTATCTTCTATCTGAGAAAAGCCAAGTATTCATATATTAACGCATGATGCAGGAACATTTCTGACATTGGGAAGAAAGAGAGGTGATCTCAAGATATTATGGACACAAGGGGTACCGGGAAGGCCTTGTCCTCATGGTTATCTCCAACAAAATCAAGAATTAGGTTAGACAAATGAGAATTCTTGCAAGTATTGATCTAGTGTTTGTAATATTCACAATCTTGTATGCAGTCTTCATGACCTTAAGATAAGTTTAACATGGGCTGAGTGTAAATTAGAACGTGTGCATTGTTCTCCAAAACAGACATCTCTGTGTCAGGTACTTTGTATTATAGACCATGTCTAAAGTGTAAACTCCCTTTTCAACAAAGTTTTGTGTTTTCCAACTTACTTTAGTGGCTTCTTGCTTTAAAACTGGTTGTGGGTTTTACAGTCCGAAGTGAGACTTGCATTTGGATTTGTGATGGTCCGACTGCTTCTATTAGGGGTGTTCATGGTAGGGTAACTTGACCCGTTCATAAATAACCTGAACCTGAACCTAAATGTCAGGTTCGGCAATTTCACGAACCTGAACCTGAACCTAA
>JAOTBA010000001.1:10937216-10947796 GCA_025629845.1 Erythroxylum squamatum | reverse complement strand
GATGCCATTTAAGAGATTATGTTTGCTCTAACATACCATTATCATAGGATATGTACTTGAATGTCCTCTGGATGTTCAGGCATATAATTTATGGTAGTGGGATGTTATAATTTGGTAGCGATAGGTGTAAGATCCAGTGACTATGCAAATTTCTCAACATTAAAAAGATGAGTTCCAATCTTCTAGCATTTGATAGAGATCTGCTTTGCTAAGGACTTATTTTCCTCTTGAAATTTCCATTAGAGAAATGCAATCTTCAAATCTTGATTTCCTTAAGGTAATTGTAACTCGAAGATATTTAAGTGGTAGTTTATGCAAGCTAAGCCTTATGATAGAACTCAAACTATAGGGATTCTAAACATCAAATGAAGTGTATATTGCACTTTTCTGAATGTTTATTCTGAACCCTGATAGATCCAAGTATTTTTCTATTGTGCTCTTCATTACTTCTAAAGAACAGGATGAATATGATCAAATCATCTACAAAAGTTAAGTGGAATAGCTTTATCTCCTTGCATTTATGATGATACACAAAGTTAGGATAACTTTGAATTTTGTACTGCAACATACTAGAAAGAACTTCCATAGTAAGGGAGAATAGGTAGGAGTATAAAGGGTCCCCTACCTAATTCCCATGGTACCTTTGAAAATCTTTAAAGGATATCCATTTATTAGGATACTTTATAAATTAGTTGATATGCAAGAATTGATCCAGTCAATGAATTTTGTAGGATAGCCAAACGTTTAAGGCTGTGGAGAATAAAACTCTATTGAACAATGTCAAAGGCCCTAATGAATTCAATCTTTAAGTCACAGCTTTTAATGGGCCTCCTGGACTTATATTCCTTCAATAGTTCTTGCACCATAAGTGTATTGTCAGAGCTTGATCTAGTAAGAATGAAAGCTCCTTGTGTAATGTGTATAATGTCTTTTATAGAATTCCCGAGCTTTTTAGCGATAACTTTGGAACCATTTTATAAATTGTGTTACAACATGAGGTTAGGTGAAAATCCTTCGTATTACTAGGATTGGAAATTTTTGGAGTCAAGAATATATGGGTATTATTCACTTCCCTTAACATTTTATTACTGGTGAAGAATTCTTAGGCTATTTCAGTCACTAGATTCCTTGTAATATTCCATGTAGCTTGAAAGAAATGAGCTCTGAATCTGTCTAAATCTATAAATTTTTAAGGATCTAGGCTGAACATATCTTCCCTATTCTCAGTGACGGATCCAGGATTTTAGTCTTGGGGGGGCAAGAACTTAAACCACAAATTTTTTGCAGGGGCAAGGAACTATATATATGTATATATTCTAAAAAAAATTTAGTCTTCGAGGGGCCATAGCCCCTGCTAGCCCTCCCCTGGATCCGTCACTGCCTACTCTCTTAGTTTGAAACTAATCTAGCCAGCCAGAGCTTCTTTAGTATTATATAAGATAATATTTCTCATATATATAAAGCATTTTCCGAACTCTTAGTTGGCCTTATTAAATCTGTTCCAATAATCCCTAGATATAGTACTTGACAATTATATCTTCAATTCCATCTTTCTTTATACAGGGGTTTCCTTCCTCATCAACTAGGCATTTAATCTTATTGCTATTTCTTCCAACTAAAATGGCATTGTGAAAAAACTAGTGTTCATATAATCTCTTTCTAGCTAGTTCACTCTACCTACTTGAGCATTGAGTTATGGTCAACCAAGCCTAAGTTAAATTCTTCTAATCTCTTAGCTTCAAATAACATAAGCTACTAGTTGTAAGGTTCTTCACAGTAATCCCCTTTTATTCTTCTTAGACTGTCCTTTACAACTTGGAGTCTGCGCTCAATTTTAAGACTAATCCTTTTATGGAATTCTTCGAGTTTTCCTCTAACATGCCTTAATTTCTACATTAGCTGATAGTCCTTACATCCTACTATATCCACCTCCCATGCTTTACTTACTAGTTCCGGAAACCCCTCCATTTTTATAAGGTAATTACAAAACCTGAGTGGGGATTTGATTGAAGGGTGAGATTCTTTAATATAGGGTTTTAGACATGAAATTTTGAAGACAAGGTGTAGAATGAGCGACGTTAAAAAAGAATATCATATATTAAAATTTAAAAAATTGAGTTATGAGTATTTACTTTTATTTATATCTCTTTTTTAAAGATAATTTTGTGTGCTTTTTTAACAACCTTCTTTGTCAAAAAAGAAATATGTAAAATTCCAAACAATACGGGCACTAACACATATCATTCATATTATTAATTTCTAATTTAAAAATAAAACTAGAATTCTTTACATAAGGAGCTCAGCTCTTTGACATCACTTTTTTTTAGTTTTAAATATTTATTTTCTATTTAAGAAAAAACATAAACTCTTTTTGTAATGACCTCGTTTCATGTTTAGGGAAGTTGACTATGTCGAGGAGCAAACATACATCGCTCGTTTCATATTTTACAAACCGCTAATTATCTTTCACATTTATTATTATTATTATTATATTCTTTTTTTTTTTTTGTGAACCCATAGTATCCACCGACAGAATCAGTAACTAATCTCTTCGCTGCGGGAACATCTCCAACATGGGAGGCCTACAGCTGGCCCAGGAGCGTGCTGCATTCCCAAGAGTAAGGTTCAAACCCCCAACCACTTAGTTAAGCGACGAAGGCGTGTACCACCTACGCCAACCCATTGGGTTCTATTATTATTATATTCCAATTAAGCACTAAAGACCATGGACCCTCGATGTACATATATATATATATATATAATTAAGGCCCAACCTAAGGAGAAATTGAGTGATTTTATACTTCCGCCGCTCTTTCAATTTCAAGCCCCTGCCTTCGTACTCTGAAGCTCTTTTGTGTTTCCTATCCCAATTTTTTTAGGCAAGACGTAATTTCTCATAAACTAGTTTCATGGTTTCTAGTGTTCTCTAACTTTTCACATGTTCTGAATGCTTTTTCTTTTGCAAGGTCGTTACTTTTTGATCTTTTGTTTCTTGTGCGTCGTGTTTTCCGTCTATGATAGCTTTTACGTGGATTAGGATAATTAGGTGTTATAATTTGGAGTTGGAGCTTTTTGTTTTCGGTTGCTTCTCATGTTTATTCTCCTATTTTGTTTTTCTGGGTCAGTTTTTGTTTCTTAGTATCTGTCTGTTCATTGAGTTTGGCGTCAGATTGCTGTTTCACTAGCACATTGTATTTAGGGTTTGTAGCTTTCTAGTCTTTTTGCTTATCTCCTGTTGTGGCCATTATCAGTATCAGGTTGTTTATTTTCGCCAACTGCTATTTAGTTCTGATTTATTTTCTCCTGGCCTTCCTTTTCGTTTTTTTAATAGGGAAGTGTTGCTGCTGATAGCTGTAAGGTTTCTGTTGGTTTAGTGGCATTGAAGTCATTATTTAGTGGAGACTAGGTCGATGGCTGAGGAAGGTAGATTATATAAACAAGGGAAAAAGAAAAAGGGTATGGATAGGAAAGCCAAGAGGGAATGCTTGGGTTTTGATAAAAACAAAAAAGTTTCTGGACTGGCAACAGATGCAGGTGTGAGACCAAAAACATCCTTCAAGCATCTATATACATCAGAATCACAACCAACAATTGTCAGGTATGTCCGCCATTATACGCCAGTATCCCTTATGAAATACATAAGTTTTTGTCTTGCTACTCTGTTGTTGCTTTCTTGTGCCTTTTGCTGTGGCTCTTATGGGTTTGTTAGTGACTTGAGTAAGACATGTAGAAAACAGGTTGATCCGGACACAGCCAAGTACTTTTCAGAGATTTGGAATCTTTTTGAAAGCAAGGAAGTTGACTTGGATGAGCGGTCTGTTATATGTGGCAATGCTCTTGAAGAAGCTAGAGGGAAAGAGTTCGAATTGGCAACTGATTACATTTTAAGTCATACTTTGCAAGCCCTCCTTGAGGGCTGTGATGTGGACCACCTCTGTGGTTTTCTTCGAGGCTGCGGGAAAGTCTTCCCTTTGATTGCAATGGATAGGTCTGGTTCTCATGTTGCTGAAACAGCACTCAAGTCTTTAGTTATTCATCTTGAAGATAATGAAGCCTATTCGGTTATTGAAGATACTCTTTCTATGATATGCAAGGTATCAAGTTACTCATATCTGTTGTTTTCATGACAAGATGAGTTTTATTTATTGTACCTCTAAACCCAAGTCCGCAAACAAATGTTAAATGCATTCTTTCTGGTTTTTATCAGTATGGTTCACTTTTTATTGCTGTTTACCTTGTAGTGTTTCTGTGAAAGCTTAGATGATTGTAACAGCCGCAGTTTATGGAATTGTTTAGTGTAGCCAAATTTCAATGAAATCATTTCATATTTTCTTCTTTAAGGAGAAAAAGATGAAAAATGTAATTCATAACAAGAGCACTGATTATTTTATTCTTAGCAGGTAGTTGTTGTCAATCCAGTTGATATTATGTGCAACCGTTATGGGTCTCATGTTCTTCGAAGCCTTCTGTGTCTTCTAGGAGGAGTACCATTAGATTCCCCTGAGTTTCATGGGAGAAAGCCGTCATCAATTCTGGCAGAGCGTTTAAACCTTGGGGCATCTCGGTTGGCTGGGAATGATTCACGACATCTTCATCGGGAATTTCCTACTTTACTAAAATTTGTTGTGTCAGAAATGTTAAAATGTACCAGAAATGATGTCAAGATCCTGCAACTTGATCAGTATAGCAGTTTGGTTTTGCAGGCACGTTTGGATATTTCTCTTCTGTTATTAGTACATTATATGTTTTTCCCTTTCGAAATTATTTTGTTTGTCAAGTAACAGGACTCTTTGCATGGTCGCTTCTTGTTGTATGGAGTTTCACTTACATAAAATTTGTGTTCCTTATAGCTGCTAATAGTTTTCTCTTTACAGACAGCTCTGAAATTGCTAGCTAAGCATGATCAAGAGTTATTCAACGTGATTCCAAATATTCTTGGCTTACAAAACGTAAATGTATTAGAAGGGAACTTCATAGAAACAGGAGTAAATGCCATCGTGGAACTGATGAAGGAAACTGCATTTAGTCACTTGATGGAGGTGAGGAACATTTTGTTTCACAAAAATTACAGATCAATCCAAATTAAAATCAGTCCTTTTCTGCTGGTTTCATATCATAAATTCTTAGTTTCAAGTAAGTTCTTGTCTATTGTAGATTTAATCAATGCTGTAAGATTCATTCAAATGATATATATGCTCTCAAACAAACATTTGCAATTTAACCAAATCAATTTGTAGAAAATTTTCTGTCCAAGTATCTGACATAGATTCTGTTGTAATGGTGCCATTTTGGGAAATCTATTACCTCACCTTGCGCATGTGAGTTCTACCACATGAAACACATCCTTTGTTTTAAATTGTTCCGCTGACAATTATAGGAAAATGCTGTCTTACTTTTCTGTAGGGTTGAACTTCCGTAAAGAATGATTCCTGTTTTTGCAGCTATTGTTTTTGTAATACTATTCACATTGCATAGCTGTCCTACGGTGTATCCTCTTTATACATAGCATTGTTGTAGTATTGTGGTCTCTGTTTGTGGATATAGGTTCTATAGATACCTAAGTTTTGCTGCAAATGTGCAGGTAATCTTGGATGTGACTCCTGACAACTTGTATGATGAAATGCTCGGAAAAGTTTTCAGAAATTCATTGTTTGAGCTTTCATCTCATCACTGTGGCAACTTTGTTGTTCAAGCTTTAGTTTCTCGTGCAAGAGATCCTGACCAAGTATGTGCCAGGACATTGTATGTTTACGAAGATTAAAAATGCTTCATACTGTTTGACATCGTTGGGTATTCAAATATATCTACTTTTCAAATATTTGCTTGGTCGTCAAACATTTATATAATGAATATGCTTTTATATGCAAGAGTTAGTTAACCTTTTGCATATGTTGACTCATTAGATGGACTTGATCTGGGAGGAACTTGGTTCAAGATTTAGTGATCTTCTTGAAATGGGGCGGTCGGGAGTCATTGCTTCTCTTTTTGCAGCTAGTCAAAGGCTTCATAGTCATGAACAAAAGGTTTAGTTCACTCTTTTTCTTCTTGATTATACTTGCAAGATTCAAATTCTAAACAACTAACCAGGGATAAATTAAATGATCTCTACCATGATTTAAATTAGTTGGGGAGGTTGATACTTGCATACTTGTATGACTTATCATGTCATGTTAATTTTTTCCTTCTTTTCCTGGTTGTTTGGCAGTGTTGTGAGGCCCTTGCTGCTGCAATATGTTTGCCAAATGAGGGTCCAGGATGCATTATTCCTCGAATTCTGTTTCTCGATCGTTACTTTGCCTGTGATGACAAGGCCAATTGGAACTTGCCCAGCGATGCTAAGATACATGTCATGGGTTCACTTATTCTGCAAGCAATTTTCAGATTTCAAAGTGTATGTTGGTGATTTTTTTTTTTTTTTGCACGCTCGCAATTGTGTACTCTAAAGGAGATTTGTACCTCATGTCATTTATTTCTAGGGAGCAAAAGAACAATAAGTTCCATTTACATTGGTTAATTGATCTCATTCTGGTTGATTCTTGCCAGTGGCTACAAAATGAAGCTGTTCTTCCTTTTCTTCTTCCTAGTTATAGTTATAATTTGGCTACGGAAATTTAAAATTTGAAGTTCTTTTCTGTTTAACACGATTTACCATTTCATGTTAGGACTTAGGAGCGTCCAATTTGTCCATATTATGTAATTGAGTTGTGTAGAAGGTGTCCTGGCACCCAATTTCTCATGCTAACACTCCGTAATTTTATTTAGCAGGAGTTTGTACAGCCTTATATTACGAGTCTAACATCAATGGAAGTTGAACATGTCACTGAAGTGGCAAAAGATGTAGGAGGGGCACGAGTTATTGAAGGTTTTCTAGACTCAAATACTTCTGCAAAGCTTAAACGCAGACTAATTATGAAGTATGTTCTAGTGTTATGTTTGGTTGTCCTTTTTGAAAGTACATTTCTGTCTTTTTCTATCTGCTGTCTGATTTTATGTGCTTTTGGTGGTGCAAATACTTTACGATTCCTGATCTGGAGATCATATCATTTCACCTTTTTGGATGTCCTGGAACTGCAATCTAGTTGGCTATTAACAGCAATTTGATTTTCCTCTTTTACTTGATTATGCTGAATATCTATAGGCTACGAGGACATTTTGGAGAGCTTGCAATGCACTCATCTGGTTCCTTTACTGTTGAAAAGTGTTTCGTTGCCAGTAATGCATCACTAAGGGAGGATATAGCATCAGATTTGTTAGCTGTTAAACTTGAGCTCTCAAAGACAAAGCAAGGCCCATATCTGCTCAGGAGACTAGATATTGATGGGTATGCAACATGATATTTGTATCTGGGGGTTCTATGTAGTTAAGCAAACAAAGTTATAATGCTACCGTTGAATTTCTTCTCTTTATTGGCTCATGGTTTTTGTGGGTCGTGATTAGGTATTGCAGCTGTATTTGATGCTCTATTCTCCTTTGTTATACTGTAACAGGTATGCTAATCGACCTGATCAGTGGAGGTCAAAACAAGTATCGAAAGAATCAGCTTACAAAGAATTTTATGCTACTTTTGGATCCTTTGAACCGAAGTCCTCCCGAAAGGAGTCTTTCCTTGCTTATAGTTCCAACAACACATCACACCCCAAAGAAGTAAATAAAATCAGAGAAGAGATTGATTATCATCTGACTTCTCAGAAGTATGGTAAACATGGCATGCTTGACAAAGTCGCTACTACAAAAAACAAGAAGATGAAAAACAAAAAATCTCATGCGGGTTATGACATCAATGGTGCATCGAAGAAAGTACCATGTGTGAGCCGGAGGCCTTTTCTTTCGGTTGACCTGAAGGGCATGAAGCGAGGCAGGGATGACAGGTCATCAAAAGCGTCAGTAAAGAAGTTAAAACTATGATGACTTTTCTAGCATTCTTCTACGTTTTGTTTGTTGGCGAATGAGGTAGTAGCAGAGATAGCTTTGCTGCTTTCATGGTTGCTTCAATCATAATTGTAGAATCATTAAGTTCTTGTCAGTGAATACTTCGTCGTATTATCCCTTTGCACTGCTGTAGGCAGCTAATGTAAACTTGTATAATAACCTGGAAAGTTCACAGAGCATAGTGAGAAGGAAGTTCGTTGGAGAATATCTGATATAGCTTTGATGCTGTCATGACAACTTCGTCTAAACGAGATTCTGCCTTCCGACTGCAGTAGGCAGCTGACGTAAAGTAAAACTTGTACAATAGCCTTGAAAGTTGACATTTTTACGTCATTGAGGTATTAAAATTCATGAAGACATTATGCGGTGCACTACGAAACACTATTCTACATTACCCCAAAAAAAAAAAAATTGTGGCGAGCAATAAATGAAAAAATTGAAAAGGAAGAAAAATTTGTTAAAAGTAAAAAGAATGGACATCAAAAATAAAGAGGAAGAGGACCCTTTAGAATTATGGAAGCTGCCATTGTGTGCTTTGATCTCAAGTCTTCTAAAAGAGCTTAGCACCAGAAAACGTGGTATCCAGGTTTGGTCAATGGATGGACGAAAGCTTGAATGGCTTAAGATCGCGAAAGTTACTTGTTCTGAGTGGGACTAGAGCTGCATGGAGGTATCCTTCAGAAATTTTAGTTCAGCTGCTTGAAATTGAATGAATACTTTTGATAGCCAACCCGTTGGTGTCGTAACAGGTTAAGAAACGACCGAGACTGAAGAGGGAAGTGGACGTGCCGTATATTTGAAGCAAATAAAATGAGAGAGAAAAATAGTAATAGAAGTTAATCAATGGAGTAGGATGTCATTTAGTTAGGATGTACATGCATGGTGTTTTGAGTAGATGATGAAAGATTGAAGGGCTTGCAAGTGAAGGATGGTTGGCTGGTTGGTTGGCTTGTGTTGTAAGTTTATAAAGGAAAGTAACAACTGGTCAGAAGGAGCTGACAAGCGATGAGTTATAAATCTTGGTTGTGCTTATCAGTGTCGTCAGAACGCTGTAAAGTGTATAAAGGATTGACGCTCGTGTGGAACCTTGGATATCGCCAGATCAAACTTGAAGTAGACTCGATAGCGACAATCAACCTCATTTCTTCCTCGGCGAGCCGATGTCAAATTTTCAATCCCATAGTTTAGGGTATTAATGAACTGTTTATTCAAAACTAGGCTATAGTACATCCTCATATCTATTGCGAGAGTAATAGATGTACTGACTGACTAGCGAATTATGCTTAACATTTTGATGCAGGAATTATTTATTTTGATACTCCACCTATTGGGTGCCATGTTCTCCTTCTAAAAGATATGTCGGGGATCTGTATCCCTATATATATATATATATATATATATATATAAAGAGTATACCACGTAAAATCCTACACAAGACTTTAAGAAACTTGGGTTCTGATACCAGTAGGATCATGTGCTTTCACCTTTTCTTTTTACAGTGCATGTCTAGTATGTTTTTCTTTTGGTTTTAGGAATTTCAGATTTTCTATTCCAATTATTTGTTCTAACTTTATTTTTATAAAAATAACATAGTTTTATTTCTGTTTATACATAAAACGACGTCATTTGAAGCAAAAACAAGATCAGAACATAATATTTGAGACAGAATCTAATGTCATTTTACAAAGTGATTATATCAATATTTATGTTAATAGTTTGATATTAGTATTTTAATTGTCTTGGAAAATGGAATATGGAAGATGTTTATTTTGAACTGAGTTTAAATTATGAAAAAAAAGAATAGTATTGTGGGTAAGTAATGTTACTTAGAGAGAATTAAAGTAGATGTTTGTGATTTTAAAATTTTTTGTCCGTTAAAAAGTAAACTGAAAACTTAGCAACAAAGATATATATACAATAAAAAATTTCAGAAAAAGATACTATAAAATTTTTGTCTGTTTATTTCTCAAGAATAACTTTAAATTATATTAAAAAATTTTAACTTTTTTTAATGTTTTAAAAACCAGACCAGACATCGAATCGGTCAAAGAAAATGTCTAAAGTTTAAAGATTCAATCGATATTAAACTAATATTAAACCGATATATAATAAATAAAAAATAAAAATCAACTTTTTGGTTCTGTTCAATTTACTTTAATAAATAAGAACTTTTATTGTTAAAAAGTAATCAAGTTATTAATCAATTGATTTCTATAAATTAATCAATTTTTAATAGTATTTCTAATTAAATTTTGATGAATAAAAATATTTTATATTTTAAATTCTTTAATTTTATTTAATTTTTACCTGATTTTATAATAATGTCATGCTAATTGAATTTTTTAGATCCATCAATTTAGTTTTAAAAATTATTAAAAAAAGTTTTGAAAATTTTCGTTGCAAAATATAAAGGAAAAGAAATGGAAGGCCCGTTAAAATAATATCAAACTGTCCATTTTTAAAACATTGACAACCTTACAGAGAAACATGACTATCTAACAAACATTATTTATTTTTTTTTACAAAGGAATGAAAGCAAAGCCTAAACAGTGAGCCTCGGTGTAACGACCGAATTCTGGCCGGTCCGTTACTGTGTAGAGCCCGGCCTTTACCACCGGCACTCCAGGTATTGTCCTCTTTGGCACCCTGGG
>JAOTBA010000001.1:10918745-10933533 GCA_025629845.1 Erythroxylum squamatum | reverse complement strand
CTCTATTGGCTGTTTAGGTTTGAGTCTTCATACCGACACCTGGATCCTGGCTTTCGGGAAGGTCCCGGCAACAAAAAATTTTTTTTTCCGCACCTGGTACATGTGATGTACCTCCCGGGATTTTCCTACAATATATTGTGCGCTATACATTCTTAGAATTTACAAATCGGTAAAACATTCTTAGAAGCTTTAACCTGACTAATTTGATTAATAATCTTAATAGCATAATTCACAAATCGGTAAAGCATTATTAGAATCTTTAACCTGATTAATTTGATTAATAACCCTAGGATTAGTTGTTAGTAGTCTCAAGTAAATTATTAGTATATGATAGGAATTTCTATGATACAATAGTTAATAAAACAATTGCATAATAAAAGGATAATTATCTGATGGTTTTTGGAGGATTTATTACCTAGGCACTAATTCCTAGTATTGATTATTTTTAAGTGATCTTTATTCTTTACTCAATATTGCTTCCTACTTTATTTTAATTGTTTAATTTTTCTTTTCATTATAAAACCAAAAGTTAAATTCGTAGATTAGATAATAGGATAACGGTAATTACTAGTATTCATTGTCTCCGTGAAATTTGACTCGTATTTACTGATATTAGCTATAGCCATGCCGTGCACCTGTGGTTAATTCAATATTAACCTTAAGTTTAAACCAATCACCTCGTAATGCCTTAGATGATCCCTTGATCACTTTGGTATGGAAAAATATTTCAAAGATCTCATATTCTCTGCAGCCATCTTAGCATCCTTATCTTCTATTCTACCCTGGAGTTTTCTTTTTATATATCAAGTTCTTTTAATGTGTAGATCCGACTTAACAAAATTATTATGATTGTTGGACCATCACATACAAGAAGTAAGCTACAGTTGAAATCTCTTTCTAATTAAGACAACCTAAGAATGCATTAATTTATTTTATAAGTTCTCATAATAGGTTTTATCTTAACTTAGGAAGATCCTACATTTCTCTCTCAAGTACCTAACACTTAACCATCTTAATCCACATTATAATCTAAGATTTCATCTTTTAATTGTTAATGCATGAACCAACTAATTGAATCTTCAACTTATTTTCCTTAAGTTCAATTAATTATAAGAACATGGATAAATCTCAAGTAAACTAGAATTTTATTAAATCAAAAGATCCATCAATTTAACATATCAAATCTTAAGGTCCATCTACCTAAATTTATATCTCAATTAGATAATAACTAAACAAGAAATAAAAACAAATAAAAAAGAAAGAAAATAAAAATAAGAATTCATCATCTTAAATCTTGAATCTATGACCTTTGATGAATCTTATTAAATTCTTGTCCTCCAAGATTGACTTGCTCTTAATCAATAACCATTATAGAAAGACTTATAAGTGACTCTCTTTTGCTTTCCAACTTTCCTTTGAACAAAAGCTCTCTCTTCTACTTCCTCCATTTTTATTAATCCAATACAGGACAATGGACTAGCCATACTGTTGTTTGCATATTAAGTAACTTTTTTTTTCCAAAAGTTAAAATTTCCAATAGAGGACCAACACAATGATGTTTTTAATCTTTGTTGCTTAATCCAAGATCAAATACAGGGGTTTATAGGGAAGCATAGAAGAAGCAGAATGATTCATCTTATCACATGATCCTAACTTGGTGGTGATTAGGTGTCATGTTCTTTGATGTTTCTTCACTTCTTCCAAAATTGCTTCAAATCAACCCAGTTTTTCTCTAAATTTCCTTCTTTTCCTTGAAAAGGTAGAAACATGACCAAGAATAAAATATTTCTCACTTTGAGTATCAAATCCTTTAAGGTGCCCAGGATAAAAGCATAATGCATTAAAATTCATGCTAAAAGTAATGTATAATTAACATACATCACTAGATAACAAGGGTGTTGACCTTTAAGTCTAAATTAAAGAATTATGTAAGTTTTAACGGCCTTGACCATATTCTTGACATTGAGTTGGCATGTATATGGAATGTTGACAACAAATTAAGGGCGAATGCCAATGAATATGCAAAGATAAAATGGGCAATGTCAACGGAGGTTTGAGAGTAAGTGAGCATCGACATCTATTGGTGTGTATTGGCAAAAATCTTTGAAGATAAATGAGATTTAGATAAGAGACTAAAAAGAAAAGGCATAAATAAGTCGTGCTAAATTTAAGGGCCTAAAAAGACATTTACATCAATAAGGAGAACGAAAGGTATGTAAATCTACAAAGTTTAATATATATGATGATTTGAACTATTGCTAACTTAGGTTATAAAACAATGTGACTGCATCATGGATGGGATGGACCATGCACAAGGATGATTTGATATGGCTAAACCAAAGGCTCATCGAGATAATTGTCTTCAAGATACGGTGATGCGTCGATACATGGTAAGAACATGCAAGTAGTAGATTGATATCTTTCAACCATATTTTTGGTGTCAAAGAAGAGTTATTTACCTAAAGTAGGTAGTGAAATACTAATTTGGTGAGTTAGTAGATAAAGGTAGTTGTTTAAATTTATTTGGTCCTTCAATTTTTGTAAGCCTATATAAAAGCATCATTTATAGTTCGCTTATAATATGGAGAACTTTTAATCATAGAGCGATTTATAAATTGGCGATGACAAGAGAAAGCTGAGTTGAGCTTTGGAGAACTAAAATGCCGCAAGAGGACTTGGACAATTTTAACTCCATTCCGATGCGCCTGAAATAAATGCGGTGTATTGTCTTGTCTGTTAGACATTCTATCAAACACCTTCTCGGCGATAAGTTTTGACTCACTAGAACAGCAAAGAGGGAATACATTTTATAATTGGGTTCATGAGAGATTCGGAAGTGGAGATAGACTCGTTATCGGACGAAGAAGACGATCTCGAGAACTTGATAGACCAAAACGAGAGTAAACAGAAAGACCACATCAACAGCCGCCATAGTTCCTCCTCATTTCACATTGACGACCACCTCGATTCGAGCCTCTGGCGGCGAGCCTCTGGTTTCAAGCTTAACTTCAGTGGCAGCAAACGGTACTATATCTTGTTAGCCATTTTTCTAACTCTCCTCTTTGTTCTTCTCTACTTCTCTGCCAGTTTTCGCAACCTTTTCTCTATCCCTGACCTGTCTCTTCTCAAGTCCGATTCCTATCCGGACCGGCAGCGAGAGTCTGAGTTACGCGCACTTTACTTGCTCAGACAACAACAGCTCGGGCTTTTCTCTTTCTGGAACCAATCTTCAGTGAATTCTTCTTTTTCTAATTCTATAGATAATGTCGGTTCGAATATGCCCACTAATGGTGAAAATTTGTTCTTGGGAGATTTAAAATCTTTCCTGATAAAGCAGATCGCTTTAAACCAAGAAATTCAGCAAGTTCTGTTGTCAATCCATAAATCGGGTAATGCATCTTCGGAATCTGATTATGACGGGTTTTTCTTGGATCCTATGTGTCAAAAGGTGGATCAGAGGTTTTCAGAGAGGAAAACTATTCAGTGGAAGCCGAGATTGAAAAAGTTCTTGTTTGCAATTTGTTTATCTGGGCAGATGAGCAACCATTTGATTTGCTTAGAAAAGCATATGTTTTTTGCTGCTTTGTTGGATAGGGTTTTGGTTATTCCAAGTTCGAAATTTGACTATCATTACAACAGGGTCTTGGATATTGCTCATATTAATGAATGTTTGGGGACTAAAGTTGTAGTTACGTTTGAAGAGTTCATGGAAGTGAAGAAGAACCATCCCCATATTGATCGGTTTATTTGCTACTTTTCATTGCCTAATCCATGCTATGTGGATGGGGAGCATGTTAAGAGGTTGAAGGCATTGGGGCTTTCTATGGGAAAGCTTGAGTCTCCTTGGAAGGAGGATACAAAGAAACCCAGTAAAAAGAGTGTTCAGGACATTGAAGCAAAGTTTAAATCTGATGACGACGTTATTGCTATTGGAGATGTGTTCTACGCTGATGTGGAGAAGAATTGGTTGATGCAACCCAGTGGTCCACTTGCTCACAACTGTAAAACTTTGATTGAACCAAGTCGGACTATCATCATTACTGCTCAGCGTTTTGTTCAAACCTTCTTAGGGCAGAATTTTGTTGCTCTCCATTTTCGGCGTCATGGATTTTTGAAATTCTGGTAATTTTGTCATTGTCCTTAACTGTTAACAACCTTTCTTTTTCCCTCATAAGCAAATGAATGTGCTTCCTACGCTTATTCCTCTGCTGATGAGAGGTGGTCAGTCTGGACCGGCAGAGGGAAAGAGTATTAGTTCTCATGGCTTTTCCAAATACCAAAATTAACTTGAGCGACTTGTTTCCATGATCCAAGAAAAAAAAATTCAAGTCTTTAAGTGATGGTGGTACAATCTAGTACTTTTGGTAGCTATTGTTTTATAGGTTGATTTAGTTGGTTGTTTAGTATGCATAGATCTGTGGCATAACAGGGTGCATGTTCTTTCAGCACTTAATTGACGTGAGGCTGTATGGATTTATGTTGATGCTTCTTATCATCATTTCATATTCTGCAGCAATGCAAAAAAGGCTAGTTGCTTTTACCCCATTCCACAAGCTGCTGATTGCATCTCACGAGTTGTTGCAAGGGCCAATGCTTCAGTTATATATCTTTCAACTGATGCTGCAGAGAGTGAAACTGGGTTGCTGCAGTCATTGGTTGTAGCAAATGGGAAGACTCTGCCACTAGTAAAGCGTCCACCTTATAATTCTGCCGAAAAGTGGGATGCTTTCTTGCATAGACATGGTCTTCACAATGATCCTCAGGTAAGTTGTTCTTGTTCTATCTTCTTATTACCGTTTGTGCTGGATTGTTATAAATCTACAATCTGATATTGGCTTTTTTTGCTTGTTCGTTTCATTGATTGCCCCAAAAGATCAATCAAAAGTTCATCCAAAATAAAGGGATGTAAAATAGATACCTCCCACTGTTCAATTAATAATGACTTATCTTGGTCCTAGGAAAATGTGGGGTAGGGTTCTTGCTGATTTTTACGAAGGCAAGATTGGTCTAGCTTTCTATCAAACCTCTCATTGTATGTATGGGCAGCCTAGCTGGTTTTCATCGTTTCTTTTTTCTAAATTTCTGTTTGACCTTTATGTATTAGATCAGTGGTGAGACACATTAATCCCTTATTTTCCTTAATGTCATGTTCGCGATTTATGTCAAAATTGAGATGATGAGAATCATTAATTGTGTCTTCTGAAATAAATGAATGCTGTGATGCCTGGTCCTGCAGGATGATGTAGTGGTTACTTGAATTATCACCTTTGGCATATTACATTTCGGGGAGTTTGTTAAAGCTACATCCTAATGTTTTTTACCTCTGATATGGATGTAAATATTAAGTCAAAGAGTGGGGGGGAAAAGGGAGCATTCTTGGTGCATAAATGCTTTATATGCAAGTCTGAAGAAGAATGGGGGGTAAAGTATCATTTGCTTCATTTTCTATTGTTGTGGATCATTTGAAATTGGATTGTCTTGGTTGGGGTTTCTCGGATTCATACTGAAACTGTTGCGTCAGAAAGTATATCATGGTATTTGATTTACCAGGTTAGTTTGGAAAAATAGAGGCTTTCTGAAGTTAAGATATGCACAATAACCTCCGAATTCCATACTCTGCCTGCACGAGGCAAGAGTTGAAACTAACAAATGTCAAAGTCACCTCTCTGGCGTGAACATCTTGTATTCACAGTGTTTGTTCAATATTTGTTTTGAAGGTGGAAGCTATGCTGGATAAGACAATCTGTGCCATGTCTAATGTGTTCATTGGAGCCTCCGGATCCACTTTTACTGAGGATATCTTGCGGCTGCGTAAGGATTGGCATTCTGCATCCTTATGTGATGAGTACCTCTGCCAGGGTGAGCTGCCAAATTTCATAGCAGAAGATAAATGAAGAAGACACAGAAAATTGGGCCACTTTTTTTGGTCGTATTCACCTCTTGTATAGGCACATTGTAGTGTTTTTTTTTTTTTTTTACTTTCCTTTTAATCCTGTTCTTTTGCACATAAATTACACTTTCATAGTTTCAGTTCCTGAGTTAGGGTTGGGTAGGCCTCAGTGAGTAAGAAGTATTTTCAGCAATTGAAGGGTCTCGCTTGCTTTATTTTGTTCACGAGCTTAAAGAACCATCCTCACTGCAAACTACAATTCAACCATGAAAAGTTAATGATATATCAATCTTGTTCTTGCAAATTTTTAATTATAATTTCATATTTAGATTGTACGTACAATACAAGATCTTAACTGACATAACGTAACCTATCCTTAGGTAGCTTAATATTATTTGCATTTCAATTATCAAACAATATATATATATATATATATATATATATATATTGCCGTAGGCCTTGCGTTTTCTTTTCTCGCTTCCTCTACTTTAGAAAGAAAGGAGCTGTTAAAAGCCAGCCGCCGCCAAGATTTCACTTTCAGTTCCATTTTTCGAAATTAGTTAGGTATAGATCGAAAGTTTTTGTTGACGCAGATTCGATTTGACCGTGGAAACTAGAATATACACATGTCTTTCCATCTTTTGCATTAATCAAGAGAAAAGTAATATGCTGTCACTCTCGTGATTGGTTTTGGAGAAGAAAGAAGATTTCAATAATGAGAGCGAGATTGGTGGTGTTTCCTGTAAGAGGTAGGAATTGGTACTTTGGTAGATCCATTCTCCAATCTTCTTCCATTGGAGAGACAACCTCAGCTTCATCAAACGCTACTCCCTCCACTGTCACCGAGTTATGGAATAGCTTCTCTTCCTCTAAATCCAATGCCTACAATGCCGAACTTGTAATCGACTTTGTCTCCAATAAGGTCTCCGATTACTCACTTTCTGTTGTTTTTTGCCTTTCTCATTCGTTCTCAAAATGGGTCATTTTTTTCATTTTGATTTGTAAGTACATTTCTTCTGTGTCTACTTTATATATAGATGAATAGAGCATGGATGGGTCTAGAGAAGGCGCCAGAGGGCACCTTGAAGAATAAGATTCATGGGTATCTCTCATTTTTGTTAAATTTATTTCGTTATCTTTCTTCATCTTTTTTCTTTTGATAATCGCAAGTACAGTAAAACCGTTGATTCGACTTGTGTAGTCTGGGATTGAAGCTTCTGGCACGCGTTAAACCATCTGAGATTTTCCTAAAATCTATTTCCAAGGAGGTTTCTTGCGTTGAAATTACATACCCTTCCAGGTTTTGAGCCCCTAACTCTGTTCGTTTTGTTCTAATTAAACACAATTCAGCTTCATTTGTTACATGTTGAACAATCTAATAATGTTTTATTCTTTTGGGTACTACAATCAAACGTCTCTAATTATGATGTCCTAAACTGTTAGACAATCAAGGAATTGATTTTCATGATTCATAAATTCATACTCACTTAATCAAGCCATCCGCATTGCATCCTTGTAGTAGAAAGTGATTTTCTTGCTGACAAAGTTTTGAACTACTTGATTGAAGTTTCTGAAGTTATGCTGGATTGTTTCTCTCATATTCTATATCATCTCTGCACTCTGACTGGATTCAAACAGAACCTTATATGATTCTGTTGTAATTCGTATTTTGTTTTGCAGTTTAAATCCCCGACTTGTGCGCAGAAGGTTGCGACATATTGCCGTGAGGTAGTTATTTGCTTACATGTTATAGATGTATTTTGATCCGCCACATCTCACTTCTTCTTTCTTTGTTACTCCTATAAGAATTGGCATGGAGAATCAAATTCATGGGTTCAATATTCTAGCTCTGATGTCTGATTAATAGTAAGATCGTCCATTGTAAAAATGTACTTTTTCTCACTTTTTTTTGTTGGCATAGTCTGTTGGAAAATGTTTGTCTGTTCTGATTAATGGTAAGATCAGCCGTTGTAAAAATGTACTTCTTTCACTTTTTTTTAGTTGGCATATTGTCTGTTGAAAATGTTTGTCCCTTACAAATCTTGTTGAAATGGCTTATGAATCTTTAGCACTGTCATCTTTCTTCTCCCTATAAAGCCTTAATGTCTTTGACAATGCATTTAACTCCATTGTCTCTGCTATGGCGAGTATATCTGTCTAAAATGATGTCCAAATCATCAGGGGAGCTGCCATCCACAGGAAATATTTCTATGGTTCAGTTACATTACTTCCACTCACAAGTGCATTTACTGTAAGTCTGTCTGCTGTTTTAGATATTATCTTTGTCTTTCTAATATGTTTTCCATGAGTTGGCTAACGTTTTATTTGGTCAATTAATCTTCTGTTGCATACTTACTTTATCTGTTCTCATATAGGTTTTACCTCTGCCCAACATCCCATTCTTTTGGATATTGTTTCGCACTTATTCCAATTGGCGAGCTATGAAGGTGTGTTGTATACTACTATGATTTGAAAAGATTAGTTATCATGTTGTTTGCATGTAGGAAACAGCTTTACAGTAAGCATGTTAATAAGTTGCATTTGCTACAATGGATGTGTATCATTTACTATGAAGAGTTAGAGTTCAAATTACTCCATACCATCCTTCAGTTTAGAATTTAACGTGTTTCTTCTGTTCCAATTTTGCATCCTTTTTCTTTAGGGAAGTGAAAAACTCCTCCAGCTTGTATCAGATTGCTCCAGCACTGAGGATCCAGCTGTAGCAAATGTTATTGGAAATGGTAAAGAAAGGATTAAGCAAACAAATAATAATTCGCAAAGAGTTCTATGGGTAAGCCCTCTTATTGCAGATCTGAAATTTGTACTGATAACGTTGATGTCTGAATATGGTTACATGACTTCTTGGAATTAGTCTTCTTGTAAAATTTTGCAAAATAATCTCTTTCTTGCAGTTCTAAGTATATCTTCCCATGAAATATCTCAACTTTTGAGTTCACAGCATTGCGAATCTTCCTTTTAAGAACAATAGATGTCTACAATTTTAGCTCTAGTGTTTTTTTCTCCTCTTTCCCCCGGTGGCTATGACCACACCAATAGACTTTGGTTTTAAGTTTTCATGTTTGTTCTGTGAGAATGATTAACATTGGATAGAGCATCCAACGTCTTAGCATATGCCGACCTTCACATTTTTAGCTGCAAGACCAGTTCTTTCTTATGCCCTTAACTAAAATCATATTCTTTATTGAAATTGTATGTAGGTATTGCAGCCATCAAGGGAGCTTCAAGAACTTCTTAGCGTTGGAGACGAGAATGATGGCCTTAGTGATTCTGATTTGTCAAATATATGCAAAAAGTTCAACTTAAACATTAACGATGTTACGAAATCCAGGCATACGATGTAGTTCCCAATTTGCTTTGTAAATTTTGGCATTTGAATTATAACATGTTGATGCTCATTCTGGGTGGATAGCAAGATTTTATCCTTCCAAGTTTGTAGATAACTGGATCTTGTCTGACACGAAACTTGAAGATTCTCTTTCGGTCTTTCTCCAATTGGATTTTGGATTGTGATTAAAGATAAAGAGTGGAGCGGGTGGGTTGGACTGTGACAATAAATAAAAGGGGGAGCTTTATGCGGGCTTGATGCCAAAATATTATCTTGTTCTGGTTTTGAGTTCAGTGAAGTCGTAGGAATTCTATTTGTCAGTCACAAGTTTACTTGCCAAAAGACGAATCACTTTAGCTAAATATAGTCCTTAAATTGCAACATCAACTAACAAAAGCTCGAGTGCAAGAAGAGCAGTACGTTCACCCTTATTCTGTACGAGTGAGATTGAATAGGTCGTTTGATTTGGCTAAGATTTGATTAATTCTGTGCTGGTCGTTACAGCTTCTCTAGCCTACCACGTTGTCTCGGGAAAAGAAATCAACTTTATAAGATAAAAGAGTAAGAGGGTTCTTGTTATGATATTTGGGGCTGCATGAACTCGCGAGGAAGATGAAGAAGACGATGTCGCAAAGATAAGCTATGAATAAATGAAACGCAGCGTTGAGCCTCAGTCACGGACGAGCTCACGTGATCTTATCTAGAAGATTCCGGTTGCAATAGGTTATAAACGGTTGTAACAGAATGAAAAAGACAGGCAAAAATTTGAGTGAATGAATTGATTCTCTTCTCTCTCTATTGATTCTCTTTTCTCTCTCCCTCTCTGTTTCCTTCTTGCGTGATTGTGTGATTATGAGAATATTGGAGTGTGCGAATAACGCTACTTAGTATCAAAAACGTAACATCTGGTATCAGAGCTTACGTTCCTCGGATAAATAATGGCAGAAAGCACCAGGGGAGCGGAGGTTCGCCGTTTAGAATAGAGCATTAGGAGCCTGCTTGAAGCTCAGTCCAGGCATGAAAGAGAAATTAGTGACATCAAGACGATGTTCCAACAATTCATGCAGAAAATGGATAAGGGGGATTCGGAGTCGGTGGTGAAGGATGCTGGCGAAGGGAGTCGTGGAATGGGGGTTTTAAAAGTCAATAAAACTGAGTTCCCTATGTTTGACGGTACCGGAGTTAGGAGCTGGAGCTATAAATGCGAGCAGTACTTCTCTATGGATCAGACTCCAGAAGAGCTAAAGATATGGCTCGCCTCGATTCATATGGAAGGAGATGCACTTGAATGGTACTAACTTACTATCCGGAATAGGAGGGAGGCGCAGGAGATGAAATGGGAAGAGTTCATGACTCTCCTAAGACAACGGTTCGATGAAAACATTTTTGAAGATCCTATAGGAGATTTAAAAGAGCTAAGACAGGAGGGCTCAGTACTGGAGTATTGTGCATTATTTGACAGATATTCGAACAAGCTTACCCTGCCGGAAGCTTACCTGGTAGGATTCTTTTTGAAAGGGCTTAAACCAGAACTGGGGTTGACGGTGAAAATGATGGACCCACAGACGCTGCATCAAGCGTACACGTGGGCACGTAAACAGGAGGCCATTATGGCAGCCAGTGTGCCGGTTTATTTCGGCAAAGGAAGCCGGGTCAGCGGTCCAGGAGGGAGGGAACCTTCGACGTACAGAGGGAGCAATTTCTCAACCCCTGCGTTCAAATCACCCACGGAGGCGGGATTGTTGCCAACACCGGGAAGTCAAGGAAGCAGGAATTTCAATTTTAGAAACCAGCGAGGCAGTAGAACTACAAGAAGCCGGGAGTTTGACGAGAAGAGAGCAAAGGGCCTGTGTTTCTGGTGTGACGAGAAGTACTCGCCGGGCCATAAGTGTCGGAAGAAACAATTTCAGTTGTATATGGTGGAGGACGATGAACAGGAGGAAGCGGTTGTCGGAGACGAAGAGCTGGAGGAAGGAGCTCCCCTCAATCCTAACATTTCACTTGAAGCCATGTGGGGTTTAAAGGATCAAACGGATTACAAACAACTTCGGGTTATGGGAAGCTACAGGCAGAAACCTCTGTATATACTGGTGGATAGCGGGAGTACACACAACTTCGTAGATGAAAAAGTGGTAAGCAAGGCCATGGAAGAAGTAAACGAGATCAGCCCTTTAAGCATCACCGTGGGAGGGGGATTAAAGCTGGTCTGTAAACAAGCATGCAGGAATTTTATGTGGCACATGCAAGGGGTCAGATTAGCGACTGAAGCGTTGGTCATTAAGCTAGGAGGATGCGACATGGTTCTTGGGGTGCAATGGTTGGCGACGTTAGGCGATGTGTTGTGTAACTTCAAGCAGCGGACCATGGAGTTTCAGTGGGAGGGGAGAGTGGTGACGTTGTCGGGGCAACCCGAAAGGCAGGCCCGAGAAGTATCAGGTAAGAATCTCCATAAGATGATTAAGGATTCAAATCATGGTGCATTATTTATGTTGCATCTTTTCCGATCCGATTGAGATCCAGATGCAAAACTTGAGTATTAAAGATGACGGCCAGAGCAGAGACGAGATTGAAGGATTATTGGCAGATTACGGGGAAATCTTTGCAGAACCTAAAGGGTTACCACCTCAACGGGCATATGATCATGCGATTCCCCTAAGACCAGGAGTGGAAACAATTAATATACGGCCCTATCGTTATTCCGGGGAGCAGAAGGACGCCATCGAGGCGGCAGTAAAGGAGTTATCGGAACAAGGCTTCATACGGAAGAGTGTCAGTCCGTATGCATCGCCGGTTATCTTAGTGAGAAAAAAGGATCAAACCTGGAGAATGTGCATTGACTACCGTGAATTAAACAAGCACACGATCAAAAACAAATTCCCGATTCCACTTATTGAGGAGCTTCTGGAAGAATTGCAGGGATCCAGCTGGTATTCAAAGCTTGACTTGCGATCCGGTTATCACCATATCCGGATGAGGGAGGAGGACATTCTGAAGACAGCCTTCCGAACTCATGAGGGACACTTTGAATTTCTCGTGATGCCCTTCGGCCTCACGAACGCCCCTTCCACATTCCAAAGCCTTATGAATGAAATCTTTCGTCCCTTCCTTCGGAAATTCTTATTGGTTTTCTTTGATGATTTGCTCATTTACAGCTCAAATTTCAGTCAACACTTGGATCATCTCCGCATGGTTCTGGAGGTCTTGAGACAACAACAGTTATACGTATGGGGCAATAAGTGCACCTTTGGGGCTCGGCAAATAGACTACTTGGGCCATTCCATATCGGAAGAGGGGGTCTCTACCGACGAGAAGAAGATCGAAACAATTAAACAATGGCCTCAACCGCGCACATTGAAGGACCTAAGGGGGTTCCTTGGACTTACTGGTTACTACCGGAGATTTATCGAACACTATGGCCTTCTGGCAAAGCCTCTCCACAATTTGTTGAAGAAACAGGAGTCCGGAAGTTGGGAATGGAAGGAACAACAACAAGTAGCTTTCGAACAGTTGAAGGAACGATTAATGGCTGCTCCGGTGCTAGCGTTGCTCGACTTTAACAAAATGTTTGTAATTAAAGCTGATGCATGCGACAAAGGCATAGGCGCGGTGCTCCAGCAAGAAAGCCGTCTGATAGCTTTCTTGAGCAAGGCGTTAGCTCCCAAACACCAGGGGTTATCCACTTACAAGAAGGAGTTCCTTGCTATTATCAAGGCTGTAAAACATTGGCACCACTATTTGAATGGAAGGTTTTTTCGAGTTCAGACAGATCACAGGAGCTTAAAATACCTATTGGAGCAACAAATTTCCACGCCCTTCCAGCAGAACTGGCTTCCCAAATTGTTCGGATACGACTTCGAGGTAACTTATCGAAGTGGAAAAGAGAATCTGGAGGCCGACGCGTTATCCAGAGTCTCGAGTCAACAGTTGCTCACAATGGTTGTCTCGCAATTACAGGCCACTTTGATGGATGAGATTAAGGCAGGATGGGAGGAAGACAACACCATTAAGGATCTCATTGAGAGGTTAAAAAATACAGACAATCTTATGGGAAATTACGAATGGCGACATGGAATGTTGAGATGGAAGGGAAGGATAGTGGTCGGTTGCAACAGGGAGCTCCGAAAGAGGATCATAACTATGGCCCACGACAGCCCGCAAGGAGGCCACTCCGGAGTTACAGCTACGATTAAGAGGATACAGAATTTGTTCTATTGGAAGCAGATTGCCAAGGATGTAAGGAACCATGTAAAGAACTGTGTAACTTGTCAAAGAAGCAAGTACGACCGAGTCGCTTATCCAGGATTGCTACAACCCTTTCCGGTGCCAAATGGATGTTGGAAGGAGGTCACCATGGATTTCATAGAAGGGCTTCCACCATCCCAGGGAAAATCGGCCATCTTCGTGGTTGTTGATAGATTCAGCAAATACACACATTTTACAGCAATCAAGCACCCATACACCGTTCAGGAGATAGCTCAGGTATTCCTGGATCATGTGTTTAAATTGCATGGGATATCTGAACGTATTGTATTGGACCGGGATCCAATCTTTATGAGCAGGTTCTGGCGGTAAATGTTCAGACTGCAAGACGTAAAACTACAACCATCCACCGCTTACCACCCACAGACGGACGGACAGTCAGAGGCAGTAAACAAGACGCTAGAAACTTATTTAAGGTGCTTCTGCTGTGATGCCCCTCAGAAATGGGGAAGTTGGCTGACCATGGCCGAATGGTGGTATAATACTACACACCATTCAGCCATTAACACGACACCATTCGAGGTTCTATACGGGTATCCTCCACCTATATACGTGCCTTATGTCGTAGGGGACTCCAGAGATGCAGGGATGGATCAGCTATTCCAGGAGAGGGAAGCCATGCTTCAGGTCGTCAAATTCCACCTGAACAGAGCAAAACAGAGGATGAAACTGCAGGCGGATAGAAGTCGTTCGGACAGGGAATTCGAGGAAGGACAAATGGTATACGTGAAGTTACAATCATACCGACAGCAGTCCTTACAACGGAGGCCCAACCAGAAGCTGGCGCCATTATACTACGGTCCGTTCCCAATCATTGCGAAGATAAGCAAAGTAGCCTATACTTTGGGATTTCCTGAAGGTACTACTATTCACCCCACCTTCCGTGTCTCTCAGTTGCGGGGATTTGTCGCGAAAGGTACACCAACTTCTGGCCAGCTGCCGGCGGTAATGAAGGAAAGGGCAAAAATATCAGTAGCTATCTGGGGAAGACGAATGGTGAAACGAAATAATAAAGCAGTAACACAAGTACTGGTGCAGTGGCAGGGTGGAACCAAGGAAGAGGCATCGTGGGAGTGGTTTTATGAGCTTCAAAAACGATTCCCAAACATGAATCTGCTGGACAAGGTGCTTCTTGAAGACGGAGGGGATGTTACGATATTCGGGGCTGCATGAACTCGCGAGGAAGATGAAGAAGACGACGTCGCAAAGATAAGTTATGAATAAATGAAACGCAGCGTTGAGCCTCAGTCACGGACGAGCTCACGTGATCTTATCTAGAAGATTCCGGTTGC
>JAOTBA010000001.1:10903761-10918645 GCA_025629845.1 Erythroxylum squamatum | reverse complement strand
GGTACCGACCGGTACCGGTACAGTTCCGTTCCAGAGCCCAATCCGGTACCAAGTCCGGTACGGTATTCAGAACATTGAACAAACTTGAAACTTCGGTTCTATTAAAGCCATGTACAAATGAATCACTAGTTGACAGCTACATCCGTGTATCTGTGACTAACGTCAAACAAATAAATCAACAAAGTCTTGGCCATTTAAGACATGTAATCTTGAGTGTTTGGATCGCCAGCTTGTTGAGATGCCCCTTGATCAATTCCAACTGTTCTCTTGCTCATATTAGCTCGCTGCACTAAACGTACCAATGCCTGAACCACTTCTGACATAGGGGGTCGAAACTCCGGCTCAGACTGAAGCAAAACAATGAAAATGAGTCCCCAGACCACATTGTCACAGTAAAACGAGTATGCCTCAAGTTATTGCAAAAGAACAAAATTAAGTAACACAAATTCCACCTTGTTTATGATATGCATGTTTAGGGAGAGTCTTGTATCTCCTATCCTAACCCGCAAATTCCTTCATCTCAAAAACAATGTTACCTGGACACAAAGGGCAATGACATCAGCAAAACGTGAGAGAGATTTGACAGGGTAAAGCCCTTTAAGTGCTTGATCAACCATCTTTGATAGAGCATCAATGTCATGAAGCTGAGGTGTGGCCCATCGTACCAAAGATTGCTCCAGTCTTGGTCTTGAGCTGTAAAAAGATTTCACAAAGAATAAAGACTAGGAACCAATTTCTTATCTTCTACCTCAACGAGCTTTACTTGTGCTATTTATTGGACATAATGACAGCAGTCAATTTTGTAATCAACCAATCACCTATCAAATGGTTTACGTCCAGTAAGCAGCTCCAACATGACCACTCCAAAACTGTAAACATCGCTCTTAAGAGTATAATGACCAGACATAGCAATCTCTGGTGCACTATATCCAGAACCTGCATTTTGGCTCAATATCTGCATATGGAAATAGAAACCAAAATCACAAATTAAGCGATAAGTTCTAGCATCAAGTTAAAAAGTAATGCAATAATGAACCAACCTAACCAAAAATAGATAGACGAGTAGACTGAGTTTGACGTCCATTGCAACACTACGAGAACAATGAGCCAGAAGTCCACAAAATTTGGAACATCCAATAAGTTGTTTCTTAAAAGCATCACATAGGAAATCAAGGATTTCAACTTCCAAACTAGTTAATAACCATCTCTTTTAGCATTTTTCTTTTACTTGTGGACTTCTTTGCACCAAATTTTAGTAGTTCCTATAAGGAAATTCAATTATTTTAAACTTCACATCCTCCTAAACTTACAGTTCTGAATTCTGAGCCAACCAGAAAATGGCTTGCACAACTTTCTTAGAAAGACATCAAAAAATAACTCAAAGATCACCTGATCTGCATTTGGGAGAAAACTTGCCAGGCCTGAGCTTGAAAGGTGAGGATTGAGTTCAGCATCCAATAGTATGTTTGCTGACTTGATGTTTTTGTGAATAATGGATGGAGAACAGACTTCATGCAGGTACCTGAAAAATGGTACCATGAAGGCAATGATAAAAATATTGCAGGAAAATGGTGGTGGGTTCATTTAAATCTACATCACCAATCCTACTTCTACTATAGAGTCAATTCAAACATCAGAACCTATTAAATAACTATGGAATTAATGTACCACCATTGGATGTTAGATGAACTGATCTCGTAGAAAATTGCATCACCTCCCCATTCATTTATTAGATATGTTCCTTGACATCAACTACAGTTACGTATCCTAAATTTACCCCTTTGAGGTACTACTGCTTTTGAAACAAGTCATCATTATGCTTTTGAAATGACAAGTTGGTACGAAGTTTCATGCCAATGTTCTTTCCTTTTCAATATTGGCTGTCATGGGGCTCATAACATCTACTCTTCAATCATCCACTCAGGTAAAGGAGGACTTGGTCCTTACACTCCACCAACAGCAAAGAATGGAGGTATTTGAGGGAGATCTATGTATAGGAGGGACTGTATCTTTAGATAACAAAATTTGATATTAGAAGGTCAATTTGTGAATTTTTGATGTTCTTGTGATGTACTTACTCCAATGCCCGGGCAGTTCCCAAAGCTATCTTGACACGAGAATTCCATATCAAAGGTTTGTTATAATCATCTGGTACATGAAGGAACTCATGCAATGATCCATTCTTATGGAACTCATATATTAGTAGTTGTTGTCCATGTTCCGAACAGTAACCCACTAGCTCAGTCACATTCGGGTGATGTAACTCTGAGATTTTGGACACTACTTCTGTAAAATCTTCAACCATATTGTTGGCAGTACAAGCTGAATCTATTTTCTTCACTGCAAGAACCTACAACATGGTCCCAAAAGGAAAGCGAAAAAAGGATCATGAGATAATGTACTAGAATATTCCAAATCTGTGGTGCCAAAATTCAGAACTAAAAATTCCAACCTGGAATAACCCGCATAAACAGAAAGCAATTGTCATTCAGATGTGCATGTGTCAAGATTTGCCATCAAAAAGCACTCAACTAGCACATCACATCAAGTATCAGGATGCATGTGTTTCAATCTCATGTACTATGAAAAGACGTATATAAAACCTAAGCTATCCTATGTTTTTTGTTTCTTCTTTGGGCCCCTAAAGTGAAATGTCGAGAACTTTTCAGGTTAAAGAAGCAAACCTTCCCATCATCAAACTGGGCACGATAAACATGTCCAAATGACCCTTCACCAAGAAAATTTTCGACACTGAAGCTGCCAGTAGCCACTTGCAGGTCTGCTACCGAATATGAGGTCACATTGACAGGAACTAGAACAGGTTTCTTTACAGCAGCAGGGTTCTTCGGAAAATCATTCTCGTCAAATGATTTATGGGAATCACTCGGTGGGGGTCTAAGATTTATTGAGGCTGAGGTATACATTGTCTTAGTAATCACAGTGGATGGAGCTTGTATAGACTTCAATTCTGTAGTACAATTTGACAGTTAAACTAAGTGGAATTTTTGGAGGAGCAATGAAACTTCCAATCACAAATGTCCACAGAAAGCAGATTGAAGAGACTAATAATACAGGCCCAAAGTGAACCAAAATACAGTTTAGAAATTTGTCTAATCACAACCAAGTGGTATCTATTTATAAAATCAAATAGATTGAATAACATTTTGCTTCTAAACTGGAGCCAAAGTGCTAAAGAGTCTAAAATAGTTCATTGAAGATAACTGTCTTCCCAATGAAAGGCAGCAATGTAGAATTTTCCATCATCCACATAACAGAATAATCTATTTGGAGACAGGACATTTCAAATACTGAATTGTAAAATCATCGTGTTCGCAGCAGAACTGTCTTACTGCTATGAGAAAATTAAAAATCACTAGCAGATTATCACATCAGTGATACAATTCTGAGTACATCCTTCATAAAACAGCAATATTGAGAAATTAATTAGTCACATCTAAACCAATTTCAATTAAGCTCAGCATCTTACAGATTTGCATTCCATTTTGTCAAAGCATTAGCTGCCAAAGGTGTAAATTATAAAGAAAAACCAATAATCAAAACAACCAAGTACAGATCACAAAAGATTGGAATAATGTAGTTCTCATTTTTTAGGAATGGAAAATAATAAACAAAACAATCTAGCTACAGCATAGAAACAAAACACTCAAATAATGCAAATTACTGACAGAGATGCTTCATCAAGCTCAAAATCGGGACGAATAGCCATTACCTTGCGCTTCACCAGAAGAAAGAGGAGCAAATGGTTGATTGTCAAGTTTTTCTTCATCTGAGGATGACCCCTTTGATTTTCTCTTCACAAGGAAAAATGCTACTATTGCTCCAACAACAAATACTGATATGATAATCCCAGCTATGCCACCACCTGTAATTCCTGATTTTTGGTTGCCACCATCAGTCCCACTGTCTGACGTAGTATTGTTGCCACCAGATCTATGACTAGGGCGTTTTGGGGCTGGAGGTGTACCAGGCGGAGGCGGAGGTGCCGACCCCGAAATCCAATTGTTTCCTTCCTTCCTGTAGTGAGGATTACTCAAATTGGTTTTGCAGAATTATTCTTTAACTCAATCTGCCTAGCAGCTAACACATGGTCAGAGAAATCTTACTGCAGATTAATGTTAGCCAATGGTCGAGGGATCCAGCCAGTAAAATGATTGTTTGCTATGTTCCTGACAGACAATAATTACCAACATGTTGGTACCATGGATTAAACGTGAGGAAATATACAAGTTCTCAACTAAATTCAATTGCTATGGTGGTTACACACAAATTTTCAAGAGGAAGATTGGAGAGGACATCAATTGTTCCTGTAAACTGGTTGTTTTGCAAATACCTGTGAGGAGGTCAAGGCTAGTAAGCGACAAGAAATCAAACCGTATGTTTACTGGCAATAATCAGAAGAAATGCTACTTACATCGTTGTCATACTTGAAAGGGAGCTAAAACTCCGAGGTAGATTTCCTGTCAGCAAATTGAAGGAAATATCCCTGAAGCATGCATTTAGTTATTAATACTTGAGATCTATCTGTTCCATGAAAATAGATCAAAATCTGTTATAAATAGCAATCAAATACGGACTGAACTTTGCATTTCCAACTAATCAAGGAAGCTTGGAACTTTCAGAAACATTTGATGAACCAACGCTATCATTGATCAACCAAAGTATAAAGAGATATAGAACGAGCATCTATAACAGAAACAACAGAAATATCCAAAGATATCAGGAATATGCCACCCAAAGTAGATTAATTGAATTTTTTTAATATTACAATGCTTACTAGATATTTGAATCATAAACCAAATTTCAAGTAGTCATGAAAACCAATGACTAGTCTAAAATTAATTGGTATGCTAAACCGTGCAATAAAATAAGATAGGAACAGTTGTTGTGATGCCTTAACAAGCTAGATAAGCAACATATCTTGGTCAATAAAAGAGTAAAGAAGATCTCACAATGTGGAGAGGGAAGAAAGCTGTCCAAACATGTCATTAAGCTGATTCTGAAGCTGGTTGTGTCCAAGGTTCCTACTCTCCCAATAAACATTAGGGAAAATATGTGAGTTAATTCTGAACTAGAGAAGAAAAGTTCAATTAGAGAACTAACAAAGAAATAATCACTCACAAGTATTCCAGAGAAGTCATTTGTGAAATGGAATAAGGAATTCCTCCATTGAACTGATTATTAGCAAGATTCCTAACAACATGTTTACGTCAAAATAATCAACATGAATTAGAACAGAGAGACAAAAAAAATTAAGCAATTTCCATATGAACCATACAGTCTTGTCAAGTTTGGAGGAAGTTGGTAAGGGATACCACCTCCCAGGTTGTTGTTACTCATGTCTCTGCAATAATCAAACATGTTACGTGTCAAAAAAATACAATGTATGGCAGGCAGGTTAACCATTTAATAAGACCCTCTCACAGGTTTCTCAATGCTGTCAAACTTGTGAGCAGGTAACCCATTCCTCCAGAAAGCCCAAGACCAGATAATTTACTGACATAGTCAAATAGAAGACAAAGTTAGAGAAAGAAATACCAGTGCTAGGAGTGTTTAATGCAACATGTCAGAAAGAAGAAAAAGTGTCTTAGAAGTTACATTTCTGTTACTCGAGAGCCTGAGCAAGTAACACCTTTCCAAGACTGCCCACATGGATCATCACCAGTAGAACTCCATTTGGTTAGTTGTTGTGGTGAATTTAAGCTGCTGTACATGACCCTTAAAGCAGAAGCTGTATAAGGTCCAAGCAATCAGTGGGTAATATACCAAATACGAGCAACCTTGTCGCTCAACTTGATATTGTATGACTATTCCATGATATCAGTTCATGCCTAAACAATGTTAAATGGTAAAAGATCATATGAAATTTAAGGTGGAGCACATCAGTGAAAACAAAAAATTGAGGGATAAGAAACTTAGACCTTACAGATATTGATTCCCAACCTTTGATATTTGGGAAGATATGGTGAATATGCCCATGCTTAGTTATTCGGAAAATGTTTGTTTTCTTGCATAACAAGAAGGAACATGCTAGACATTATAAAAATTATAGGGGGTCGGCTTCCTTTCAAAATTATAACAGTGAAAAATCTTTGGCTGTAGCTTTATGCAATTACACACTCATGCTCACAGGATATATCAACAAAATAACAACATATCTATTTGTCCATGATTTTCCTCATTTTTCTTTTCAAAAAGTAAGCTCATCTGCAAGGGCTAGGATGGCTAGGGAATGATCAATGACTGACTGCAGTTCTGCTTTATTTATTGCTTCCTTATAAGTGGAAAGTCAGACAACCTCAGAGAACACTTTTCTAAATGCCAAACAGAGGGAGAAATTAGAGCTGCTAAACATGCTTACTTTCAGACATTGAAAGAGTTTTGAGCACAAATAGCAATTTTACCACTAAATTTCCCCAAGTATGGTCACTAAACAACCCATGATTAATTTTGTATGCATGTGAATAACTGCGTCTTCAGATCCTGAGCTAGGATTGCAGCCTAAGTTCTCAGGGTAGTTTATGGCCTCATCTGGGTTTGATTAGGATGCAGAACATACGGTTCAGTCTTGCAGATTACTTTTGAGTTGGATAGCAAGTATATTACACATGAGCTTAATGACTGGGCAGTCAATCCAGAAATGACACATTATTTCACAAGGCAATCCTGGCAACTGAGCAACTCATAGAATTGCATCGTTAAATCATATCCGCAATTATGCCAAATAAATGATATCAAAGCAAGATCATACTTATGCATATATTTCATGTATCAAGCAATCTTCTTTGCAGCTGCTAAGGCGCAAATTCAGAAGTAAGAGAAGAACTGTCACATATCACTCAAACGACCTGCAAGGTCTTTGCTTTATAACTGACACGATAAATCCCAGAAAAGAAATCGACATAAGCGAGAACGCACACAGACTAAAAAGCTTATCTTTCTGACGTGACTAACATTCAAAGCAAAGCTCAAAGCAGTGGCTTTTGACCAGAAAGAGGCGCTAAATGGAATCTCAATGTACTTAACTGGAAAATCGTCCAAAAAAAGAAACGATTTTTTAACTAAGCTTAGCAGTCTTAAATTACCTTTTAAGTCAGCTCAAAACTTAGTCAAACAAAGAAAAGAAAATGTACAATCTGCATAAAAAGGCAGAAACTTTCAGGAATAATAACAAGTAACAAGCAGCTCTAGATTACAGCAAACAATAATCAGAGAAAAGTGATACAAAAAACACAAGCTAAAAAGGAAAACAGAAACAGGATATTGTGCAAAGATAGACACGTCTATGTCCATCATTGAGACAGAAAGAGAGAGACAAATATAAAGGAAGAAGGGAGAGAAAGTAGTGGCTTACCATCATTTGGATCTGTAGCACCATGGATGCATCTAAGAATGCAGATTGCGAGTGTCACTATCAGGTCAACCCTTCTCCGGAAACCCATCATCACCCACGAAGAACCAGAGAAGATGGTCGATGACTAATGCAAGAAAGCTCGTCCTTTGTATTTCTTTCTGTTTTTTTAAAAAATAATTTGCGTACTATTTCTTCTCTATACCCATTAAAACATGTCCCGAGGAAAGCTGGCAGGCACGATTTACCAGAAGAATCCAAAGCCACAGAAACAATTTATTTGATTATACTCACATTCTCCTCTTTCATCTCTGTCGTTATTTTATAAACAGAAGTTTCTCAGCTTTCGTGTTGTATCTATAAACATGTATATTTATATACCTGGAAGATCTTAATGACAAAAGAGAAGATATTAAGGAAATTACAGTGTGAAAAAGGTTACTTATAAGGCTGGATTGAAGTCTCATGGCTCTCCTGTTATGTATGTTCACTTTTAATCACCTGTCCCTCGCACTAATGAGAGCTTTGTTTTCATTCAACCTTTGTCTCTTTTCCTTAATATTTGCATGATAGCATTATGTAATGTTAGATCTTGGATTTTCTGTCAGATGATACGAAGTTGAAGACACGGGCACCACAATTAAACGAACCATACTTCTTATTTAAGATCTTAGATTTTGGTGACAGTGAGGGCTGTATCCCGGAAAGTGCTACTCTTTATGGTTTGGTCCACTGTTTCTGTGGATAATGAAAGTGCTTGTACTTGTATTATCCTCATATGCAGCCTAAAGGTGCAGAAAATGAAGGTCCTTTTGGAGTTCATAAATCAATCATCCTTTCTTGAACGCCTAAGGGTATTTATTGCATCACAAAAAATAAATGTACAAGCTCCCAATGAAAAGAATCTATCAAAGACTCGCTGTTACCACAAGGACTACGTGGAACATGATTGAGTAGGCAAAGTACATGTAAGTTGCTGTCAACTGCTTGCTTGGATATGTTTTTTTTTAATAATTTATTAATCAATTCGAATGTTGTCTTAGTTGGAGAATTGTAGTTCACCCCAAATAAAAAATTAAATCAAATTTGCATATAATTAAAAACAATGAGATCAGATGATGTGCACTAGTAGTTAGATTAGAATTGAAAAATGGAACGATTAGGAGTTGAACGATTCTCATCACCTAATCTAAACAAACAGGCTACAACTAAAAGGAAGGAGACGTGGCAACAACTGCCACGGTTATAGGATAGAATGACAGGGAAACGTTAGAACATTTGGCGTTTTCCCATCCAACTTGAAATGAGGATGTAATTCATAAGCATGAATCAAAGTAGTTTCGTTTACTGAATTGCTGATGTATGATCCATAATTATAAGCACTTCGACTTCTGCTTCAATTATTCAAATTAGATCAACCTTAAGTTATTTGATAGACATAAAAGGAAGGAAATTAAAAGACAATGGTAACTAACTATATATGATAGTACTTATAGAATGTCCTAACAAAACATGGTCCGTCTATTCACTTGAAGATGCGAAAGCGACAGTATTTTTCACATTTTGAACCTTTATTCTCCAGTTCAACAAAAGGGGTTGTCTATTTAGTAGATATGCCTATGTATCTGCACTATCAAGGTGTCTTAATTAGTTGTTTACCATAATATAATCAAAGTCAAGGTTGGAGCTAGTTAGGTTAATGGCAGCTTTTCAACATAAATGACCAAACTATATGATTTTCAGGGAAATATTCGGTTGCCTTTACTTATAAAGTAGTTGAAATAGAAAGGACAGCGTATAAGTATAAATGTAATAGTTGCACTTTAGAAGGAATTATCATATAGTTGAAAAAACCATATCTAAACATATAATAGTTAGCCACTAATTACCTTACGAGGATGAACACTTCTATGAACTTATATCCACCAGTATGGATGAGACTCATAACACAACAATTCCACTTATAAAAGTTATAATGAAGATTATTTAAACTATAACATTTATGCACTTGTGATTACATTTAAAAAAAGAATAACAATATTCTTAAGACGAAAGATTAATTACATTGGACTCTCCTATGACGTGGGTCTTTTTCAAATTTGTTCTTAAATTTAAAAAATTATAATTAACCCTCGAGATGGGTATAAGTAATGATAACTCCAACTAAAGATGGCAAAGTGACACAAAACTTCATCAAAAGAATATTCAGTAGATTTGGAGTGTTGAGAGCAATCATAAATGATAAGGAGCTCATTTATGTAATAAATCATTTGAAGCTCTTCTTAACAAATATGGAGTCTACTGTCAAGTGGCCACATCTTATCATCTGCAAATAAGTGGCTAAGTGAATTTTGTTAATTGCGAGCTAAAGAGAATCTTGGAGAAGATGGTTAATGGTTCGAGGAAGGATTAGACGTTGAAGCTTGACGATGCTTTATGGGCATATTGAATCACCTTCAAGACACAGACAAGTACGACACTCTTTCAACTTG
Organism: Erythroxylum squamatum; assembly: GCA_025629845.1. Taxonomy (NCBI): domain Eukaryota; kingdom Viridiplantae; phylum Streptophyta; class Magnoliopsida; order Malpighiales; family Erythroxylaceae; genus Erythroxylum; species Erythroxylum squamatum. Next base: position 10,908,784 of record JAOTBA010000001.1, on the reverse strand, counting down.
TTTATGGGAAGGCTTGTCATTTTCTTGTAGAAATGGAGCATAGAGCATATAGGGCGATTAAGGCTTTAAATTTCAATTGGAAGACAGCTGGTAAGAAGAGACTTCTACAACTAAATGAGTTAGAAGAGTTAAGGTTCAATGATCATAAGAATGCCAAGTTGTATGAGAAGAAAGTTAAAAGATGACATGATTCTCATATCAAGAAAAAGAAATTCAAAATTGGAGATGCGATTTTGTTATTCAACTGAATATTAAAATTGTTTTCGAAAAAGCTTAAGTCGCATTGGAGTGGTCTTTTCAAAGTAACCCAAGTATTCAAATATAAAGCTTTAGAATTGGAGAATGATAAACAGGAAACATTCAAAGTTAATAGTCATTGATACAAACCATATTTCAGAGGAGGATTATTCATATGAAAGGGAAGTAGTGGCTTTCCTTTCTTTTGGTTGAAAATAATTGAACTGAAATGGTCAAGCTAGTGACCTTAAATGTAGCATGTTATGTTTTAGTTAGGTTTTTTTTCGTAATTGTTGCATGTTTTGTGCATTATTTTTATATATATTTTGGAATAAGTTTGATTGATTAATGTTCATGGCTTGAAGTGTGCCAAATGGTTAGGAAAGCATTCAGGAGGATTCACGATTGTGCATGTGCATGATCATGCAAACTTGGATGAGATACCCATTGGCATGCATGAATGTGGACAAGGAAACTCCCAGCTCTCTAACACATGAACGATTGTTTCAAAGGCCCACACTTAAACATTGCACGATCATGCATTATGCACAACTATGTAATCACCCTTTTTACCCCTAAAAAACCTAGGCTATTTATTTCCCTCATGTTCTTCTTTCTTTCTTTTACCTCATCTCTCTAGTTGGCAACCTCCGTCTATTTTTCACTTATTTTCACATGATTTTCACACAGATTTCATTCTTTTCTTCCATTTTAACACTCTTTACCTACAGATATAGTGATTTTCACACTAGAAGACGTTTTTTTCCTGGGTTTGAGAGTAGCTTTTTCCACACTTCTCTTTTGCATTTTTGGTGTTTTTTCTGGTTATTTTGTAGGTTTTCATATAAACGATCACCTAGGGTGAAGCACCTTGCACAAAGGTCCAAAACCAAAGGACAGAAGAAGGTATCCAAAAGTGGTGCATGTGACCCAATCTTCTTATAAGAAGAAGGTGAGAAGTTCCAAAACTCCATTTTAAAATCATAGCTGCACCTTGATAGTTTGATTTCCAAATTTTGGAAGATTTAGAGTTTGAAGAAAAAGTTAAATTGTCGAGTGCTAGAACTAATTGGAAAAAAATTCATTATGAGTATGTTGTTATGAAGAATTGACCATAGAATTATACAGTACATTAAGTTATGAGTTAGACAATTTTTAGTTTAGACTTAGAGAGAAACCATGTAATTTAGATTATTATATTATGGAGGAAATAATTGGATTTCCTAAAATCAAGATTGTAGAATCATATAACAATTTCCATGCCACCCTTTATTGAAAGAAATTGATTGGATTAGAAGTGTTTGACCCTCATAATACACCCAATAATGTCATTAAGAGTCCAAAATATTTATTATTACATAAATTCATGTGTCACACTGTCTTTGCTAAAAGTCAAAGTAACAAATGTTATAAAAAGGATTTATTCTTACTTTGGTGTATGGAGAACAAAGTCAAGGCTCGCACATCCACCCATATCTTCTAAACAATAGTTACTTCTATTACGAAAAAAAGTAGCTATTTAGGCATGAGCTTTTTAGTAACTACTTTAGTTTAGTACCATGATGTTGCTGTTAATGAACTAATCACTATTTTCCTTGAAATGCTTAATAATCCACACTTGAGGAGGGCTGGAATCTTGGAGTCCCATGGTATGAAACTCCAAGAGCCAAGCTTTAAATCTACAGTTAAGTACAAAACATGACAAGTAGGATCTAGATCAACATCATCACAATAACATCAAGAGGCAACATCGAGTAAATAATTTGACAAAGAAGAAGAAGAAGGATAGGAGATAGTGCTCAATAAATTAGAAGAAAACAACAAGCAACTAAAGGGCAGACTGAATACCATAGAGGCATAACTAAAGGAGGTAGTGTGACATCAATGCTACCAAACAAAGAAACGACTCAAGTATTTTGCAATGCAACATCTAAGTCCCTTCTCCTACGTTATTAGAACCACAATCCTTATAAGTATTCTTACCCTTATTTTCTATTTCTTTTATTTTTGTTGTTCAATTAGATTTTCGTATGATTATGATTTAATTATGTTTTGTTTCCACATTAAGGAAAATGTGTTGTTCAAGTGTTAGGACCTATATGTATTTGCAATTTCATTTGTACGTGACTTTGCATTTGCATTACGTGTATTTTTTTTTATGTTAGCATTGTGTAAATTTTTGTTGTATGATATTTGCATTGTGTGAATGTGTTAATGACATGAAATTGCAAGAAATTAGCTTAAATTTGTACATAATCACTTAAATTGTGAAGAAACATTAACTTGTGTAGTTTTTTTTAAGTGCTTCAGAGGTGAATTGCATATTGATTAGAATATTCTAACTATTCTTTCATTTTGTGAAACTTGTTTGGATGCACTTTTAATTCAATTCATTTGAATGGGTAGGCATCGTTAATAGCCTTTCACAGGAGTGATTGATTAGGAAGAAATGATGTACGTTAAAAAAATGTTGAATAAATATGTTAAGTAAATGTTTTATTCCGTTGGCCCTTTTTGAAAATTTTAGTTTAAGAATAGAGCTGGTAGCCAGTTGTGAGTTGTGATCTAGTTGAGTAATTGAGGACATTCATGAAAAAAATATTTATCTTTGTGTTAAAAGGCTAGAATGACACTCCGACCAAGCTAAATAAAACGTAACCTAGTTAGGTAACTGGGAGACTTTCATGACAAAGTGTTTGCCTTTACATCAAAATACTAGGTGATAGTTAAAAAAAATGGTGTTTCAATGAAATTAAACCTATTGATTTTGTAAAATGTCAAGATATTCTATGAGGGAATACTTAGTGATGACCTACCCCTTTAATTGGTAAATAAGAATGAGTGTATGCTTACAAGAGCCATAAATGTATGAATAACATATCAATATTTTGATTGATATGTGTAATTACATCAAAGCACTCAAACATGAATGTAATAAGTTAGTGTGATGGAATTTTTTGAGTGATTGATGTTATGGGTAAGTTAATTTAATAAGATTGATTCCATTGTACTATTAATGCATTGTTTCATAATTGGGATATTATGTGCGTTTTATGTTTTTCTTGTTTTGTGGTGTTAGTTTTGCTTGGGAAAAAACAAAAGTTTAAGTATGAAGAAGTTAACAGGTGTAAATTATAGTGTGTTTTCTAGGCTTTAAAGTGTGTTTTTAAGTGTTTTCTTAAGTGATAATCATGTGTTCAAGATTTAGATTTATAATCTTGTTAGTATTTTATGTGTTTTGTTTGACTTTTTTTGGTTAGGACAAGAATGTGATCTTACTTGTATGATTTAGGGGATGTTTAGGTATTTGATGATGCGTGGAGACTGGAAAGTTAAAGAAAAGATGAAGAATGAGTTGGATAACACACATGAGCCATGGACAATTGTGATAGAGGTTGGGCAAGAATTTATGCACGATTGTGTAAGAGGCAGTTTTTCAGACAGGGAGATTTTTATATTTTTGATATTTTAGGGCTACTTTTGGAACAAAAACAAGTGTGAAAAATCCTAAAAGGATCAAGAAGTATATGAGGCAAAGAAAAATAACAAAGAGGGAGCTGGAACATAAAAAAAAAGATCAAAGAGACAAAACTGTTAATGAAGACAAGTTGCAGAATTTTCCAGCTCAAGTAAAAAGAAGATAAGACCTTCATAATTCAAACCACTAATTCTTTCTTTTCTTTCCTTATTATTGTTAGATGTTAATGATGAATCAATTGGGATATTTTTAGATATGGATTGCTAAATTTCCTTTAGGGATTACTCTTGAATTATTTGTTAAACTTTTACATTCCTGATTTGATTTTCAATATACTTTGTGATGTTTATTTTTCATATTCAAATTGAATCGAGAGATTAGATTGAATTATTTGTGTTGTGTTACGCAGTAAGAGCTAGTACCATAATAGTCCTACAAACATCAAATTAATAAGCAATTGTAGAGAGATCTTAACTTTTTATTAGTTACCTATAGGATTGCTTCAAATCCAATAGGATACTTAGGAAGAGTTTTGATAGATCAAGAGGTCACAATTAAATTTCTATCTATTTAATTAGGATTACTTGGTTAGGTGTCGAGAGAGGGTAATCTTAATTATGGGATATCTAGGGTCAAGTATGATTTAATCAAGAAGGTGAAATGAAAACAAATAAGGATAGAAGTAATTCCTAAGTTTTCATCATTGATTAATCAAATGTTTCACTACTGCTTGTTTCATCTTTCAATTATCAATTCTTTTGTTTTTAGTTTAATTCTTAGTTATTTCATCATATTGTTTATGTTAAACAAAGTGTATAAAAATTAGTAGGTGACTAATAAAATTCTCATAGGAACAACACTTTTGATACTATAAGATACGTTCCTTATACTTACGATTAGCAAAGTTTTTAAAAGAAGTTTCAACAAAACCTAAGATATATCCTAATAGTGTTGGCCCCCGTTTCCGGAACCCAACTCGCTTGCTTACTCATGAAACTTGAGCGTGCATATCACCTTGAAGGGTTCTTTCATTAACCCTCATTAGCCATCGTATTTTTTTCATTGAACCCTTATTAGACATTACTAAATCATCTTCATTCTCATAACATCCCAAAGATTTACTCACAATTTGTTCAATGGTGAACCCTCACCAATCAGTCACCATGCTTGAATTCAATTTTTCCTGCTTGTGAGTAGAATTTGGAAAACTTCAAATCCGAATTTCAATTTAACTTCTTCATAGAAATCATAGCTCTATGTCTCTTGTTTATTTTGAAACAAGAATCACCTCAATCGGAGCTCTACAGC